>QJPP01003554.1:0-193416 GCA_003996215.1 Jaltomata sinuosa
CCTTAAAAGGTTCTTAGGAGATTTGGTAGTGTTGCGTATGAGTTGGAGTTGCCAACCAATTTAGAAGTGGTTCATCCAGTTTTTCATGTTTCCTTATTGAAGAAGTGTGTTGGCGATCCGACTTTGATTGTGCCTTTAGTGGATGTGGGTGTTAAGGATGAGGCCCATGGATATTCTTGATCATCAGATTCGGAGGTTGAGAAATAAAGAAGTCTCTTCAGTGAAAGTCCTTTGGAGGAACCAGCTAGTTGAGGGAGCTACTTGGGAAGCAAAAGCATCCATGAAAGCCAAGTACCCTCATCTCTTTCCTTCTAATCTAGTTTTAGCTTGAGGTAATAGTTTCCTCCTTAGTATGTCCTTCCGATTCTATTCCATCAGCTTCTCTCATGATCCTAGCATGCATCCATATTTTTCGAAGTTAGTCCAGTCATGTTTTTAAGTTAAAAGCTCAGTGTTCATGCTTACTCTTCAATTTTCATGTTTTGTTGGTTGGTTTGGTTGTTTTCTCTCCAATTTTCCTTACTTAGTCTTTATTCGAGGGCGAATAATCCTAAGGAAGAGATATTGTAACAACCCAAAAATCGAATCAGCTTTTAAACTTGGATTTTGAGAATTTCTAAAAGTTCCCATAGATCACAGACATGATTATGGTCCATTGTTTTGGACCACGACCCGTGGTCTAATCCGTGGTTTAAGTGCTTATTTTGCTTCCTCCCAGTTTATTAGTCACTCTATGGATCGTGGTTTAGAACCACGACCCGTCCTGTGATTCGTGGTCATGCTGATCAGAAGACCCTCCATGAAGGGTCCTAAAAACTACGAGTCAGATGATGACCCGTTATTTTGCTTCACGGGTCATCCTGTTGTCCGTAATTACTAAGGATAAGTGGATCCTCATTCTCTTAAGTTAAAACCATGAGTCACAAGACTGTCCATCATTTCATTTCATGGACCATTAATTGACTCGTGGAATGAAATTTCAGTAGAGTCTCAAAATGGTTCTAGGAACCACGAGTCCTTTCCACGAGCCGTCATTTTGTTCAATGGTCCGTAGACCCACCCATGGTACCTGAAGCCGAGTCACTTTAGTAGTTTTTCAAGTATTTTTCCCAAGGGTATTTTTGTAATCCCCTACTCTTTTAAATCCTAAGTGAGGTCATTTTGGACTTTTTTTTAGTAGGGTTTCATCCCTAATTAACCTAAGTCTTCTCCCAAAACTCTCATTCAATCCAAAAGAAGAAAAGGTCACCATTCTCCAAAATTCGAAGCTCTAAGCTAAGGGTCTCATCTTAAAGCCTCCATCGCTCCCTCCCATTCTAGATCAAGAAAGCTTCAAATCAGGTATGTGGGTATTCAATAAGGTATTCTTTCACCCTTATGCCCAAAACCCCCAATTTTTATATGGATTTTCATGGATTTCAAATTAGGGTTCTTACCTAATTCTCATGGGTTTTTCTATAAATTGTTTTCTCATGAATCTACTATGAAATCTAATACTAAATTGTATGATTTTGCATGGGTTTTTATAAGTGAACTCCTATTTCATAAATTGAAGGCTAAGTATAGCTAATTTTGCATGCATGGATTCATTTAAGCAAATTGGGGGATTTGATAGCATGCTTTCATGAATTTCAAGTAATTTCATGCCTAGTTCCTATGTTATATGCAAGAGCATGTGGTTTTGAAATTGAACTAGTGCCATGCAAGTTTTTATGATATGAATTACTATGCAAGATAAGACACCCGATGTACCATCAATGCTCATGAATCATTTTCTAAAAATAAGGTTTGTGAGTAGTATGAAGATCCAGGTTATGAATATGTTATGAACAAGGCCATATTTGACATATAGATATGTCACATGTATGTGAGCCTTGTGTTATATTTTAGGAGTAGTATTTAGCACCGAGCAATGAGGGTTCCAGATAACCCAAGTCCAAAACTATGTTGCCACCATAGGTTGCCCTCCGTGGCTTATGATAGGATCCTTATGACATGGTTCTAACCTTGGCAGGTTAGAAAAACCTTCTTCAGTGTGGGTGCATGACACTGGACTCCATGTAGCTCATCATGATTTATGTTGGTTAAGAGAAACTTCTGTATGATTATTTTCAAGTAATGAAGTTATATGGTATTTTATTTATAAAGTTGACTTCTATTTCATGTCTTATGATTAAATCGTGATATTTACTCATGTTTTTTCTCAGTATGCATGAACTCAGTTTTAAGCATGTTTTAAGTAAGCCTTTACCATGTTATTGTATAAACTCACATATTTGGTATATCCTATTATACTGATGCATATTTTGTGTTGTATCCTCTTATGATACAGATTCAGGTTTCCTCGTTTAGGCTCGTTGCTAGAGACTGCTGGTTATCCAGTGTTGATTGGTGAGTCCTCATCATCTGAGGACTAGAATGATTCCTAGTTTGTAGGGCCCCTTCATTTCAGTACTTATAGTTAGTTGGGGTCTTGTCTTAGCAACTCATTATGTCTTATGTAGAGGCTTTTTAGACATAGTTGGATATTCCTGTTTCATGTTTCAGATTTGATACTCCTAGACCTTTATCTTATATAGTGTTAGTTTGCCTACTTATATTGATTTTGTTGTCACTATGTTTTAGTGTGTTTTACCTTAGTTATGCTATGACCAAGGGTTAACTTGGAACTATTTGTAGTCCCGGGTCCCCGTGTTACATCTAGGGGTAGCCTTGGGTCATGACAAGGGTCCCTTCTATGATTTACTCTATGAACTGTGAAACAATATGGTCCATAAAAAAAGACCACAGACCCCTAGAACAGGTCTACAATATTTCAAGTGTTTCTAAAATACTAATTTAGGATCTGAGGTGTTACAATTTCCCATAATGTTTATCTAGTGCACAGTGAGTACATGAACCTTTTGAGTCCCTCATAATCCTAGCTAGCAACACTATGGCAGCGGGTATATAGAGGTTTCTGACCAAGTAGGAGGCATATGCATCACATGCATCCATTACATCATTTTTATTTGACTTGTATTATTATTGTGTGGAAAGTGATTAAGTGATTGTAAAAGTGACTTTATTACTCTTATTCTGATTTGATTGTGTTTTGAGATATCTTAACTTGATTTATTGTTGATCTTAGTTGCTAGTCCATATATGTAGTAGTTTAAATGAGTATTATTTGTTATAAGTTTCATAACATAGAATTTAGGATTGACCCTCATTGTCGCTTTGGATTTAGGTTACTTAATCACTTTAGGCTGCTGAGTACACATAGATTCATACTCTCACTTATTTTATTTTTGTACCTTATTGTGCAGGTTCTGATTTGGGTACCTCTAGCCAGTGATTCAGTAGCTAATGGGAGTGATTTATTGAGAGCCTAAGGTAGCTGCTTGGATGATCTGCAACCTTCCTAGATCTCCTTTATGTTTTTATTCCTATCTTTTTCTTTGAGAAATTTTTGATTTTTTGAATTTGTATTCAAATCTTTAGAGGATGGTATTGAAACTCTAGGTTTTGGGATGGTTGTATGGATTTTTCGCATTTCCTTTAGTATCTATGAAAAAGTGACTTTATGACTTAAATTGGTTTAATTTTTATCTTTCATGTATTTATGTTTTGATTCATGATTTAAGTGTTTTGGGTTGGCTTGCCTATAGGTGGGATTGAGATAGGTACCATTACTTCCCTGTTATAGATCTTGCTAAGTTGGTATTAGAGCACTAGGTTAATTTGGTCTCACAAGTACAAGCTAAGTCTAGTAGAGTCTTACGAATCAGTACAGAGATGTCCATTATATATCTTTGAGAGGTTATAGACTTTAGGAAAAATCCTTTCATTTTTTATTATTATGAATACTTGATTCCATTAGTTACTAAGGTTCTTTATTTCATTCTCTCACATATGGTGAGAACACGTTTACCATGGCTAGTATTCAAGAGCCTATTCCAGCACACACACATATTGCTTGTGCCATGGCACACAAATGAGGTAGAGGGTGTGGTAAGGGTCGAGGTGGGGGCAGGGTTAGAGAACATTGCTTTGGTATCTGTATATTTTGCATCAGGTCTTGATATGATGTGTGATTCCTTTTTGTTCCTATTTTTGGTTCTATTCCAATAAGTGGTGGATCGAGTGTACCTATCATTTGTTGTGGATCCAGTTGAGTTATGATACTTAGGTAGACTAGATTATTCTTTATATGGTAGATTTCGATGTGATTTTGGGCATGGATTGTTTTTCTTCATAGCATGTGCTTTTGGAATAAATTCCAAGACAATCACTTTAGCCCTCCTAAGTTCCCCAAGGTTAGAGTGGATGGGTACCAAGGGATGATACCTGAAGAGGGTGATTTCATTTGTGAAGACTAGGTTGTTAGTTTAGAAGGGTTTTCTCTCTTATTTGGACAATTTTTGTAATACTAGTGTTGACTCACCTTTTTGGAGTCGTTACCAGTGGTTAGAGAGGTTTTGGATCTTTTTCCAATGGAACTTCCAAGTGTTTTGGCCAATAGGGATATTGATTTTGATATTGTCTTGGATGAAGAACATTTGCCTAACAATCTAGGTTACTATCACATCTTTAACTTATAGAAGAACTAGTTTGACCATTTTGGTACTGACTTGGAGTCAGGCATCAACCCATCTCTATTCCTTCCTGTAGGATGGTTCTAATGAAATTGAAGAATTGAAAGATCAATTGCAGGATTTATTGAGTAAAGGGTTTATTAGACCCACTGTTTCACCATGGGTACTACTGTGTTATTTGTGAAGAACAAAATATGGGTCTATGAATATTTGAATTGACTATTGGCATTTGAAAAAGTGAATATCAAGAATAAGTATCCTATTCCACACATTAATGACTTGTTTGATTAGCTCTAGGGTGATTCGGTGTTTTCCAAGATTGATTTGAGGTCAGACTATCATCAGTTGAGGATTAGGGACTCAAACATCCATAAGATAGCTTGTAGGACTTGGTATGGCTTTGTGTCCTTTTGCACATGCAAGTATATGCAGTCGTACAAGTAATACATGATGTGAGTCAATTATCATAACCAAGGGATTTGACAAATTGATTAACTAGTTTGAATTTTTATGTAATCTATTCAGTAGGTAACTAGTTTGAATTCTTATGTAGTCACAAGTGATCCTAAGCTAACCCATGGTCTAGCATGTCTAAGAATTTTTGAATAAAATACTAACTGAGCGGAAGTTAAACTGGTTTAGATGAAATAATCATGGAAAAATAATCCATTAATCTCTGAAGTATAAATATATGTAAAATTCTGAGATAAATACTGACTGCAAAAGTAGAAACTAATACTATGTCTGAAAGCCTCTATCTGAAGTGAGTTGTTGGGACAAGCCTCCAGCTAACTCTAAAAGTCTAAAAACTATAAATGAATGTTGGACAAATAAACATAAGTATCGTCCTCGAACTATGAGGACTCACCACTGAGTTTCTGAATAGGAACTGGAGTGTCATAACCCAACCTGCCATGAGTGGAACCCACCCAAGACCCCCGGATGAGCGAACCAATATCGACCGAAAACTTAACCATTCTAGTAGCTCAAAACTAGTTTACATAAAAAAAACTAACATTCATAATCTCAAAACACTAATAAAGTAAGAATCTGCAGAAAAACCTCCCTAGAACCTGAAAGTCACCATACCAAAACATTCTACCAATTGTCTAGAATGCTGGGATGCAACCCTAAAAGCAAAAATAGAGTTTCAGTCTGAAACAAGTGGGCTATAACATAGTCATGGATGAAAACAAGGTATCCCGGAAGAACAGCTCACCCTTGAAACCTGAATTTGCCAAATCTACAAGTGAGGTCGCGTGTCAGCCGCCGAAAGATGTCCTGTACTCACAAAAAGGAAAAGCAAATGCAGCATCAGTACACAACCATTGTGTAATGGTAGGATCATTGGCCAGCTCCAATAAACAAGATATGAACAATAAACTAAAGCTGAGTAAAGCCAAGTAAACATGTAAACAAGCCAACAGTATAACTAGAATTCAAGTCTATGCCTTAACTTACCGACCATATATAACCAATTAACAGCCAATGAAAAAACAGTGACAATAAACATATGTTATTTTCACACAACCCAGACCCACCAAAGATCTCTAGGACACCACTATATTCTGAACATGCATTCTCGGTCTACACTAAGACCAACCTCACATTTAAATATAATCACCTGGCCTCTCATAGACCATATGCAAAAATCACAAATCAAGAATACAACTCGGTCCACTCATGGAATCATAGAAAGAATACAATCAATGCAAGTAAAGTAAACCCGTACCAGGCATGGTACCCGAGCCAACCATTATGAATCTCGTACCAGGCATGGTACCCGAGCTAACTCATAAGTATCCCATACACGGCGTGATACCTGAGCCAACCAATAAGTATCATGTACCAGGTATGGTACCCGAGCCAACCGAATGTCACACAAAATCCAATCAATCAACAAACAATGAATAAAAACATACTTGTAAACCAACAAGCAACAACACAAGTTTATTTCACAAGACTGATAACCGAATAAGTAGACATTCATAATCACTTTCCCTAAGCATGAAAACTCACACAATACTAAGAGGTAGTAAATGAACACATATTGCATATTGGGAAACAAAAACCATCACCTACCTCAAATTACATAGAAGCTCTACTAGACCGGAGTCTTCCCGTGTTTCGAATCCTGTGCTTGTTCTTGGTCTAAAAATAATTACAAGACACTAAAATCAGTCCACATGGCCTACTAATTACCCAGATTATACAAAATCTCAATCCCCAGGCCAAACTATGATAATTCCACCCATTCTCAGGCTTTCCCGCCATTAATTCACCTAAGTCTACCATTTATATGGATACATTTAGAGAATTATGGCTAATTGATCATAATCCAGCAAAAATAACCAAGACCCAAGAACTTCTACGCCCTAGAATTCTATTTTTTCCCAGATTCTATCATTCCAAGGTCAACCAAAACCTTTCCCCAAGTCCACAACTAGGAATTCTAGAATGTAGGAAAGATAGTATTGGGTTAGGGGAGTAGAAACCTTACCTTTGGGACAAAAAACGATGAAAAACGAGTAAGGTTCACCCAAAATCGCCCTTTCCCTTCTCCAAAATGTTCTTGATGAAAAATGAACATTTTGGAGAAGTTTCTGCATAAATTCCTGGTTCAGTTTGCTGTAGCAATTTGTACACCGCTATACTGCTGTTGCTATAGAGAAATCGACTAATGTAGCGGTGCTGACCAAAGTTGACTTTCGCTATAGCGTACATATTACAGCTATAGTGGTCGCTGCTATGGCACACTGATAGTGCTCATCCTGGGCAAAAACTTGAAAAATCCCAGAAAAGTGTCCATTTTAATAGACCTTAAATTCCTGACGTTTCAGAATAAACCGTTCACGTCAACCTCAATACCGGGAGTCCTACTTACCCGAATTCACTTCTAAAAAGTCCCTCGGACTTCTATATATCTTAGCTAATGGAAAAACTAGATCATAACAAGACACATTACCCAATCCTCACCTGAATTGCCCTAGACCATCCCTTGTTCAGAAAACATCTGAGACTAGCCTATCCCAGAATTTCCAACTCCCAAACCTGGAAGTTTCCTGACCCAAGACTTGGCACAAATAGTTTACCTATAACGACGGACCCAGTTGTTACAACAGATACCAATTTACCCATCGTTCATCCCTGAATGATCAAAACCCAAAAAGATGAAATTAAAGAGGGAAAAATATAGTAACTCACTCCTCAAACAAGTGAGGGTACTTGTCCCGCATGTCCTTCTTGGTTTCCCAAGTGGATTTCTCAACCAGACGATGCTTCTATTAAACTTTCACAGATTTGATCTCCTTTGTCCTTAGCTTCCGGATATCCCGATCAAGAATCATAACCGGTTCATATTCGTACTGAAGATCCTTGTCTAGAAATATCTTATCCTATTTAATAATGTATTCTCCATCCCCATAGTACCACTTCAACATTGATACATGGAATATTGGATGGACTCCTGATAAACTGGGCGGCAGTGCTAACTTGTGAGCCACCAGCCCTATAATTTCCAGAACCTCGAATGGACTAATATACCGAGGGATGAGCTTGCCTTTCTTACCAAAATGCATAACCCCCTTCATTGGTGACACTTTCAATAATACCTGCTCACCAACCTGAAAGTCCATGTCCCTGACCTTGTGGTCTGCGTACTCCTTCTACCTGCTCTAGGCTGCTAACAACTTGGTCTTAATGCCTCTTACTTTTTCATGTGCTTCCCTTACCAAGTCTACGCCCAGAGGCTTCACATCTCCCGCCTAAAACCACCCTATGGGTGATCTAAATCCCCTCCTATACAGGGCATCAAAAGGTGCCATGTCGATACATGAGTGGTAGTTGTTATTGTATGAGAACTCACACAATGGTAGAAACTGGTCCTAATGACCCCCAAAGTCAATCACACATGCTCTCAGCATGTCTTCCAATACCTGGATTATCCTCTCCGACTGACCGTCTGTCTAAGGATGGAATGATATACTGAACGTGAGTTGAGTGCCCAACTCTTTATGTAACTTACCCCAGAACTTAGAGGTAAATTGCATACCCCTGTCTGAAATGATGGACAGTGGTACCCCATGCAGTCTCACAATCTCCTTAACATAGATCGTAGCCAGCTACTGCGAATTATAGTCCACCCTGACCAAAATGAAATGAGCTGACTTGGTCAGTCGGTCCACAATGTCCCAAATCGATTCATACCTTCCCAAAGTCTTAAGAAGACCCACCACGAAATCCATGGCTATCCTTTCCCACTTCCACTCGGGAATGGGCATTCTCTAAAGTAGTCCTATAGGCCTTTGGTGTTCATACTTGACTTGTTAACAATTCTTGCACTTGGATACAAAATTAGCTTTGTCACTTTTCATCCCAGGCCACCAATAAAGTTGCCTTAAATCCCTGTACATCTTGGTTACGCCCGGATGAATGCCTCTGTCAACACCTTATGAATTATGTCATCAACCCGAGGAACAAAAATCCTCCCTCTGAAATTCATCACCCCCTAGAGTCCAAAGTGGCATCCCTGAACTCTCCAGATATTACCTAGCTCCGAAACTTGTTCAATTGTGCATCCTGAAACTACTTGACCTTTATTTCTTCTATGAAAGTGGATTTGACCTCAATACTGGCCAACACCCTACCTGTTTTGAGATGCCCAGTTGCATGAACTTAGATTCTAGATCCTGAATCTCCCTTGAATATGGTTGATTGGACACCCCCAAACAAGCCAAACTGCCCATGCTAACTGGGTTCTGACTCAATGCATCTGCCACCATATTAGCCTTACCCGGATGATAAAAGATGGTCACATCATAATCCTTCAACAATTCCATCCACCTCCTCTGCCTCATATTCAAGTCCTTCTAAGTAAATATATGCTGCAAGCTGCGATGATCGGTGAACACTTCACACTTGACACTATAGAGATAGTGTCTCCAAATCTTGAGTGCAAAAACCACCGCTGCCAATGCCAAGTCATGGGTTGGATAATTTTTCTCATGAGCCTTAAACTGCCTAGAGGAATATGCTCTAACATTCCTGTCCTGCATTAACATAGCACCCAAACCCGAATGTGAAGCATCATAATACACAATGAAATTTTTACCTTCAACCGGCAATGAAAGAATGGGAGATGTAGTAAGAAGTGTCTTGAGCTTTTGGAAGCTCTCCTCACACTTGTTGGACCACACAAACGGTTCCTCTTTCTGAGTCAACCTTGTCAAGTGAGAGCGATGGAAACAAAATCCTTGACAAACTGACAGTAGTACCCGGCAAGTCCCACAAAACTCCTCACCTTAATCGTAGAGCTAGACCGAACCCAACTCTTAACTGCCTCAATCTTCTAGGGATCCACCATCACCCCCTTTTTTGACACCACGTGCCCTAAGAAGGAGACTGAAGTCAACCAAAATTCACACTTGGAGAACTTCGCATAAATTTTCTGGTGCCTCAAGATATCCAACACAATGCAGAGATGCCCAGCATGCTCCTCCCTACTCTTGCATTAGATCAAGATGTCATCTATAAACACAATGATGAATGAATCCAAATAAGACTTAAATACCCCATTCTTCAAACTCGTGAATGTTGTCGGCATATTGGTCAACCCAAATGACATCACTAGATACCGTAATGCCCATACCGAGTTTCTAAATAGTAGTCTTCGGACTGTCCTTGGGCCTAATCTTTAACTGATGATACCCTGACCTTAAGTCAATTTTCAAAAACACAGACGCACCCTGAAGTTGTTCAAAGAGATCATCTATACGGGGTAAAGGGTACTTGTTTCGAATGGTAACCTTGTTCAATTGCCTGAAGTCTATTCACATACGCATACTACCATCCTTCTTTTTCACAAACAAAATTGGAGCACCCCAAGGTGAAGCACTGGGACAGATAAAACCTTTATCTAAGAGTTCCTGAAGCTGAGTCTTAAGTTCCATTAACTCTACCAGAGCCATGCGATAAGGAGGAATGAAAATTGGGCAAGTGCCCTGCTCTAAGTCAATACAAAAATCAATGTTTCTATTCGGAGGCATACCAGGAAAATCCGCCAGAAATACCTCCTGAAACTCCAAAACAACTGGAACTAACTCAATTGATGGGTACTCCACACTATCGTCCCTGAGATGAGCCAAAAAAGACAAACACCCTCTCTCCACTAGCTTTCTATCCCATACAAATGATATGATCTTAGCCGGCTTAGGCTTGTACACATCGTCCCACTCTAGCCTATCCTTACCCGGAATCTCTAGAGCTACAGTCTTGGTATTACAATTCAATACTGCATGATAAGGAGACAACCATGTCATGCCCAAAATAACATCAAAAACTAATATGTACAGGATGACCAAGTCTACCCAAGTCTGCAACCCCACAAACACCATAGGACAAGTATGATAAACATGAGTCACTATCACAGAGTCTAAAACCAGGGTAGAAACATGGATAGGGAAATTAAGGACATCACAAACCAAATCTAGACCTAAGGCAAAATTCACAGACACATAAGAGTAAGTAGAACCTGGGTCAAATAATACAGAAGTCATCCTATCACAAACAAGAATGGTACTTGTGATCACTGCACCTGATGCCTCGGCCTCAGACTCCCTGGAAAAGCATAACAGTGAGCTCAATCATAAATCTGAGCAACTTCTATGGCTAGGTGCGCTACTCCCCTACCTGCGCTACCATTTTCTCTATCTCCCCGACCTCCCTGGATATTACTTCGCCCACCCTATGGATGACCTCTAGCATGGCCACCTCTACCTACTGGAACCACAACCTTAGACTGATGCTGAGTCTGATTACCCATCTGTTTGTGTGGGCACTCCTTCTTAAATGATCCAGATCATCATAATGGAAATATTTGCGATCAAGAGTAGGCCTACTGGTAGATGTGTAAGAAACTCTCTGGCCTCTAGGAGCTAAGAACTACTGACTATCTCCCGAACGACTACCTCTAGTAGCTGGCAGAGATGACTGAACAAGACGAGCAGAGTACACCTACTGATTATGGCCCCTGGAGTACGAACCACTAAAATTTCCATTGTTCTGGGGCTTCTTGGCTAACACTTTAGCCTGCCCAACCTGCCTGACCCCTTCTAACTTTTTTACATAGTCTGTGACCTCATTAAAGCTCTTCCCTGCTGAAATCATATGCACGGACAACACTTGCCATTCAGTATTCAAACCCTTCACAAACAACTGAATCCTTTCCTCTTCAGTTCCTAACAACTGAGTAGCAAAATGGGACAAGGCATGAAACTTGGCCTCATATGCTACAACAGACATATTACCCTGCTCAAGAGCCAAAAACTCGTCCTTCTTATGATCCCTCAAGGTACGAGGCGCATACTTCTCTAAGAAGAGAGCATGAAACTCCGTCCAAGTATGTGGAGGCAAAATAGATGATCGACATTCCATATGAGACCTCCACCATTGCTTAGCATCAGCCTACATCTGAAAAGTGATGAACTCAACCCTATGTCATTGCACAATGCCCATCTTGTGCAGCCTCTCATAACGGTCCAAGATAAACTCATAAGCATCCTCCTTCTCAATACCCTGAAACATAGGGGGTTTCAGCTTCAAAAATTTAGTCAGCATCTCGTGCTCATTTCCTGTCATAACTGGTCGTAGCATTAGATGAAAGAACTCATCAATACCTGACACCTTATGCATCCTAGGAGCCGCTGCAACTGCTAGTTGGGTGCTCTGAACCAGGTCTGCATTACTCATAGGGGTGGCTCCCGCACCAACCAGTCTGCTAATAAAGCTCTGCACCTGTTGAAATGCTTCAAGCGTGATAGAGGGAAGTCCTGCACCTCCAGTTGGTGCCGCATACTCCTGTTCTGCACCCTCCTTAACAACAACCTCAAGTTCTTTTTTAACCTAATCCTGAGGTAGGAGAGAGGTGGCCTCTAGTGCACCTGCAGCTGCTTGAGCTCCACCCCTGGCGGGTGCTGCTCTACCCCCGCCCCCTGCCTCTGCCCCTTCCTCTACCTCTGACAGTTGGGCCCGCTTCTTAGACCGTAGGTCTTGCTCCATTTTTTCTCGTATTCACCATCTGCAGACAAAGAGTGGAAGGAGTTAGACACCAATTTTTATAAGCAGATACTAATTGGAATCGATTTATAGAATGGAGGAAGAAAGAAGAGATAGTTTTCCAAAAGTCTTATAGCCTCTCAAAGAAAAGTACAGACGTCTCCGTACCATTCCGCAAGACTCTACTAGACTCACTTTGGTATGATGAGAATAACGAACCTATGGCTCTGAAACCATATTTATCATGATCCAACTGGCCGTGAGTGGCACTTACCCAAGACCCCCGGGTGAGTGAACCAATATTGACCCAAAACTTAACCATTCTAGCAGCTCAAAACTAGTTTGCATAAAAGAAAGTAACATTCATAATCTCAAAACAATCTGCAAAAAGAACTCCCTAGAACCTGAAAGTCACCGTACCAAAACATTCTACCAATCGTCTAGAATGAGGGGATGCAACCCCAAAATCAAAAAGAGAGTTTCAGCCTAAAACAAGTGGGCTATAACATAGTCATGGACGAAAACAAGGTAGCCCAGAAGAACAGCTCACCCTTGAATCCGAAATTTGCCAAATCTACAAGTAAGGTCGTGTGTCAGCCATCGAAAGATGTCCTGTACTCACAAAAAGGAAAAGCAAGTGCAGCATCAGTACACAACCACCATGTACTGGTAGGATCATCGGCCAGCTCTAAATAAACAAGATATGAACAATAAACTAAAGCTGAGTAAACCCAAGTAAACATGTAAACAGGCCAACAGAATAACTAGACTACAAGTCTCACCCTTAACTTACCGACCATATGTAATCAATTAACAGCAAATGACAAACCAGTGACAATAAACATATGTCTTTTTCACATAACCTAGACCCACCAATGATCTCTAGGATACCAATATGTTCTCAACATACATTTCGATCTACACTAAGACCAACCTCACATTTAAATATAATCACCCGGCCTCTCATGGACCATATGCAGAAATCATAAATCAAGAATATAACTTTGTTCACTCATGGAACTATCGAAAGAATATAATCAATGCAAGTAAAGCAAACCTGTACCAGGTGTGGTACCCGAGCCAACCATTATGAATCTCGTACCAGGCGTGATACTCGAGCCAATCAATAATTATCCCATACCAGATGTGGTACCCGAGCCAACAAATAAGTATCCTGCACCAGGCGTAGTACCCAAGCTAATCAAATGTCACACAAAATCCAATCAATCAAAAACAATGAACAAAAGCATACTTGTAAACCAACAAGCAATAACACAAGTTCATTTCACAAGACTGATAACCGGATAAGTAGACATTCATAATCACTCTCCCTAAGCATGCAAACTCACATAACACTAAGAGCTAGTACATAAACACATATTACATATTGGGAAATAATAACCATCACCTACCTTGAATTACACAGAAGCTCTACTAGACCTGAGCCTTCCCATGTTCCGAAGCTTGTGTTTGTTCTTGGTCTAAAAATAATTACAAGACACTAAGATCAGTCCACATGGCCTACTAATTACCCGGATTATGCAAAATCTCAATCCCCAGGACAAACTATGATCATTCCACCCATTCCCAAGCTTTTCCACCATTAATTCACCTAAGTATACCATTTTTACGGATACATTTAGAAAATTATGGCTAATTGATCATAACCCAACAAAAATAACCAAGGCCCAAGAACTTTTACGCCCTAGAATCCATTTTTTCCCGGATTCTACCATTCTTAGGTCAACCCAAATCGTTCTCGAAGTACACAACTAGCAATTCTACAATGTAGGAAAGATAGTCTGGGTTAGGGGAGTAGAAACCTTACCTTTGGGATGAAAATGGTGAAAAACAAGTAAGGTTCGCCCAAAATCTCCCTTGCCCTTCTCCAAAACGTTCTTCATGAAAACTGAATGTTTTGGGGAAGTTTGTGAATTAAATCCTGACTCAGTTTGCTGTAGCAGTCTATACATCGTTATAGCACCAGCATAGTGACAGCACTCATCACTGGTAGAAACTCTGAAAATCCCAGAAAAGTGTCCATTTTCAACACACCTTAAATTCCTGACGTTCTGGATAACCTCTTCATGTCAACCTCAACACTGGGAGTTTTACTTTCCCAAATTCACATCCAAAAATTTCCTCGAAATCCTCTATGTCTTAGCTAACAGAAAAACTAGCTCACAACAAGACACATTACCCAATCCTCACCCAGATTGCCCCATACCATCCCTTGGTCAAAAACCATCTGAGACTAGCCTAGCCTAGAATTTTAGACTCCCAAACCCGAAAGTTTCCAAACCCAAAACTTGGCATGAAAAGTTTACCCATAATGACTGAACTGATCGTTACATGGAGAATCACACTAAACATGATCTACATGCTGAGAACTTGAACCTACATCATAATAGGATATAGCACAAAAGTATGTTCAATACTTAGAATGTACTGAGCATGCGGGATATGCACTAATATATATGTACATGTATATATTAAATTATGATACAATAATTTGAACATGAAGGATAAGCTGAGACATGAGACTGAAAGGTAACTGATGCAATGACCAAGTATTTAACATGTACCATAAAATGATAAACCGAACTGAATAACTGAATACTGAATATAAGGTCAATGAAAGTACTAAATCTGATTTGTGGGTGCTACTCTTAATCGATATACCCCAAGTTGAGCTAACTATGGGTCCAACCTGTAACCCTATATGGGAGGGTGTTGATACCTTGCCAAGGGTACAAACATAAACTAGATCCACTAATCTGATGTCCAACAAGGGACTAGGGTGTCAATCCTGATCTAATAAGTGACACCTTTAGATCCTACAATGTCATCATAGTTCTGGGACTTAGGGACCTCTACTAAAGGTCTCAGCCTAAACTGATGAGTGAGCCTTCATCCTGTCGTCCGTTCGATGCTAACTCTACTCCCAACTGAATATGCAATTAAATACAACCGATATACTGGATAGCCTAAATACTGATTATTCTGAGAATGCATAATAATTTTGTATACTGATAGCATTCTAATCATGTAGTATGATTGAATGAGATATCTGACTAGCATCTATGAATTTTAAATTATTGAAATTAACACATGCTAGGGTTGTAGAATTTTGAGTATATAACTACCCTAGATTCTCAAGAAAACATGTAGTGAATTCCATACACATCAATGGAAACCGAAATACAACAAGTTCATAGAATAAAAGAACCCTAGGTTTGAAGAATTAACTGGAAACTGAAGATACTGAAATTCTTAGGGACTCAATGGGTGAAAGAATACCCATTGATGAAATCCCACATACTGGAGGTAAAGTTCATGGAAGAATACTTACATTTGGGGGCTGAACTTGGGAGAACCTTCTACTTGTTCTTGATAAGAGAGAATGCTTCTTTTCTTCTAATTTTCTAAGTGTCAACTTAATCTGAGGGAATGAGGGGCTTTTGGTAGTTTTAGGCTCAAAATACAACTTTGTCTAGTTAAAACGTCGTAGCTTAGCCTTTAGAAGGGATAGGAAAAGTCTAGAATACCCCTAGAATTAAATTAGAAAGCTGCTAAAAAAATTGCGATCTGAGTTCTACGGGTAGGAACCACGGTCTGTTGATGCTTCCATGGTCCGTGAAACCCTATCGTTGTTCCTAGACCTTTTATCAAGCTGCGGGTCTGATAACCACGGATGAGGTTCACATCTCATGAAACCATCCACAGCTCGTGGAACCTTTCACTTGTTCATGAGAGATTGATGACCTTCAGGTCTAATTTCCATGACAGCAACCCATGGTCCATAGATTATTCCATGGTCCATGGAAATTGGTCATGATTTTAGACCTAGAGGAGGGGTCTGCAGGTTTGATTCCATGGAGCCCTTCCATAGACTGTGGAAACCAACCGTGGTTTCTATTCTTGCTTGGACAGTTTCATTTTTTGATTTTTCTGAGCTAGTTCTATGCTGGGAATTTCTTGTATGTGACAATATCTCACCCTTGGGATCATTCATTCTTGAATGAAGACTAAACAAGCTGAGTTTTTGGAGAAAAGAGCTGCAATCCCTACCAACTGAGTTCTAAAAGTTGATTCCTAACTTAATTTAGTTTTAGGGACATGAAAGCATGTTGGAAATGCAGGAATATCTGAGGTAACATGATACGGTGACTAAAGTACACATGAGTAAACTGGAAAACTCGGGAGGAGCTATTACCTCAAGCTGAATCTAGATTAGACGGAAAGAGGTGAGGGTACTTGGTCATCATAGCTGCTTCTGCTTCCCATGTAGCTCCCTCAACTGACTGATTTCTCCAACAAACTTTCACTGAAGCGACCTCCTTATTTCTCAACCTACAAATCTAATGGTCAAGAATCTCAACTGGAACCTCTTCATAAGTGAGAATATCCTTCACACCCATACTCTCTAATGGCACAATCAATGTCGGGTCGCCAACACACTTTTTCGACAATGAAATATGAAAGACTGGATGAATCATTGCTAGTTCGGCTGGCAATTCTAACTCATAAGCCACATTACCAACCCTTTTCAGAATTCTGTAAGGACCTACATACCTGGGACTGAGCTTCCCTTTCTTTCCAAATCTCATCATACTCTTTATGGGCGATACTTTTAGGAAAACCCAAGCATCAACCTCAAACTCTAGTCTCTCCTCCTCACGTCTGCATAGGACTTCTGACGACTCTGAGTTGTCTTCAACCTTTCCCTAATGAGATGAACTTTATCCATAGCCTCATGAACTAAATATGGCCAATTCAAGGATGCTTCACCTACATCAAACCATCCCACAAGTGATCCATACCTTCGCCCATAAAGTGCCTCATACAGGGCCACATGAATACTAAAATGGAAGTTGTTATTGTAGGCGAACTCTATGAGAGGTAAGTGACTATCCCAAATACCTTTGAAGTCAATCACACAAGCCCTCAAGATATCCTCAAAGGTCTAAATGGTATGCTCTACCTGACCATCCATCTGCGGATAAAATGTTGTACTGAGATTTACCTGAGTGCCAATACCTTTTTGAAAGGATCTCCTGAAATGAGCCATAAACTGAGTACCCCTATCTAAGATAATGGATAAGGGAACCCCGTGCAACCTTACTATTTTGTTGATATAGAGTCTGGCATAATCCTTTACTAAATATGTAGTATTTACAGCCAAGAAGTGAGCTGATTTACTCACCATGTCCACTATCACCCAAATGGAGTAATGTTGTCTGCGAGTACGAGGTAAGACCGTAATGAAATCCATATTGATTACTTCCCACTTCCAGGTAGCAATGCTAATATCCTGAGTCACACCTCCCAATCTTTGATGTTCTATTTTCACTTTCTGATAGTTGGGACACTTAGCCATGAAATCTGCGATATCCCTCTTCATGCCATTCCACCAATAAACTTCCCAGAGGTCATGGTACATCTTGTTGTCACCGAGATGAATAGAATACCTGGAACTATGGGATTTTGTCAGGATTTGCTATCTCAACTCATCCATATTAGGAACACATAAATGACCCTGGTAGCGAAGCACAGCATCTCCCCCTTAGAAAAAAACCTCTACCCTCTGCTTAAGGACTGCACCTTTTAACTAAAGTAAGATGGGATCACTGTCTTGCTTCTCCTTTACCTTAGCTACCAGAGAAGATTCTGACCCATTCTGAACTATCACACTACCATCTGTTGTGTCCATAAGGCAAACTCCTAGGCGAGCGAGCCTATGAACATCCTTAGCCAATTCTTTCCTTTCTTCCTCAACATGAGACACACTACTAATGGACAGTCTGTTGAGGGCATCAGCCACTACATTGTCCTTACCTAGATGGTAAAGCACATTCATATCATAATCTTTCAGGAACTCCAACCATCTTCTTAGATAAAGATTCAACTACTTCTGGGTTAACATGTACTGGAGACTCTTATGGTCAGTAAACACGTCCACATGGACACCATACAAGTAGTGTCTCCAAATCTTCAAGGCAAAAACAACTATTGCAAGCTCAAGGTCATGAGTCAATTAATTTTTATCATGAATCTTAATATGTTTGGAGGTGTAACTGATGACCTTACCATGATTCATCATAACACAACCCAATCCGACTCTGGATGCATCACAATACACAACAAAACACTTTGGTAGATTTAAAACTGGAGCTGCAGCTAACCTGGTCTTCAACTCTAAGAAGTTTTTCTCAGATTCCTCAGACCACTGAAACTTAACTTTTTTTGGGTCAATCTGGTCAATGGGGCAGCTATGGATGAGAATCCTTCAATAAATCTCCTATAGTAATCAGCCAAACCCAAAAAGCTCCTAATGTCTATCAGAGAAGTGGGTATAGGCCAGTTCTACACTACCTCTATATTTTGCGAATCAACTCGAATGCCCTCGCTAGACACCATATGACCAAGGAAATCAACTGACTTCAACAATAATTCACACTTGCTGAACATAGCAAATAGTTGGCGATCCTTGAGAGTCTACAGTACAACTCTTAAATGATTTGCATCCTCCTCTTTGCTCCGAGAATATACAAGTATATCATCAATGAAGAAGATGATGAACATGTCTAAATACTTCTTGAACACCCTATTCATCAAATCCATGAAAGCTGTAGGAGAATTCGTTAGTCTAAAAGACATAACTATGAATTCATAGTGACCATACTAAGTTCTGAAGGCTGTCTTTGGGGTGTCACAATCTCTATCTCTGAGCTGATGATATACGGATCTGAGGTCTATCTTATAAAAGCAACTGGCACCCTGAAGTTGGTTAAATAATTTATCAATCCTGGGAAGGGGATACTTATTCTTGATAGTGACTTTGTTCAACTGATGATAGTTGATGCACATCCTGAGAGAACCATCTTTCTTATGCACGAATAAAACTGGAGCACCCCATAGAGAGATGTTGGGTCTGATAAAGCCTATATCTAGAATGTCTTTCAGTTGTTCCTTTAACTCCTTAAGCTCAGCTGGAGCCATTCTGTAAGGAGAAACTAATATGGGCTGGGTATCTAGAAGGAGATCTATTCTGAAGCCAATTTCCCTCTCGGAGGAACCCTCGGAAGATCTTCTAGAAATACTTCTAAAAACTCACTAACCACAGGGACTGATTGAAGAGTTAGGGTCTCAGAATTTGAATCCTTGACCCGAATAAGATGATAGATGTACCATTTTGAAATTATTTTTTTGGCCTTAAGGTAAGAGATGAACCGACCTACAGGCACTGAGGTGTTACCCTTCCATTCTAAGACTGGCTCATTAGGAAACTGAAATCGAACTATTCTGGTTCTACAATCAACTGAGGCATAATAAGAATGTAACTAATTCATGCCTAGAATAATATCAAAGTCAATCATTTCTAACTCTACAAGATTGGTTGAGGTAACTTTTAGAGAAAGTGTGACCGAGCAATTTTTGTAAACCCGCCTAGCTATGGCTGAATCACCAACTGGAGTAGAGATTGAAAGGGTTCCGATCGCGATGAAGGGCCTATGGACCTAGCTCCCTCTGTTCTGCGCGATCGCAAGGTTCGCTCTCTCGACCGCTATGAAGTACCTCCTCTTTTGTTCTTTGCGACTGCATGGCTAGTCCTCGTGATCACGATGGTCTAGCTAGCGTAGTCCTCACGACCACGTGGGAACCCTTCGCTATCACGAAGAAGTCCACCTGGCAGTATAAATAATCCCCTCTTTGTTTTCATAACTACAAAAATGCCTATCCACCATTGTTATCAGCTCAAACTCTCCATCTCTCTGTATAGCTTCATTCCAGGGTGCTAGGGTGATAATTCTCAGTCCTGCGATCGTTTTGTTATCCTCAAATCGGTAAGTTCCATCTTAATTCCGTTAAATTCTCCTTTGATTACTCTTGTTGATTCTTGTAGTTCAAGGGATATTTTTGAGCCTGTCACAACCCAACTACAGGGCCATGCGGGCGTCTACTCTAACCACCTAGAAAGACGAACTCTTACCACCCGATCCAATAGGTACTTGCGGAAAACAAGTATAACAATATATAACCTCATTTTAATACGTGAAACCATTTACAACATTGTTTCAGGAAACATATTTTACATAGAAATATAGTAAATCCTTTTGAAAAACTGGGAAAACAGTTTACAACTTGAAAACAAACCCTCCCTAGAATCTAGTCTAAGCCGGTACTAGAGCTACTACAGGAGTAATAAAAGGAAATGTAAAATGACACAACTTCAACAATAGAAACAAGAGTAGAAGCTGTTGAAGATCACCGCCGTCCTGTACCTATGAAACATCATCAATCCTGTAACCAGACTATACCCAAAAAGGTATAACAAGAGTAGAATTAATACAAACACACGTACTTGTAGGCATCATCGGGCGACCCGAATCCACTCATACCATCATATAAAAAAATCAAGGGAAAGCATGTAATTAACTACAATAGTACCATCCTCCAACATTCACCTTACCAAAATCCAATATCAACCCAAGCCTGCCTATCCCTTTCGCTGACAACTCCACCACCATGAGACGCTATGCTCTGACCCCTAGGACATTCCCAAGTCACCTTAACCCTTAGACTTCCCAAGTCACATTGACACCTAGACTTCCCAATTCACTTTAACCCTTAGACTTCCCAAGTCACCTTGACACCTAGACTTCCTAAGTCACCTTGACACCTAGACTTTCAATGTCACACCTGTCACCTAGACTTCCCAAGTCACACACTTGACACCTAGACTTACCAAGTTACACTTGTCACCTAGACTTCTCAAGTCACACTTGTCATTACCCGAATCTATGACCATACCCGTACTACAATCCCCTTACCCCAATAAACCACTATGACTCAACAACTCAGAGTAAACCCCACTACTTAGTGACGTAGACCACACCTGACGTACCACCACCTACTAGTACAAAACCTCCCCAATGACCCCTAGGGCTATACTCGATAAGTAACAACAACCAACGCTATAACCAGAACACAAATATCTTCCTTAGCTTATCAACCGCACGCAACAAGTCTAACCGACATTGACAATTCTCAGTGACAACAAGCATGTATCGTCTTTACATAACCTGGACCAAACAAGGATCCCTAGGACATCATCTATGCCAATAACATACAACCCCGGTTCACAGAAGAACCACCTTGTCACTTAAGCACACTAATCAACTATACACAATAAACTAATAATTCTCGATCTTCTCAAGAACCCAACATTTGAAGAACAATAAGTAAAAACTAGACCCGTAATAATACAATTCTAGACTCTCAGTCTTCCTTCTAATCTTATCAACCACAGGGAACATGTTCAACAATCATTTAACAATAAATATTTACCCTTTTACATTTTCGGACCAACTACGGGTCCCTAGACCAACACCTAGTGTTAATATACAATACCCAATCCACTCCGAGACCAAACCCCATAATTAAGTGCAATAACTCGGCCTCTCAAGACCATCATACAACAATCACATGTCAAGATTATAATCAAATACCAAATAAACACTCCACCTGGTCCACTCATGGGACCATCGTCAGAATACAATCAATACATATGCAACAAACCCTTACT
Organism: Jaltomata sinuosa; assembly: GCA_003996215.1. Taxonomy (NCBI): domain Eukaryota; kingdom Viridiplantae; phylum Streptophyta; class Magnoliopsida; order Solanales; family Solanaceae; genus Jaltomata; species Jaltomata sinuosa. Next base: position 22,219 of record QJPP01003554.1, read on the forward strand.
AGGCATGGTACCAAAGCCAATCAGTGTTATTCCCGTACTTGGCATGGTACCCGAGCTAACTGTTAGTATTTCTGTACCAGGCGTGGTACCCGAGCCAACTATTAGTATTCCCATACCAGGTGTGGTACCTGAGCCAACCATTTGTATTCCTGTACCAGGGGTGGTACCCAAGCCAATCGTTAGTAACATGTAACAGGCATGGTACCCGAGCCAATCGAATGTCACATAATTCAACAGTCAATAAACAATGAAAAAAACACACTTATAAGCCAACAAGCAACAACACCTAGTTTATTTTACAAGGCTGATAATCGGACAATTAGACATAAAAAAACCATTTCCTAAGCATGCAACTCATAAAATACTAAGCAATAGTACATGAAACACATAATGCATATTGGGAAAACAATAGCCATCACCTACCCAATCCCGGTTACATAAACTCAACTTTGGATCCCGTCCGCAGTCTGAATTCCCATTTGCCCCTTTTTAACACATGGCTAGTAGATACATTTATTTCCGAACCTTCTGTTAAGGCAGATACAATATAGGGAAGACCTCTCCCACCCTGGTACTTCCACCATTCCTGTTATTCTACTTCTTTTATGTACAATCATTTCAGAAACTCCCTTTAATTAATCCCTTAACTACCATGGTATTTTCGGTTCCCTGAATCTTCCCTACACTCTAGTTCCTGAATTCTATCATCATACAACCCATAATAACCATAAACAACCCAGCATTTTAAAAACCATATCTCAACCTAATCATTATCTAATTCAATCAAGTTAAACATAATAATCGTCCAGACTCCATGCCCGAAGGCCTAGACATGGTTTCTCCTTTCCATCTATACAATAATACAAAATAGAAGCAGGTCAATAGCTACTAAATATAGAGAAAACCTAGCCTACCTGGATACCAAGCAGCTGCACAATGCAATTTTTGGCTCTGTGAAGGTGTTCCCTGACAGATGACAAGCCTGAAATCTATGGATTTGCATCCGTTTTGCTGGAATCCCTCCTCCCCATGGCTCTCAAACTTTGGAGCAGCCTAGGAGGATTTTTGGAGCAACCCTCATCTGTTTAGACTAAATAAGTGAAAATAACATTATAAAACTCATTTCTGGGCTTTCTAGTTCCGTCATTTTGCTATAGCGGACTGCCAACCGCTACCGCGGTACCGCTATAGCGACCTAAATTCTGCTATAGCGGACTCAACTATTTCAGCACAGACAGTCTTCAGTAAATTAGCCATAAGTTCTTACTCGGGAAGCAGATTAATGAACGGTCGGTGGCGTTAGAAATAGGACTCAGAGATCTTTAATTTGGTGGGTTTTGGGACAGCTAACTCCTTATATTCTAGGAGGAATGCTTGTTTGAAATTGACCCTAGTTTGAACTTAGCCTGAAACTAAATCAGTAAGGAAACTTTCAACTTAACTTTGTGCTAGGAGTATTGTATGACCTTAGTACATACTAAATGTACTATCATACTAAAGAATTAATCCTAACTCTTATTACGAATGAGAGGCACCTGCCTTGATTTCATATATTTTATGTAACGATGGAACAAGTCATTACAATAGATACCAATTCACCCATCGTTCATCCCCGAATGATCTCTAAGGTAGAAGGAAAATAATGAACCAGCCTCTTGAACCTTAACGCTCTATCATGACAGCATAAAAATAGCCTTACGTGAACCACCAAGACTCTCAAATCCCCTGGGTGTACCCAAACTCAACCAAAATTTAATTTGATTCTGCTCTGTCAAGGAATTTCTTCCTTTGAGTTGTACAAGACCAGTTAGATTACTCCTTCTCGAGTGCCCAAGAAATTCGGGGCCTTGTTGAAGTACTGGAGTGAAAGAATTTCAAACATAACAGACCAAAAGTTAATTCCCACGCTATGAGGAACCAAAACTCGTTGTGGTGACCTAGTCTGCTATAATGGTCCGCACTCTGCTATAGCGGTACCGCCATAGAAGAACTGACCGCTATGGCGGTGCTGACCGATGTTGACTTCTGCTATAGCGGAGTTCGCGATAGCGCTGTGTAAACTGCAATAGTAGTTGACACGAGACAGAAACTCGTAAAATTTCCCAAAAGTACCCATTTTACAACACACCTTGATTCCCTATGTTTCAGAATAAACCCTTCACGTAAACCTTGATATCAGGAGTTTTACTTACCCGAATTTGTTTATGAAAAGTCCCCAGGACTCCATTATGTCTTAGCTAAAGAGAAAACTAGCTCACTACAAGACACATTACCCAATCCTCACCCGGACTTCCCTAGACCATGCCTTGCTAAAAAATCATCCAAGACTAGCCTAGCCTTAAAATTCTAACTCCTAACCCGAGAAAAAAATATCTTAACCTGGGCAATTACACCCTAAACAATGATATAGCGAATATAACATCACCAAACACTACACCGAGTCTTCCTTCGGGGACATCTACCTTATGACCCTTTTCACCCTTCCATGATCAACACATAAGAATAGACCATCTAAAGTATAACCACTAACCAATACACCACTATGGATTTTATTAACACATAGAGTTTCCATCATCACTTACATTAGTCCATTTAACCCTCATCAATCAATCATTTATAACTAACCAAATTTTTAGTTATCACCCGAGGTCAAGCTATGCTTATTTAGCCTCGCAACTAGCTTATAACTAGTCCAATTACTGACTCAACATGTCTCAATCACTCAAGGAAAATAACAACCAAGTAATACCATATCTACCCATTTTCTTTTATCGCACATGGATATTAATCCTTATAATTCATGCACTAGCTGACAACTCAACTAGTGATTTAAAACAAGCCAAGAATGAAAAAGAAAAAAAACTGGGGAAAATAGGATAGGGAGTCTTCCCTCCCCCTCCCGCTATAGTGGATTGCACACCGCTATGGCGACCCCAATAGCATAAGCCCAGAAAAATGGAATTTTTCAGCAAGGTTTACCCATTCCCTTTTTCCCGGTTATGAACATTAACCTCATAAATCTCACCACGGTCTTCATTATAACCCAAAGACCATCCTCTGAAATGCATAGTTCGAAATTTAACATCATTATATCACAAAATCAATTTCAAAATACACGAGAAAACTGTTCACAGTAACACATTCCCGCTATCATACAAGAATAACCCCCTTGTTCCCATGGTTCCCAACCAAGCCCGACTGTCCTGAAACTGGAACTTTACTACATTCGTAAGTCTTGTCCCCTTACCATCTTAACCAATGATAAGTCCTATTTTAAAATGTAACATGAAATTTCGAATCAATACACATGGCAATTCACTAACCAAAGTACATAAAATCAAGTTATGACTCTTCCCGGACCAACATATTCACAATAAGGTAAGTAGTTACACACCAAAAATTCTAGTCATACAAGTATTGTTACACACATAATTCTAAGCTTCAAGTTTTGTGACACCCCAGAACCCACCAGTCAGGCCCTACGGGCTGACCCACGGGCCTCGTGCACATAACGGCCCATTGGGGTCCCCGTGGGAAGATCCCAGAGGCTCAGTCAAGCCTGCCTTTGTCATACAAGGGTCCCCATGGGCGTCGGAGCTCTGACGGTCCATCGGGCAGCCTATGGGAAACTGCCAGTGCCCCATCCCAAGCCTCCTCAACTCTAACGGGCTATCACCATAGCCGTCGTGGATGCGATGGGCCGTGGGAGCTATCGTGGGAACCGAATAAGGGAACAGACCTAACATGTCCTCCTCCGATGCCCAGGCCAATGGGCCATCAAAAGTCCGATGCCCGTGGGGTAGCTCATCTGGTGAATTTTTTTTGCAATTTCTGTTTTAAGTTGGGGGCATTCTGGTCTTTTTCCAATTCTTTTAACTCCGATCCTAAGTCATTTTGGGAGTAATTAACGGGTTTTTACTCTTTTTCCCTCATTACTCCTAAACAAAATTGACACTTAGCAATTTCAAGCAATAAAACAAGCGTTTCCTCTTAAGAACAAGCAAGAGGATTTTCTTCAAGCTCAGCCCTAAATCCAAAGGTTCAATCGTAGAATCTTCTTGCAGGTATGTGGTATTTCATCAATGAGTTCGTTTCACCTATTGAGTCCCTAGATTCAGCTAGTTCTTCAGTTTTTCCATGAACTATCTAGAGCTAGGGTTCCTAACTCTTAGGGATTTATTGTATTCAGATGCTATTGCTTATATTGATTTATAATTCATGTTTCTTAGAGAATTAGCATAGTCCCATGTCCAAAACTCAGTACTCTTGCTTTTCTTAACATCAGTATTCGTAAATTATGCTTGCAAGGTAGATAATTTAGATAATTATGCTTCAGAATTAAAATGCCATCAGTTTCAGTATATATATGTGCATTCTCAGAGAATTGTCAGTATTTGAGCTATCCAGTGTTTTAGCTTGCATTTCATTGCTTATATTTATGTTGGGAGTAGACTTAGTACCAAGCGGATGACGGGATAAAGGCTTAACTATCCGACTAGGCTAAGAACTTTAGTAGCAGTGCTCGAGTCCCAGAACTACGGCGCCACCATAGGTATAGGGTCAGCTATCAGATTAGGCTGCACACCTTTATCTCTTGTGGGCATCAGTTTACTGGATCCACGTCAGACTTGTTCATACCCTTGGCAAGGTATGAACACCCTTTCACCCAGGGTTATAGGATAACCCCATAGTTAGCTCAGCTTGGGGTATGTCAGTGATAGTATCTCCCATAGTCAGACTCAGCACTGCATTGACCATGTATTCAGTATTTCAGTTCATCTTAACATGTTATGATATTCATGTCTAGTTACATGGTTATTGCATTTCAGATACCTTCTAGCTCATGTTTTCATGCTATGTACTTCCATGTCATTATTCATGTTTACAACTTTGTTTACTATCCCGTATGCTCAGTACATTCAAAGTACCGACGCATACTTTTGTGCTATATCATTGTATGATGTAGGTTCAGCCGCTCAGCATCCAGACCGCGCTTATCTCGATTTTCAGTACTCACTCAACAACCTCATTAGTGAGTCCTCATAGTTCGAGGATGACATAGATGCTTTTATCTTTCAGTCATTACTTTTTAGTTTCAGGTTATTAGAGTTAGCTGGGGGCATGTTCCAACAACTCACATCAGTCAGAGGCTTCCATACATAAACTATATTCAACTATTAAGTTGTTAGTATTATTTTCAGTCATCACTATACTCTATATATATTTTATTTTCAGACATGTTTTGGGTTTTCTCCCCCTTCAGATATTAAACTATTTTCAGCTTCTGCCCAATATATGTTTTTAACTGAAGTTGTCTAGATATGCCAGATCATGGGTTATCTTAGGGTCACTTGTAACACTAAGCACCGTGTTATTTCTAAGGGGGTAGCCTCGGGGGGTGAAAAACTTGGTATCAGAGCATAAGGTTTATGTGTCCTAGGGTGTCTAAAACCTGCGTCAAGTAGAGTCTTCTTTATAGGTGTGAAGTGCACCACACTTATGGGGTAGAATCTATGAGATTTCATTAGGAATAACTTCCCTTCTTTTTTTCTAGCTCGTGCTATAGAGTATGAACTCTATTAATCTCCTTCTAACTCATTCTCTTCGCATTTAAGTGTGAAAATGCCTCCTTGAAGAGACAATGCCAAGAATCACCCAGCACCAGCAGCTCCAGCAGACCTTCTGAATGAGAAAGTTACTCATGCCAAATTCTGGGCTGCTTTCTAGGTTCTTGCTCAGGCCATGACTACTCAGGTCAATCAATAGGATATGGCGCCAGCCCCACTTCAGATTAACTCCGCTGTAGCTAGAATCTGAGACTTCACTCAGATGAACCCTCAAGAATTTCATGGGTCCAAGTCCGAAGAGGATTCACAGGAGTTTCTTGATGACATTCAGAATGTGACAAATATTATGGGAGTTACTCCGGTTGAGAGTGCAGATTTAGCCACCTATCAACTGAAGGGAGTTGATTATACTTGGTATAAGTAGTGGAAGGAGTCCCATTGTGCTAATGGAGGTCTAGTGGATTGGAACCACTTCAAGACTGCATTCTTGGACAGTTTTTTCCCACTTGAGCTCAGGGAAGCCAAAGTCCAAGAGTTCATAAATTTAAAGTAGAATGACATGAGTGTGAAGGAGTACACACTCAGGTTTACTCAGTTGTCTAAGTATGCTCCAACAATAGTGGCTGACTCCAGGGCCCATATGAGTATATTCGTATCCGGTGTGTCCGACGATATGGTCAAGGAGTGAAAGACTGCCATGCTTATTAAGGAAATGGACATCTCCAGGTTGGTTACTTATGCTCAACAGATCAAGGAGGAGAAAATCAAGGAGAGGGGAGGAGACAGTAAGAGAGCTAGGACAGGTGACTTCAACTACTCTCAACAGAGGTCAGAGGGTGGAAATCACTCTCAGTTCTGTCAGAAATCTTCAGCTCTAGCTCTATCTTCTGCTAGTGCCCCAGTGCCTAAGTTCAGACAGCATAGGCAGGATAGAGCGCCAGGATCTAAGTCCTAGGGTCCAGTTACTAGTAGGTGCACTCATCCAGTTTGCAAGAAGTGTGGTAGGAACCACCAGGGTGAGTGTATGAAGGCAATGAAAATTGTTTTGGATGTGGCAAGTTATAAGTCGGTAATCTATCAACTTATTGAGCCTTTATCCATGAATTATTGCTATGTTTTGAATAGATTTAGAGGTTCTTATGTCCTTTATTGATGTCTATGCAGGTACTTGTGATCAAAGATAGAAAACAAGGAAATGGACCCAAAAAGAGCTTAAAAGGAGTGAAGTGTGAAGTGATTTAAAAAAGATAAAAAATCTGCCCTAAGATGCGGCGCTTGTGCGATACGCACAAGCCGTGGTGTGTAATGAACCTCCCACCACATAAATCTTAGGATTTCCTGAAGGATCTGTCATAGGGTGCAGTCGTTGTGCGACACACACAACCCATGGTGTGAACCTCACCCACTTTACATGACGCCTCCCAATTTAGCTGAGTCACTGGTTCAAATGAAGAAGGTGTGTGATTCACACATCACAACATGCAAAACACATATCACGCCACACATCATCCAAAGAGCAATTTTGTCCAGAAAATTAGTGACATTTTGGAAAAGTATAAAAGGCCAATTTAGGCACAATTGAAAATAACATTCTTCAGTCCTTAATATTTTGAAGAGCTTTTACCTTTCAGAACAAGTTTTCCTCTTCAAGGAGAAGAGGGTTTCAATCTATTCTCTCTTCTAAACCTTGGTTAACCATTCGTGTACTCAAATTGAGCTTAGAACTTGAGATTAAGATTGAATGAAGAGAATTGTGACTTACCCATTTGGTATATCTATCTCCTTTATTATGAGTGGCTAATTTCATTTGTCTAGGGATGTGTTGATAATGGGTGCTTGACAAATGGGTGTGGGTGTTTTTAATTCTTGCTTATAATTGCTTATTTGATATGGGTCTAGTAGTTTCACCAAGTTTTAATCTTAAAATTGGTTGTTGCAAATATTAATTATTTTTACTTCACTGTGTTGTTACTTGAAAGAGAATTTCATGGTTTCAGATGTGAGATTACTAGTGGGAACTTAGGACTCCATTCAGATTTGAGGCTAGAAATAGCTCATATCGATGGAATCACCCACTTAAGGGTCTAAGCTAGAGATAGTGTGACCTCCACAAGCTATATATTGGTTGCTTGTTAATTTAACCGATAATGCTCTAACTGGGGTTATCAGATATATGGTTGTTGATCGAGAGATAAAAAACCATACTCATGACCAATGCTATTTGTGTCAATAAGCGAGAATAAGTGTGATTTGATAATCACCCTATCCCACATTAAAGCCCTATTGGATACACATCCCTAGTCTCCTACTCAATTTGGTACACCCATTTTACTTACTTTCTTTAATTTGAATTGTGATTGTTGTGACAGAATCCCAATTCCCCCAACCTTTTAGTTTCGTGTTTTTAAACAATTACTCTCCTAGTGAAGTCATCTCACTACAATCTTCATATTGCTATCACCAAGTATCTGAGGGTACAACCCCGACACTTGTTAGGTACTTATAAATATGTTTTGCTTGACAATCATAGTGCCTCCATACTTGGGGAATACAATTTGAGCATTTATCAAAAATGGCGCCATTGTTGAGGTTGAGTTGATAACTATTTTTGATTGTTGATTTGAAGTCACTTTTAGAGTGCTTGTTTCTTTTACTTTTGTTTGTTATTTGTGTTTTGATTGAGCAAGCTAGTCTATGAATGAGGCTGATGACAACGAGAGCATTGATGGCTTCATGGAGGCTGACGAGGCTGAGCCTATGATGCAAAGGGGTGTGGGTGCAATCTGCCTACCCCCCACAATAGGAAATGCTATCTTTCACGTGACTAGCACCATGCTCCACTTAATCCAAATGAAGGGCCTATTTAGTGGAGCAGCACACAAAGATGCCAATCAGTATATTCAGAATTTTGTGGAGATTTTCCAATCGTTTATGTTTCAAAATATCTCCTAAGAGTCAATCCGATTATGCCTATTCCCTTTTTCCTTGACGGGGGAAGCCACGATGTGGTTGGAAGAGTTTTCGAATGATTCTATCATATCTTAGGCTGAGTTGGTTGAGGCATTTACATCGATATTCTTTCCTTTATCTCGAATGATGAAGCTAAGAGATGAGATTACTAACTTTAGGCAACTCCCAGATATTCCTCTACATGAGATTTTGTTAAGGTTCAAAAAGAAGATTCTCTTGTGTCTGAACCATGAGTTGTCGAACAATGTATTGCTACAAAGCTTCTATCGATAGTTGATGTCTCTAAATAAGTCAGTGGCTAACAACTTTGGAGGTGGCACCTTCATGGATATAGAATTTCCCATTGCCTCGACTTTGTTAGAGCGAATGACCAAAACCAACCAAGCTTGGCATACGAGAGAAGTGGATGTTCCAACTTCAGTAACGCCCTCATCCATCTTGACTAATGAAATGAGAAAAATAGATGAGATGTGGGATGAGTCAATGGCCAAGATGATAACACAAATTGACTTGATGGCCAAGCACGTAATGAGAGTAGGTGGTGCGAAAGTGGTGAATGCTATGAGTACACTAGAAATCAAAGTGAGTAATAATGATCAGCTGATGGCAGTTGTCAATGGTTAACTGTGGTTTGTGTCAGTGGGTTCTCATCCCGAGTATTATTTCCTGAGGGAAGAGAACCAAGGTTGGATAATAGACCAGGAAAGGGACAAAAATTAGAGGGATAGAGACAAAGATGGTGGTCGTTTCAATCACCGGAGCTCAAATACGTATATACCTCGAAACAAAGAGGACTCTCTATACCAACCGGGCACAAGCAACCCCGGTCATTCCAAGCTAGAAGACATGTTGTCCTTGGTTCTCAAGAAGGCAGATACGACAAATACTGGAGTGTGTGAGCTAAAGAGTGAAGTTTCAACACTTCATCAAACTGTGAGATCTCACTCAGCCTCTATCAAGCATCTTGAGGCCCAAATGAACCACCTCTCAAGCAAAATAAACTCAAGGATGAAGGAGACATTGCCCAGTGATACCATCACAAATCCAAAGAACGAGTGATTCGAGGTATCATTGTTGAGCCGTGATGTTAAATCAAGTGCTTCTTGGGAGGCAACCCAAGTTTCCATACTTTGTTTTTTGTTATCTTTTGTTGTTTTTTGTGTGTTTTTAGGGAATTCATGGAGTAGAAACATGGACAAGTGAAAACATAGGATGTGTGGAGGATTTTGCGGATCGTACAAGCAATTATGTGTGTCCCACAACTCACCGTATGCCAAAATAGAGTGTCTGGAAGGAAGTTGAAAAGCTGGAGGTGACGTGCGTTGGGCCGTGCAGTACACACGAGCCCAAGTGCGCATTGCACCTCCATCGCATGGCAAACCAGAAGCCTGGGCAAACCAAAGGGAGAAAAAGGTGATATGCGAAATGACATCTGGTCCGCACAAGGGCTTGTGCAAATCGCACATCGTGGCGTACAAAAGGTAAATTTGAATTTTAATTGACCTACCCGTTGACCGACCCGACCCGGAGATGACCCGACCAACTTTTCTTCTTCTTTCTCTTTTAAAAACTGCTACCCACCTTCTCTTTCACCATATTTTCTCCAAAACTCTCAAAACTCTCTCCCAAAACCTCCCACAAATCTCTCCACCTCTCCTAAAATCTTCTTTTCCTCCCCCACTACCATCTCCATTGCTCCACCACCATCACCGCCAGTCCTCTCTTCGGGCGACTTGATTGCATCACCATTGTTGCTGCCCAAAAGCCTCAATTTTCACTTCTCTATGCGTAATCTTCACTTGTGGTAAGTTTCCCGACATTAAATACTTCTTTTTATGAAAGTTGGGAACTCATATTGTGAAACATGCTTAATGGAATCTCCATGTTGATTTTGGATGAGATCCAAAAAATTTGGGTCCACAATTTTGAGTTGTATTAATGATTTTGCTTATTGTAAACTTGGTAGATCTTAAATTTTGTTAATGAACGTTAATTGGTAGTGAATTTTAGCCTTGAAATCCTATGTTTAAGGTGAAGTCTAAGTAACCCACTTGTGATTGACGAATGGTTTGGCCCGATGATAGATTGGGTGACGTCGTTCTTAAGGGAAAATCGTCCTTAGTCATAAGGTTTTGTTGAGAATTGATTGTTAGGGCTGAATTCTGCTACTTGTATGACCATGATTCATTGTTGAAAATTATCCTTGGTTGATGATATTGTGCGGGGAGGGGTTAAATGTTGCTAAGTTTGTTGGTACCCATTGTTGCAAGTAAGGGCTTGATGATCCCGATGATAGATGGGGTAATGTCCATCTTAAAGGAAGTTGTTAAGTCCTTTTCTTGCTTGATGTTGTCAATGGAAACCCGGAGAATTCTGAGTACCCAGATGTTTATGGTCATGATATCCCTTGCCCCCCTCTTTAACTATTGTTGGTTTGTTGCGTGGTGCCAAGTGCCTAAGTACATCTTGCTCTACAGATCACATGCATAATATACAAGAACACAAGGAACCAAAAATTCTAGTTGTGCCTTTGTGTGTTCCGCATGTGATGCATAGATCTTGATGTGTGGGTCGCACAAAGCATCGCACCATGTTAAAACAGATAGCCAGTTCACTATTTGGAGGGGCGAAACATAGTGCGATACACACTTTTATTGGTGAGGACCGCACTAGCTTTACACCACGATGGAAAAATACCTGTCAGATTCTATTAGCTCATGCAATAGCACATGCGATGCGCACTCCTTCTGGTGCATTTTGCATGTGGTCCGCACAAGCCTTTAGTCACCTACTTTATTTTTCTAGTCCGTTGCATTCCAACCTTTTTAGTTTGTTAACTTCTTTTTAGATTTTTGTTTTGTTTTGGCTCACAATCTCTGGATGCAGAACATTTCTTCTAGTAGGAGAAACATGGGAGGCCAACCAAGGCAACTGTCTATCGCAGAAGAAGCAAGGCTCTGATTTGATGTGGAACGCATGAAGGCCATCTACACCCGGGACAAGGCTAGAATATTCAACGAAGAGCAGAGCTTTAACTTAGTGGAAGTTGGGGCTGAGGTTCCTGACATGCACTATCAATTTGCTGAATGAGATTGGTACCCTTTTCAAGATGTCCCCGGGGGAGACTATGCGGAAGTCATACGAGAGTTCTTTGCGGCCTATCAAGCCATGCATGATTCAAAAGGGTATAGAGGGCCGACAAAAAATTCCCCAACCTAAACTCAGTTGTGGTCAGGGGAAAGAAAGTGTGCATTACACCTGCTGCCATTAATTCCATCTATTGGGAAAACCCAATCGAACCTGCATTGGCTCTTACGGCTAAGTTGCAAGCAGAAGTGAAACCATACCATGAAACTGCTGCTATCCTTGCTCCTTCTACTCCTATATGGGCCACTGTGAGAGGTGACATCCTTAGAAGAACTCTGCACTTTGAAGACTTTCTGTGGTATGATCTTGTCAGAATCTGATTCCTACCCTCTCAAAATTACCAGAAGATAACTCAAGAGGGGGCCATTCTAGTTACTGCCATTATGACATGGGAGCAAGTGAATTTTGGGGAAATAGAAGCCATGGTAATTTGGAGGAAAGCATGCAGGGGCAATGACGCATTCCCTTTTCCAGTACTGATTAACAAGTTGTGTGCAAAGGCCGACATCCCATACTTCAGCTGAGACAAATTCACCTATGCAGTTGGGGTAATTGATCTGGATAAGAAGACCGACAGGGATTCCCTAAAATTCAAGAAGCATAGAGTAGAGGAAATAGTGGATGTGGAGGATGTTGAGTTAGATGCCGAAGCAACTGCTTCATCCCCTTCTCAGGCTACATCAGGGGCACAGACACATACCCCCACATCAGCTATACCAAGAGGGCCTTTGATCAAAAGTGGCTTACAAGACATGGTTGACAAAACATATAATCATGAACGGCAGTTGAATGATTTGGTTACCAAGATGCATAGTATGATAGAAAAAGATATTAAGAATACAATGAAAGGGGTAGAAGACAGTGTCTCCAAACTCTGCACAAGAATGGATGTTGTTGAGGGTGCGGTGTCAGAACTTAAGAAGGATGTGGCCAAAGCCAAAGGAAAGCATCCATTTGAGGGGGCAGCTTTGACCACCTTACCTCAGCCCCGCCAAATTCGTTGACCCATGGATGACTTATTTACAGCCTACACAGAGGATAAGCCTGAGCTTCCTAGTGATGGAGATGCTGAGCTAGATAATGATCAAGACCCCAATTTTCAGCATGTTCTATGAGAGTCCACGTTGGATGAGCACTCTCAAAAGGGTGGTGATGGCCCAAGTGGAAGAACCTCAAATGAGAAAGCAGCTGCAGATGATGATGATGATGAGGCATAGTCCTCCGGGGAGTTTACCTTTCTTTCCCTTGAGCTAATAGCATTAAGGAAAATGCTTCTTTTTTGGGGAGGGGGTGGCTTTACTTGCTTTTTGTGGTTGCTTTTATTACTCTTGTCGGGCCTTGCTTTGTTGACAATTTTAGTTCCCTGCTAGTCTTACTTGGCCCTTGTCGGGCACATTTTGGATGACTTTGATGCTTATTGCCCTTGCCGAGCCTTTTTCTTATTTAATATTGCTTTGAGCTTAATTATGCCCTTGTCAGGCTTGATTTTTAATTGTGTTGATGGGTTGGTCTTACACGCACCCATTGTTTCACTACCCGTGCTTTGCAAATGCGCTAAAGGCCTACGCCAAGGCTTGGTTTTAATGAATCATGAGCACGCAATCTGGATATCGCCTTGTTAATAGTAGTTTAGCAATAAACTTCGAGGGTTTTATTAATACCACGGTTCTTTCCCAAGGAACAAAAGTTTTGATTATTTTCTTTTTCTTTTCTTTTGTTTTTGTGTCGAACCGGATTGGTGTTTCCCTATGATAGATTAAGAGGCGACTTTCCTAAGGGAAAATTCTAAGTTTTAGTTTAAAGTTGAGTCCGTAGTTGCTTATCTCAAAATGGGCCCCTCAAAAAAAATTCTTGCCAAATTGTTTTTGCAAATAAAAGGAAAAATAGAAATTAATTTTTGAGGAAAAGCATTCTCTTGTCATGACTTGCACACTCTCGCTTTGGATAGATTCACTCACAAACGAGTTTGTAATGAACTCTGAGTAGCTTGTCGAAAGTCATTTGTCCCAATTGATTTCGAGACTAATGAAAAAAGTCTTGTGGCATGATGCCTTGTATGGTGAGGCTTTACCTTGATTCTCTCACATGCGTGTCATCTAGAACTTGCCCCAAATGTGATTCAAGGTAAAATTCTAGGTGTGACCGAGCTTGGAAGATGACCTTAGGTCCTTTTTGATAGCCACTTCACCTAAATGACTTCCCATGACATCAATCCTAGTGAACCCCTTTGAGCTTGTAACCATTCTTTGGCACCTTGTTAACACCTTGACCTTTTTGAATCTCTATCTTGGCACCCAACCTCCCTAATTACTTGAAAGTGAAATTAGGCTAAAGCCTAAGTTTGGGGGGGGGGAAATTGAAAGACAATATAGGTAAACGCCTAAGTTTGGGGGTGTATGTGATCAAATGAAGAGAAGTAAAGTAATGCACTTCAAATGCAAGGTAGCACCTTATGTATGAATTGAAAATTGCTCTAAAAGTCAATCCAATGAGCAAAAATGAAAAGAAAAAATAGGTGCTACCAAATGAAGGCGATACAAAGAGTCGAATGATAATGATTGAAACACAGAAGTTTGGGTTGTGTGAGGGAGAAATAAGGTGAAGTTTATTGAAAATATGAGTGGTGTTTGAAATGAGAACAAAGAGCATTAGGGAGGTGTAGTCACTTGAACCAAATAAAATCCTCACCTTAGCCCTAACCAACATCCTAACCCGCAAGTCCTTTGTGATTCTGAGCTTGGCTACCTAACAGTAGTGGCAATTTACATGAAGGGCAAGCATATGGTTCGACGTGTGTGCACTTGAATTTACTTGAGAGAGTGAGAGTCTTCTTGGTTCTCTTATAATCCCATTGCTTGTGAATTGAATGATTGTGAGTGGGATTCTCTCTTGTGGTGAGTGGCATCATGCACTCGAATTGAATCATGACGTCTCTATGTCAATTAAGAGGAATGAATGAGATAAGTTGTGTGGTGAATATCGAGAAAAACCTTGACGGTCCATGCCAATGACTTTAGAAGCTTAAATGTCTTATTTTGAATGACAAAATTTCCTTGATTTTGAATGAGAAATGAAGTTCTTTTGGAAAAGGTTTTGAAATAGCCAAATGCCTTGAGTTTGTGATGGTTCAAATTGAGATGAGCATCATAGTTGAGTCTTTTGTTTATTATTTTTCTTAAATTTTTAGTATAGATCAGTCTTTTGGGCTTTGATTGGGTCTAGAGAATAATTCATTCCTTGCCTTGTGAGTATCTTGCTTGAGGACAAGCAATAGTTCAAGTTTGGGTGTTTGATAAGCCATTAATCTACCAACTTATTGAGCCTTTATCCATGAATTATTGCTATATTTTGAATTGATTTAGAGGTTCTTATGAAATTTATTGATGTCTATGCAGGTACTTGTGATCAATGATATAAAATAAGGAAATAGACCCAAAAAGAGCTTAAAAGGAGTGAAGTATGAAATGATTGAAAAAAGGCGAAGAATCTACCCTGAGATGCGGTGCTTGTGTAACACGCACAAGCCATAGTACATTCTGCACCTCCCACCGCAAGAAGCTTAGGATTGCCTAAAGGATCTTCCATGGGGTGCGGTCATTGTGTGATGCGCACAACCCATGGTGTGAATCGCACCAACTTCGCATGACGCCTCCCAAGTTGGCTGAGTCACTGGTTCAAATGAAAAAGGTGTGCGATGCGCAAATCACGATATGTAAACCGCACGTTGCACCGTACATCAATTGAAGGGCAATTTTATCCAGAAAATTAGTGACGTTTTGGGAAAGTATAAAAGGCCAATTTAGGCACAATTGTAAATAAAATTCTTCAGTCCTTAATATTCTGAAGAGTTTTTACCTTTGAGAACAAGTTTTCCTCTCCAAGGAGAAGAGGGTTTCAATCTATTCTCTCTTCTAAACTTGGTTAACCATTTGTGTACTCAAATTGAGCTTAGAACTTGAGAATAAGATTGAATGAAGAGGACTGTGACTTACCCATTTGGTATATCTCTCTCCTTTATTATGAGTGGCTAATTTCATTTGTGTAGGGATGTGTTGATAATGGGTGCTTGACAAATGGGTGTTGGTGTTGCTAATTTTTGCTTATAATTGCTTATTTGATATGGGTCTAGTAGTTTCACCAAGTTTTAATCATAAAATTTGTGGTTGCAAACATTAATATTCATTACTTGACTATGTTATTGTTTGAAAGAAAATTTCATAGTTTTGGATGTGATATTACTAGTGGGAATTTGGGACTCCATTCATATTTGAGGCTAAAAATAGACATATCGACAGAATCACCCACTTAAGGGTCTAAGCTAGAGATAGTGTGACCTCCCTAATCTAGATATTGGTTGCTCGTTGATTTAACTGATAATGCTCTAACCAATGCTACTTGTGTCAATAAGCAAGAAAAAGTGTGAATTTAGAATCACCCTATCCCAAATTAAAGCCCCATTGGATACACATCCCTAGTCTCCTACTCAATTTGGTACATCTATTTTATTTACTTGCTTTAATTCAAATTGTGATTGTTGTGACAGAATCCTAATTCCCCCAACCTTTTAGTTTCGTGTTTTTAAACAATTGCTCTCCTAGTAAAGTCATCTCACTACAATCTTCATATTGCTATCGCCAAGTCTCTGTGGGTATGACCCCGACACCTGTTGGGTACTTATAAATATGTTTTTCTTGACGATCGTCGTGCCTCCATACTTGGGGAGTATGATTTGAGCATTTACCAGCAAGCCAGGCCATAGGATGAGGGCTTATCCAGTAGCTTCTCAAAAGGGAAAGGATGTTCGCCCACAGAATCAGGCCAGTTCTACAGTAGCTTCAGCGGGTCACCCCACTCAGCAGAGTGCCTCATCTTGTACAGGTGGTGGTCAACTTCAAAACAGGTTGTATGCCCTTCAGACTTGACATGACCAGGAGGATTCTCCCGATGTGGTCACGTGTACGTTACAAGTCTTCCATTTAGATGTTTATGCATTGTTAGACCCAGGGGCTAAAATTTCTTTTGTAACTCCTTATATAGTAGTGAATTTTAGTGTCAGTCCAGAAATCCAAGCAGAACCCTTCTCAGTCTCTACTCCAGTTGGTGATCAAGTTATAGCTAGATGGGTATACAGAAATTGCCCTATCACGGTCTCCCAGAAGGTCACCTCAGCCGATCTTGTAAAGTTAGAAATGACTGACTTTGATATTATTCTAGGCATGGATTGGTTACATTCCTGTTATGCCTCAGTTGACTACAGAACTAGGATTGTACGATTTCAATTTCTGAATGACCCAGTCTTAGAATGGAAGGGTAGTACCTCTGTGCCAGTAGGTCGATTCATCTCTTACTTTAAGGCTAGAAAAATGATTTCCAAAGGGTATATCTATCATCTTGTTCGAGTTAAGGATTCAATCTCCGAGACCCCAACTCTTGAGTCATTTTAGGTGGTGAATGAATTCCCAGAAGTGTTTCCAGAAGATCTTTTCGGAGTTCCTCCCGAATGGGAAATCGACTTCGGAAAAGATCTCCTTCCAGATACCCAGCCTATTTTGATTCCTCCTTACAGAATGGCTCCAGCTGAGCTTAAGGAATTGAAGTAACACTTGAAAGACATTTTAGATAAGGGCTTCATCAGACCCAGTATCTCTCCATGGGGTGTCAGTTCTCTTCATTCGTAAGAAAGACGGTTCTCTCAGGATGTGTATTGACTACCATCAGTTGAACAAAGTCACAATCAAGAATAAATATCCCATTCCCAAGATTGATAACATATTTGACCAGCTTCAGGGTGCTAGTTGCTTCTCTAAGATAGACCTCAGATCCGGCTATCATCAACTCAGAGTCAGAGATTGTGACATTCCAAAAATAACCTTAAGAACTCGATATGGTCACTATGAATTTGTAGTTATGTCTTTTGGACTGACGAATTCTCTTGCAGCTTTTATAGATTTGATGAATAGAGTGTTCAAGCAGTATATAGACTTGTTCGTCATTATCTTCATCGATGATATACTCGTATATTCTCACAACAAGGAAGAACATGCAGACCAGTTGAGAGTGGTGTTGCAGACTCTCAAGGATCGCCAGTTATTTTCCAAGTTCAGTAAGTATGAATTCTGGTTGCAGTCAGTTGCTTTCCTTGGTCATGTGGTTTATAGTGAGGGAATTCAAGTTGATTCTCAAAAGATTGAGGCAGTAAAGAACTGACCCAGACCCACCTCTCTGACATACATCAAAAGTTGCTTGGGTTTGGTCGGTTATTACCGAAGGTTTGTTGAGGGATTTTCCTCTATAGCTGCCCATTAACATAGTTGACTTAGAAAAATGTCAAGTTTCAGTGGTCAGACGAGTGTGATAAAATCTTCCTAGAATTGAAGACCAGGTTGACTACAACTCCCGTTTTGACTCTACCAGAGGGTTCAGATGGCTACGTCATTTATTTTGATACATCTAGGGTTGGCCAGAGATGTGTTTTGATGCAATAGGGCAAGGTCATAGCTTATTCTTCTAGACAACTTAAGATTCATGGGAAGAATTACCCAACTCATGACCTTGAGCTCGCAGTAGTTGTGTTCGCCCTAAAGAGTTGGAGACACTACATGTATGGTGTTCACGTAGATGTGTTCACAGACCATAAAAGCCTCCAGTATGTGTTCATCCAGAAAGAGTCGAATCTTCATCAAAGAAGGTGGCTCGAATTCCTCAAAGACTATGATATGAATGTGCTCTACCATCCGAGTAAGGACAACATAGAGGCTGATGCCCTCAGCATACTGTCCATGGGTAGTGTGTCACATGTTGAAGAAGAAAGGAAATAATTATCCAGGGATGTTCATAGGCTTGCTCACTTAGGAGTTTTCCTCATGGACACGACATATGGTGGTGTGATAGTCCAGAATGGGTCATAATCTTCATTGGTAGCAGAGGTTAAGGAAAAACAAGACAATGATCCCATATTGCTTAAGTGGAAAGGTGCAGTTCATCAACAGAGAGTAGAGGTTTTCTCCCAAGGGGCATATAAAGTGCTTCATGACCAGGGCCGGTTAGGTGTACCTAATGTGGGTGAGTTGAGGCAGCAGATCCTTACAGAAGCCCATAATTCTAGATATTCTATTCATCCCGGTGCCACCAATATGTAGCGTGATCTACGGGAAGTCTATTGGTGGAACGACATGAATAGAGATATTGTAGATTTTATGGCTAAGTGTCCCAACTATCATCAAGTGAAGTAGAGTATCAGAAACCATGAGGTGTGACTCAGGATATTAGCATTCCTACTTTGATGTGGGAAGTGATCAACATGGATTTTGTTACGGGTTTACCTCGTACTCACAGACAACACGACTCTATTTGGGTGATAGTGGAAAGAGTTACTAAGTTAGCTCACTTCTTGGCTGTTAGGACTACATATTCTGTGGAGGATTATGCCAGGCTCTACATCAGCGAGATAGTCAGGTTGCATGGGGTTCCCTAGTCTATCATCTCAGATAGGGGTCCTCAGTTTACATCTCATTTCTTGAGATCATTTCAGAAAGGTCTTGGTACTCGGGTAAATCTCAACACAACATTTCATCCCTAAATAGATGGTCAGGCAAAGCGTACCAATCAGACCCTAGAGGACATATTGAGGGATTGTGTGATCAATTTCAAGGGTAGTTGGGATGATCACCTACCTCTCATTGAGTTCGCCTACAATAACAATTTCTACTCCAGTATTCAGATGTCCCCATATGAGGCACTTTATGGGCGTAGATGCATGTCACTGGTTGGTTGGTTCGAAATAGGTGAAGCAACCTTGATTGGACCAAATTCGGTTCATGAGGCCATGGATAAAGTTCAGCTTATTAGAGGAA
This sequence comes from Jaltomata sinuosa, assembly GCA_003996215.1. NCBI lineage: Eukaryota > Viridiplantae > Streptophyta > Magnoliopsida > Solanales > Solanaceae > Jaltomata > Jaltomata sinuosa. The sequence goes on from QJPP01003554.1 coordinate 41,756, forward strand.
GGCTAAAGACAGCTCAGAGTCGTCAGAAGTCCAATGCGGATGTGAGGAGAAGGGACTTAGAATTTGAGATCAATGATTGGGTCTTCCTGAAAGTGTCACCCATGAAGGGTGTGATAAGATTTGGCAAGAAAGGGAAGCTCAGTCCCAGATATACAGGTCCTTACAGAATCTTTAAAAGGATTGGTAATGTGACTTATGAGTTAGAGTTGCCATCAGAATTAGCAGCGGTTCATCCAGTTTTCCATATTTCATTATTGAAGAAGTGTGTTGGTGATCCGACCTCCATTGTTCCCTTAGAATGTGTGGTTGTGAAGGATAACCTCACCTATGAGGAGGTTCCAGTTGAAATTCTTGACTGTGAGGTTAGTAGGTTGAGAAATAAGGAAGTCATTTCGGTGAAAGTTTTATGGAGGAATCAGTCAGTCGAGGGAGCTACTTGGGAAGTAGAAGCAGCCATGATGGCCAAGTATCCTCACCTTTTTCCTTCCGACCCAGTTTCAGCTTGAGGTAATAGTTCCTCTCCAGTCCCTCAGTTTCTTCATATGCATGTCAGTCTCAGTATCATGGTTTCCTAGCTATTCCAATATTTTCAGCATGCTTTCAGGTACTTAGAACTAGACTCAGTCAGATATCCGCTTCTAGTATTCAGTGGTAGGGAATGCAACTCTTTCCCTCCAAACTCAGCTTAGTTAGTCTTCATTCGAGGATGAATGATCCCAAGGGGGAGATATTGTAACACCCCATAACTCAGACCAGCATGTAAACCCAAAACTCAGAAAGAACTCAAAAAATTTCCAGCTCCAGTCAAGCCCCATGGGCTGACCCACAGGCGTCGTGGAAATGATGGCCAATCGGGGTCCACATATGAAGATCCCAGAGGCTCAGTCAAGCCTGCCTCTGCCAGAAGGGGGTCCCCATGGGAGTCGGGGGTCCGATGGACCATCGGGCAGCCCATGGGAAACCTCCTGTGCCCCATCCCAAGCCTCCTTAGCTCCGACGGGTTATCACCATGGCCACCGTGGATGCGACGGGTCGTGGGAGCCATCGTGGGAACCAACCGGGGGACCAGCCCTAGCCTTCCCTCCTCTAACACTCGGGCCGATGGGCCATCACAAGTCCGACGCCCGTCAGGTAGCCCATTCGGTGGAAATTATTTGCAATTTCTGTTTTTAAGTTGGGGGTATTTTGGTCTTTTCCCAATTCTTTTAACTTTGATACTAAGTCGTTTTGGGAGTAATTAAAGGGTTTTCACTCTTTTTCCCACATTACTCCTAATCAAAATCTACACTTATCAATTTTAAGCAAGAAAAGAAGTGTTTCCTCTCAAGAACAAGCAAAAGGGTTTTATTCAAGCTCAGCCCCTAATCCAAAGGTTCAACCGTAGAATCTTCTTTTAGGTATGTGAGATTTCATCAATGGGTTCCTTTCACCCATTGAGTCCCTTGATTCAGTCAGTTCTTCAGTTTTTCGATGAATTATATAGACCTAGGGTTCCTAATTCTTAGGGATTCATTGTAATTCAGATGTTACTACTTATAGTGATTTATACTTCATGTTTCTTGGAGAATTAGCATAGTCCCATGTACAGAACTCAGTAACCCTAGATTGTCTTGATTTTAGTATTCATAAATTATGCTTGCAAGGAAGATAATTCAGATAATTATGCTTCAGAATTAGAATTCCATCAGTTTCAATAGTATATGTGCATTCTCAGAGAATGGTAACTATTTGAGCTATCCAATGTTTTAGCTTGCATTTCATTGCTTATATTTCCGTTGGGAGTAGACTTAGTACCGAGTTGATGATGGGATGAAGGCTTAGGTGTCAGACTAGGCTAAGACCTTAAGTAGAAGTCTCCAAGTCCCAGAACTACGACACCATCATAGGTATAAAGAGGGGTCAACTGTCAGATTAGGGTGCACACCTCTGTTCCTTGTGGGCATCAATTTAGTGGATGCACGTCAGACTTGTTCGTACCTTTGGAAAGGTATGAACACCCTTCCACCCAGGGTTACAGGATGGCCCCATAGTTAGCTCAGCTTGGGGTATCTCAGTGATAGTATCTCCCACAGTCAGACTCAGCAGTGCATTGACCATGTATTCGGTATTTCAATTCAGCTTACCATATTATGATATTCATGTTCAGTTACTTGGTTATTGCATTTCAGATACCTTCCAGCTCATGTTTTCATGCTATGTACTTCCATGTCATTATTCATGTTTACATCTTTAGTTAGTATCCCACATGCTCAGTACATTCAAAGTACTGACGCATACTTTTGTGCTATATTGATTTATGATGTAGGTTCAGGCGCTCAGCATCCAGACCGCGCTTAGCTCAATTTCCAGTCCTCGCTCAGTAGCCTCATTGGTGAGTCCTCATATTTCGAGGATGACAGACATGCTTTTATCTTTCAGTCTTTACTTTTCAGTTTCAGGTTATTAGAGTTAGTTGGGGGCATGTACCAGCAACTCACATCAGTTAGAGGCTTTCATATGTAGATTAGATTCAGCTATTGAGTTGTTAGTGTTGTTTTCAGTCATCACTATACTCTCTATATATATTTTTTCAGACATATTTTGGATTTTCTCCCACTTCAAATATTAAACTGTTTTCAGCTTCTGCCCAGTATATGTTTTTAACTAAAATAGTCCAGATAAGCCAGACCATGGGTTAGCTTGGGGTCACTTGTGACACTAAGCACCGTGTTACGTCTAGGGGCAGCCTCGGGGCATGAAAAGTTTCAATCACAGTTCAAGTCACATACACTACTCTTTATTTGCCCCATGAATGACTATTAGTTGATCATCCATGCCTTACCACAGCCTCTAAGGCCAGATACCAATTGGAACCTTTTTGGTTCTAATTTCTCTTACTTGTTTCATAACAGTCGAAGTCAAATGAAATCATTTTCCTTGTCGAGATACCAATTGGAATCGAGAGATACCAATTGGACTCAACTTATACAAAGAAGTAAACAAACCGTATGAAAAGGAATGAAAGAAGAGAGATATTTCCTAGAATGCTTCATAACTTCCCAAAGATTAGATGTGGACGTCAACACACCAATCCGCATGACTCTATTCGACATTTGCTCTTGTACTGGGAGATCGATATCCTATGCTCTGATACCATCTGTCACGACCCAACTATCGATCCATGCAAGTGCCTACTCTAACCACCTAGATAAACAAACCCTTACCACCTGATCCAACAGGTACTTGCGGAAAACAAATATAATAATGAATAACCTCATTTTAATACGTGAAACCATATACAACCTTGTTTCAGGAAACATTTTTTACAAAGAAATGCAGTAAATCCTTTTTAAAAATTGGGAAAACAGTTTACAACTTGAAAACAAACCCTCCCTAGAATCTATTCTAAACCAGTACAAGAGCTACTACAGGAGTAATACAAGGAAATGTAAAATGACACAACTTCAACCATAGGAACAAGAGTAGAAGTCGTTGAAGATCACCGTCATTTTATACCTATGAAACATCACCAATCTTGCAACCAGACTATACCCAAAAAGGTATAACAAGAGTAGAATCAGTACAAACACACGTACTGGTAGGCATTATCGGTCGACCCGAATCCACTCATACCATCATATAAAAAATCAAGGGAAAGTATGTAATTAACTACAATAGTCCTGTCCTCCAACATCCACCTTATCAAAACGCAATATCAACCCAAGCCTTCATATCCCTTCTGCTGCCAACTCCACCACCATGAGAAACTATGCTCTAACCCCTAGGACATTCCCAAGTCACCTTAACCCTTAGACTTCCCAAGTCACCTTGACACCTAGACTTCCCAAGTCACCTTAATCCTTAGACTTCCCAAGTCACCTTGACACCTAGACTTCCCAAGTCACCTTGACACCTAGTCATTCCAAGTCACACTTGTCACCTAGACTTCCCAAGTCACACTTGACACCTAGACTTCCCAAGTCACACTTGTCATTACCCGAATCTATGCCTATATTTGGACTACCATCCCCTTACCCCAATCAACCACTATGACTCAACAACCCGGAGTAAGCCCCACTACTTAGTGACGTAGACCACACCCGTCGTACTGCCACCTACTAGAACAAAACTGCCCCAATGACCCCAGGGCCATACTCGACAAGTAACAACAGCCAACGCTATAACCAGACCATAAATCTCTTCCTTAGCTTATCAACCACATACAACAAGTCTAACCGACATTGACAATTCTCAATGACAACAAACATGTATCCTCTTTACAGAACCCGGACCAAACAAGGATCCCTAGGACATCAACTATGCCAATAACATATGACCCCGGTTCACAGAAGAACCACCTTGTCACTTAAGCACGCTAACCCGGCCCTTGAATAACTAATTATACGCGATAAACTAATAATTCCCGGCCCTCTCAGTAACACAAGATGTGAAAAACAATAAGTAACAACTACACCCATAACAATACAATTCCAGACTCTCAGTCTTCCTTCTAAACTTATCAACCACAAGGAACATGTTCAACAATCATTTAACACCAAAGATTTACCCTTTTACATTGTTGGACCAACTACGAGTCCCTAGACCAACACCTAGTGTTATTATACAATACCTAATCCACCCCGGGACCAATGTCCATAGTTAAATGTAATAACCTGGCCTCTCAAGACCATCATACAATAATCACATGTCAAGATTATAATCAAATACCAAATAAACACTCCACCCGGTCCACTCATGGGACCATCATCAGAATACATTCAATATATATGCAAAAAATCTATACCAGGCATGGTACTCAAGCCAACTAGTGTTATTACCATACCAGGCGTTGTACCCAATCCAACCATTAGTATTCTCGTACCAGGCATAGTACCCGAGCCAACTATTAGTAGTCCCGTACCAGGCGTGGTACCCGAGCCAACTAATAGTATTCCCGTACCATGCATAGTACCCGAGTCAACCATTCATAACCTATACCAGGCATGGTAACCGAGCCAACCGAATGTCACACAATTCAACAGTCAACAAACAATGAACAAAAGCACACTTGTAAGCCAACAAGCAACAACACCTAGTTCATTTTACAAGACTTATAACCGGACAATTAGACATTCAAAAACCATTCACTAAGCATGCAACTCATACGATACTAAGCAATAGTACATGAAACACTTAATGCACATTGGGAAAACAATAACCATCACCTACCCAATCCCGATTACATAAACTCAACTTTGGATCTCGTCCGCAGACTGAATTCCCATTCGCCCTTTTTTAACACATGGCTAGTAGATACATTTGTTTTTGAACCTTTTGCTAAGGCAAATACAATATAGGGAAGACCTATCCCACCCTAGTACTTCCACCATTCCTGCTATTCTACTTCTTTTATATACAATCATTTTGGAAATTTTCTTTAATTAATCCCTTAACTACCATAGTATTTCTGGTTCCCCGAATCTTCCCGACACTCTAGTTCCTGAATTCTATCATCATATAAACCATAATAACCATAAACAACCCAGCATTTTACAAACAATATCTCAACCCAATCATTATCTAATTCAATCCAGCCAAACACAATACTCCTCCAGACTCCGTGCCCAAAGGCCTAGACATGGTTTCTCCTTTCTGTCTATACAATAATATGAAATTAAAGTAGGTCAGTATCTACTCAATATAGAGAAAACCTAGCCTCCCTGGATATCAAGAAGCTACACAATGCAATTTTTGGCTCCGTAAAAGCGCTCCCTGATGGATGACAAGCCCAAAATCAGTGAATTTGCATCCTTTTAGCCGAAATCCCTCCTCCCCATGGATCCCAAGCTTTGGAGCAGCCTAAGAGGGGTTTTGGAGCAACCCTCATCTGTTTTGACTAAAAAAGAGAGAATGAGATTATAAAATCCATTTCTGGGCTTTCTAGTTCCATCATTCTACTATAGCGGACTGCTAACCGCTACCGCGGTACCGCTATAGCAACCTAAATCCCGCTACAGCAGACTCAACTTTTTAAGCACGAACAATCTTCTATAAAAGAGTCATAACTTTTTACTCGGGAAGCAAATTAATAAATGGTCGGTGGCATTGGAAAGAGGGCTCGGAGATCTTTAATTTGGTAGGGATCGAAACCCCTAACTCTTTATATTCTAGGAGGAATGCTAGATTGAAGTTGACCCTAATTTGAACTTAGCCCAAAACAAAATCGGTAAGGAAACTTTCAAATTAACTTTGTGCTAGGAATATTGTATGACCTTAGTACATACCAAATGTACTCTCATACTAAAGAATTAATTCTAACTCTTATTATGAATGAAAGTCACCTACCTTGATTGCAAATATTTTTAGTAACGACAAAACATGTTATTACAGAGCCCTTCCTCTTGATCTTATCCCTTTAAATTCTGAGCATGCACTCATGGGAGTGTTGTGATCATCCTGTGTATTTTCATTTCTGGTCATAGGTTGTGGGGCCCATGTGCCTGCTTTTGACCCAAATTTTGACTCGTCTATACTTTTAGAAATATGGGTACCATTGTTCTAGTTTTAACGAGTAGAATTTCTTCTTGATAGTTTGACTGTTGTTCAGAGCTTCTCACAGCAGTTCGACCTCGGTCATCATTGTTCTAGCAGCTTGTCATTGGACGACAGGTAGGTTATGATTTCCTCTTTTCTAGACTTTGTGTATATAGGATATAATTATACTAATTAGCTTCCTTGGGTTCAGTTTTATTATCTTGGCACCTCAGTCCTTGTCTGCTTCAGTTCTGACCATCTTATTTCACTCGTATTATTGTAATATTTGTTGTAGTTGGTAGTATTACCCTTGTGGTTATGTGTTTCCTTGTATTTGACTCTGGAACATAGAAGGTGGGTTATTTGGGAATGTCCGTGAGTCTTGGATATTTATATTATAATTGTGGAGCTGGTTATCTGTGTTGTAGAGTGATTGGATCCTGTGCAGGGCCGATAGGTTGATTGTGAGTTGGTGGGCTACTGTTTGTGTTTGTACATACCATTATCATGCATATAAGAGATTTTTCTGCATGTTGTACTAATGTTTTGGCTACGGGTCTACTATAAATGGTTTTCCAAATCTTGCAGGCCCCGAGGGCTCATTTTCAGTAAAAATGATTATAAAAGGGTTTGGCACAGACTTTATGGATCTTTTTAGGGTAAAAGAGTTAAAATGATGATTTTGTCACCAATTTTTCATACTTATACTAGACTCGGCTGAGCCGTAGTGCTAGACATATTTTACTATTAGTTTGGGATGATACTAGACTCATTTGAGCCGAGCAACAGACTTGTTTTTACAAGTATTTGTAGACCTAAATACACCCTAGGAACCCTACAAGGGGATTTTGAGACTTGTTTTACTGATTTAGACTCGGCTAGACTCTAGGCACGCATATTTGAGACTTTGGTTACTAGTTTGGATTCAGATATATCTCGGATGATTATATTGAGATTTTGAGATATTGTATATGGTCTAGGACCTCTATGGACCTTGTCGATCCAAACTAGGAGCTACGTGCTTAGTGTGCCAGAGGAGGGGTATACGGGTGCATCCTTTCATGGATCATACCTACTGGGCCTATAGGTGTTGGAGGAGGTATATACAATATTGTGGTTATAGCTGGTTTCATACTATTGCATTATATCATTCATTTATGTGTGATTCCACCCTTGTTTGCTGTTTTTTGAGTGTATGCTCCGGTAGTATGGGATGCCAAAGGGTTTGTTTTCACTTGTATATGTTCCTCGGGTGTATAGATACCAGTTGGGACTATAGGTAGATTTATTCTTATTATTACCCTATTGTAGTGCCGATTCATTCCTTAGTTACTTGTGATTTTATTTGATCATCCTTACCTTGTGTGATTCACTGCTAGCATGTCTATGTTCATTTACTTTCCTTCCTTCCCTTTTTACTTAAGGTTACCGGTATACTGCCTATTTCTTAAACTCTCTTTCTATATATTATTGTTGCAAGGACCCCAGGTGCATTCCTCTTTCCTCCACATGTGTTCTGTGATATATATTACTAGTAGCTAGCCGAGCATGATTGTTTTCTCCATCTATTTTATCTGTGCTAGCTTTCGTGTACTTACCCGTTTGCTTCTATGACTACGTTTTTTGCTTTCTGCTATTTATTGCTTTTATAACTTATATGTGCTCAGTCGGTCTAAGATGCCTACTGGGTACCCGATGATTTGCAATTGGGGCTCATACTACACTATGCATCTTCCTGGTGCAGATCCTAGTATGGGCCATCGAAGAAATGGATAGGGTAAGGGGATTAACCCGTTCTGGAAGGTGTTTCACCCCTGAAGAGTTGAGGAAAACTAAACAAGTGAGGGATGACCAAATGCCGATTAAGAAGCTGATCACTGAGGAAGAGGCTGAAGAATTCTTGAAAAAAATGAAATTGTCAAACTATTCTATTTTGGAACAATTGAGGAAGACTCTGGCCCAGATCTCTTTGTTGTCTTTGCTAATACACCCAGATGAACATCGTAAGGCTATAATAAAGATTCTAAATAAGGTGCATGTCCTTAGCGAGATTATTGTGAATCAATTGGAGAAAGTTTCTGGGAGAATCCTTGAAGTAAACAGGATTACCTTCTCAGATGATGAACTACATGTGGAGGTCACTGGAAATAATCGAGGCCTTCATAAGACTGTGAAGTGTGAGCATTCTTATGTCACTTGGGTCTTGATCGAGGGAGGCTCTGGTGCAAATATCTGTCCTCTGTCAACCTTGCAAAAACTAAATATATATACTAAAATGATTCAATATAATAATGTATGTGTTAGAGATTTTGATGGAGTAAAGACAGATGCCATTAGTGACACAGAGCTCGTACTGACAATAGGGCCTATTGATTTTATCATAAATTTCAAGGTATTGAACATCGACGCATCTTACAATCTATTATTGGGAATACCATGGGTGCATGGGGCTGGGGCTCTCGCATCTACACTGCATGAAATGATCAAGTTTTAACACAACAGGCAAGAAGTGATTGTTCACGATGAAGGGTCTTTGTCCACCTATAAAGACTCATCCATTCCTTTTTCTGAAGAAGATAATGCAACTGGGGCACTGGTCTATCAATCTTTTGATGTAGTGGTTCTTGTGCATATCCTTGAAGGGAATCTCATTCCAAAACCAAAATTGCCCTTTGCATCAATTATGGGGATAAACAAAATGTTAAAACATGGGTTCGAACCAGGAAAAGGCTTAAGGGTATCTTTTCAATGAAGAGCTCATCCAGTGAGCCCACATGAGAGCCTCGATAGTTTTGGTTTGGGGTATAACCCCACTACTGCAGACAGAAAATGGTACAAGAAGAAGAAAAAGAAAGCATGGTCACTTACCAAGCCAATACCACCAATTTACAAATCATTCGTCAGCGCTGCCGAGTCCTCTATGTTACCGATTCTAAAACCAGTGTGGGATGTTGATACAAATTTGGCTAACTACTTCCAAAACTTGTTTGTCGAGGCTGATATGGTTGAAATTAGAGAAGGTCCCAGTAATGCAGAGGTGCAATTTAATGTCCCTGATATCCAGCTCAACAATTGGGAGGTCACTCCTCTCCCCATCAGGAAGGAGTCTTGGTAGTCTGTTTTGTTTTTCTTTCTGTTATCTGAGTTATTCCTGGGTTGTAATTCAAATTTTATCTTGTTTGTTTTAATGTTCAAACCCTTCTATCTTACCTTTTAATGAAATACAATTTCCCTTTTTCTATCCGAGTCAAATATATTTATTTATTTACTTTTTTTGTACAATTCTTTCTATGCTGATTCTAGTGATATAAGATGCATATGGAATTTTCAGCTAGATCATAAAATCCAATCTAATTTTGAAACAATGAACCAAAAAGTTGAATATGATGAAGATGAAGTATTTTAGGAAATAAACAAGGATTTCAAACATTTTCAGAACAAATCAAACCATAATATGAATGAACTGAGGTAATCAATCTAGGAGATCATGAAAATATTAGGGAGACTATGATAAGCATACATTCTCAACAACAACAAAAGGAAGAAATAAGTCAGGATCTATTTGATTACAAAGATATTTTTGCATGGTCTTATGATTATATGCCTGGTCTAAGCACTGATCTGGTAGTTCACAAGTTGCCAACTGATCCCACATTCTTTTCTATTAAGCAAAAGTTAAGAAAACTTAAAACTGACATGAGCATAATAATTAAAGAAGATATCACGAAGCAACTTGAGGCCAAAGTCATTTGAGTCGCTCAGTATCCTACTTGGTTAGCCAAAATCGTCCCTGTCCCAAAGAAAGATGGCAAGGTTCGAGTGTGTGTTGATTATTGTAATCTAAACAAAGCAAGACCAAAAGATAAGTTTTCATTGTCCAACATCCATATTTTGCTAGACAATTGTGCTAAGCGTGAAATAACATCTTGTGCTACGCAGGGTACCACCAGATAAATATGGATAATGAGGATGCAGAAAAGAGATCTTTTATCACATCATGGGGTACATATTATTATCGAGTCATGCCTTTTAGGCTAAAGAACATTGGGGAAACTTACATGAGGGAAATGACCACTATGTTTCATGATATGATGCATAAAAATATTGAAGTTTATGTGGATGATGTGATCATTAAATCAAAAAGGTAGTCTGACCATGTCAAAGATCTAAGGAAATTATTTGAAAGGCTTTGAAGGTATAATCTCAAGCTTAATCCAACAAAATATGTATTTAGAGTCCCGTCCAGAAAGCTTTTGGGGTTTATAGTTAGCCGGCGTGGTATTGAGTTAGATCCTTCAAAGGTAAAAGCTATTCAAGAATTGCCACCGACAACGAACAAAACTGAGGTGATGAGCTTACTTGGTAGGTTGAACTATATCAGTAGATTCATTGCCCAACTCACGACAACTTGCAAGCCCATTGTTATGTTGTTGAAGAAGAATGCTACGGTTTAATGGATTGAAGAATGTCAAGAGGCGTTTGATAGAATCAAAAGGTACTTATCAAATTCACTTGTGTTAGTTCCACCCGAGTCAGGAAGCCCTTGATATTATACATGTCAATTTTGGACAATTCTTTTAGTTGCGTACTGGTTCAACATGAGATCACGGGAAAAGAAAAGCAGGCCATCTATTACCTTAGCAAGAAATTCACCACTTATGAGGCTAAGAACTCTTCTTGAACGGATGTGTTACTGATTTGGCTAGCACAGAAGTTGAAGCATTACCTTTTATCCTACACTACTTACCTCATTTCTCGCATGGATCCCTTAAAATAGAACTTTCAGAAGCCTATGCCCATGGGTAGACTTGGAAAATGGCAGATACTACTCACAGAGTTTGACATTGTCTACGTAACACGGACTACAATAAAACCCCAACCTTTGGCAGATCATTTGACAGTTAAAGACATATTTTCCTGATGAAGAGGTATCATGTATTGATGAAGCTATTTATGATAATAACCCAAGTTGGAAGTTATTCTTTGATGGAGCAGCTAATGTGAAAGGAGTTGGGGTAGGAGTCGTTCTCGTTTCTGAATTAGGGCAATGATATCCTATAATAGCCCAGCTTTGGTTCTATTGTACCAATAATATGGTATAGTATGAATCTTGTATCTTGGGCTTTATGTTAGCTATCTACATGGTAATCCAATAAATATTGGTGTTAGGAGACTCGGACTTTCTAGTCCACAAAATTCAAGGAAAATGGAAAACTCATGACTCGAAGCTCATACCATATCGAGATTGTTTGCAGGATCTTTGTCAAAAGTTTGTATTAGTGAAGTTTAGACACATTCCCAGAGTTCATAATGATATTGATGATGCCTTAGCCACTTTGTCTTCTATGCTTAAACATCCCGAGAAAACTCACATTGACCCTTTGCACATACAAATTCGTGAGCAACATGGTTATTGCAATGCGGTCGAAGAAGAACTCGATGGTGAACCTTGGTTCCATGATATCAAAGAATATATTCAATCTGGAGAGTATCCAATGCATGCCGATAGTAATCAAAAGAGAACTATTCGGTGATTATTTAGCAGATTTTTCTTAAGTGGAGGACTTTTGTACAAGAAGACTCTCGATTTATGACTTCTAAGGTGCATAGATGCTAGAGAGGCTTTAACTATCATGACTGGAATACATTCTGGAGTTTATGGACTGCACATGAATGGGTATTTCTTAGCAAGGAAAATTCTTCGAGCGGGTTATTACTGGCTCACCATGGAGTGGTATTCCATACATTTTGTTCGTAAATTCCATGAGTGCCAAATACATGGTAATTTGATACATTCTCCTCCTTCGGAGTTGCACACAATGTCTGCCCTATGGCCCTTCATGGCTTGAGGGATTGATGTGATCAGGCCAATTGAGCCAAAAGCATCAAATAGACACATATTTATCCTAGTAGCCATTGATTATTTTACAAAATGGGCGGAGGCAGTAACTTTCAAGTCTGTGACCAAAAAGGTTATGGTGAATTTTGTTCATTTCAACATCATTTGCCGATTCGATATTTCAAATGTGATTGTTACAAATAATGCCACAAATCTCAATAGTCACTTGATGCAAGAGGTATGCCAACAGTTTAAGATTTCATATCAGAACTCAACTCCCTACCGCACAAAGGCAAATGGGGCTGTAGAAGCCACCAATAAGAACATCAAGAAGGTACTTCGTAAAATGGTACAAGTTTCCCGACAGTAGCATGAGAAGTTGCCTTTTGCTTTATTATGGTATTGCACTACTATTCGCACCTCAATATATGCAACTCCATATTTATTTGTATATGGAACAAAAGGAGTTATACCTACGGAGGTTGAGATCCCATCGCTTAGAATTTTTGTGGAAGCAGAAATTGATGATGACGAGTGGGTCAAGACCTGATTGGAGCAACTGATCTTGCTTGATAAAAAGAGATTTTAGTATGTCATAGCCAATTTTATCAGAAGAGAATGGCACGAGCATATAACAAAAAATTTATCCCAGACGTTTAGAAGTGGGGCAATTAGTATTGAGGTGCATCCTCCCACACCAGGCCGAAGCAAAGGGAAAATTTTATCCAAAATGGTAGGGACCATTCATTGTGAAGAAGGTATTGCCCAATGGTGCTTTGTATTTGAAAAATATAGAAGAAAAAATGACAGAAATAACTATCAATGCTGATGTTGTGCAGAGATATTATGTATGATCCATTTTATTTTCAGTATTAGATTCTTCGCTTTGTACTTGACATTTCAAAGGTTGATACGATGAAGGCATTTTATTTTGCTACCCAAAATATTATGTCATCCTTTTGCTACCCCTGTTGAGCTTTAGTTTATTTGTGTTTCTTACCCCTCTTTCGGAATCATAAAAAAGTTGAAAAAAAGAAAGGAAAAGAAAGGTGAAAAAAGAAAAGAGAAAAGAAGAAGAAAAATGACAACACAAAAAATAACCAATGGAAAAATAAAACAAATCAGTTGCCTGAACTACGTTTGACATGATTCTTATTACGACAAGATACGTAGGCAAGCCTATCGCTGGAGTTCAGTACAACAATATAAAAGTCTAATATTTTCCGTTTTAAAGAAACTGGGGCAGAAGTTGTTTTTCTTTAGAGTCGATTACAAAAGTTGTAAATCAACCCCATCATCTGGTGTCATATTTAAGCCTTCATGCTTTCTTTTCTTTCTACCCCTGTCAAAAATCCACGTTACAACCAAAAGAAAGACCTTTGGATCAACTTTTAGAATGTCAGGTTAAAGCGTGTTATGGATACAAAACAATTGCACCATGGAAGATACTTTTGTTTATCAACACAAGGTGGGGAAAAGGAAAAATGAGAGAGTCTGATTGGTGAAAAACTTCACTGGAACTATAAGGCGACGGTGAGTAAGAGAAAGTCAAAGTGAGAGAGCCTTATTGGTGAAAATCTTCACAGGCACCGTAGGGCGAATAAGGACCTGAATGTGGATATGGTTTTCTGAAACACAAGGATCTTTGTTTCAGAGTCAGAAGATTGCCAAAAGTTTGTGACTAGATTGGCTTGAATATTGGGCTAATCAATCCAAAGTGCATGTCATGATCGTTTGAGCCGGCTACCACACTCAGATAAGTTTTCCTTTTCTTTTTCTCCCCAAAAGGGACATCTCTTGTTGATTTCTATTTCTCTATTCTCTATCTTTTCATCACTTCATTTTCATATGTCTTTTAATCGAGTTCATGTCAAGTGAGAAAGTATTTCAAAACATGCTACCAAGTTTTCCAATTGCACAAAGCAAAACAAATGACCAGCACATGAAAGTAACATACTTTAAACTGGAATAAACGCCCAAGAATTATTGTCTACTGAGACGTTTCAAATTCATGGAAGTACAAGGGGAAATAAATATTGGATTAAGGGACACCATGAAATAGAGGTATAATATAGGATCAAAGTCACCCAAGGTCATTATTGGTAGAAAGAAATTGGCGTCAAAAGTACAACAAGTCAGTAATGGGCATACATCAGTTTGGAATAGAGCAGAACATGACAAGTGCGGGAGCAATCACCTTGAGAGCCAAAGCCATAAACCAACCACTAAATCTTTAAAATTCACTAATTTTCTTTGTTTGAAATAGGGGAAAAATTTGTTCATTTGTTGCAGATACCTCGTAAGAGAGAATAAGTTAACAATTTCAGAATCAAAGTCAAGACCCTCCTGGAAAATGAGATTCATTTTTAGTGGCAGGACCCTCCTGGAAAATGGGATTTATCTTTAGTAACATGACCTTCCTGGAAAATAGGACTAGCAGGACCCTCTTGGATAATGGGATTTAGCGTAGCAAGACCCTCTTGAAAAATAGGATTTATTTTTAGTAGCAGGACCTCTTGGAAAATGGAATTTATTTTAGTTCAGGAGCCTCCTGGATAATGGGATTTAGCATAGCAGGACCCTCCTGAAAAATGGAATTTATTTTAGTAGCAGGACCTTCCTAGAAAAAATGGGACTAGCAGGACCCTCTTGAATAATGGGATTTATTTTAATTCAGGACCCTCCTGGATAATGGGATATAGGATAGCAGGACCCTTCTAAAAATAGGACTAACACGATCTTCCTGGAGAATGAAATTTATTTTTAGTTCAGGACCCTCCTGAATAATGAAATTTAATTTAATCTTATCTTCATGAAGAATGGAGTTTACCTCCAATGATCGGAAACTATCTGAAGGGTGTGATGGAACAAAAGATCTAAGTGTATTCAAAAATCTTGGTTCACAAGCCAAGTATCATTTTTGGTTCATACTCACAAAATTTTCTTTACTTTAAACTGGGGCAGAATATTTTATTCTATTTTTATTTGTTCGCAGGAATCCATTTGGATAATAAGATCAAAACATTCTTTCTCAAGCTTAGGAGCCTTCCTGGAAAACAAGATAAATTTTGTTTGCTGAGAAGTAGCAGGAGCCCACCCAAAGAACAAGGTCAACTTTCAAGTTCATCTTAGTTTCAAGTTCAGGAACTTAAATGAAAAACATGATAACCTTCAGAATCAAGTCGCAGGATCCCACCTAAAGAATATGGTCCATTTTCAAGTTCAATTGAAGATCAAAACATCTATCTCACCATTGGAGAAGACATGAAGATTCAAGAGAGGCTGCATAGATAGGATCTTGTACTTGTAATTTTATTTTTTCATTTTTTGTCTTTCATTTTGATGAAAACACAGGAGCCATAACTAGAGCCGTGACAGGACCTCACTCGACCTCCAACTCATTATCCCATAATTTTATCTCCTTGAACTACACGTGACATGATTTCCTTATAACCTGGGATATGTAGGTTGTCCAGAACCAGGACTCGATCACATCTTTTTGGTCTTTTCCCTTTTAAAAAATAATGTCTGGTCAAAACTTGTCTTGTCGTCTACTTCTTTGTCTGAGATCCCTTTGATTCCCAATCAAAGAAGGGAAGATGTAGACACATAATTTTTGACCCTCCCCGAGTTTTATCGCATAAATTTAGCTAAATATTTATTTTTAGTCTATTTTTGTTTTAACTTTCAAGGCTCTTTACGAGTTGTTTGTTGCGAGTGTCGGAAGAGGGATATATAGTGTAATTGAGATATACGGGGGACTCCTTCCATTGATCCTACATGCTGGGCCTATAGGCACTGGAGGAGGTAAATATAATGCTACTGTCACACCTAGGTTCATCATATTACATCATATCATTCATATTATTTTTGGATCCACCCTTGTTTATTGTTTTCTCAGTGTACGCTCCGGTAGTGTGGGATGCCGGAGGATTTGTTTTCACTTATTTGTGTTCCTCGGGTGTATGGGTTCCCGTTGGCACTGTAGGTAGATTAGTTTATTCTATCTTATTGTAGTGCTGGTTAGTGGCCTTCCGATCATTAGTCGATTAGCCTATTCTATCCTATGGTAGTACTTATGAGGTTACCTTTTTGATTATTCTTATCTTGCGAGTTGTGTTATTAACATGATTTTGTTAGTAGTATTGTTTAAAGCATGAGCATGTTTACTTGTCTTTCCTTCCTTCCCTTTTATTTGAGATTATCGGTATACTGCCATACTTCTTAAAGTCTTTCTTTATATATTATTGTTGCAAGGATCCAAGTGCGTTCTCCTTTTCTTCACCTATGTTCTGTGATAAATATCTCTTATGGCTAGCATAGTATGATTGTTTTCTCTTTGTCTTCTATATGTGCTAGTTTTTGTGTGCTTTCCTTTTTTTGCTTCTGTGACTACTTTCTTCATTGTCTGCTATTTACTGCTTTTATATCTTATATGCGCTCAATCGGCCTATGATGCCTATTGGGTACCCGTTGCTTTGCAATTGATGCTCCTACTACACTTCTGCATCTTCCTGGTGCAGATTTTAGTGTGAGCTATCGCCATTGATCGCGTGGATACTCATGCAGCTCTTGGACATCCGAGACTAGGGTGAGCTTCTGACGACCAGAGCTTGACCACATCTCCTCTTTTGACACTGTTTACTTTTTTTTATTCGGAAACAGTTGTATATTTCTATTTTGTACCTTCTAATATTATGTATCAGTTAGTAGTGGCTCTTGTACTTTTGATACCAGGTCGTGGGATAGTGTAGTTTTTTTAGATGTATATTTAGGTTGTTCCCCTTCCGCGTTACTTTATTTATCTGCTTTCACTTATTTCTGCTTATTGTGCATGCTTGCTTAGGTAGTAGCTCATTACTAACCGTTCCAGACAAAGAGAATTGATTCACGTACTAGGGGATTATTAGTTCCATCATTATCTGAGAAATTGGATCGTGACATTCTTTTTGAGATATCAAATTATTTTCTAATAATCCCCTACACATCTCAAAAGAATAATAAGGAATAGAACGAAAGAAGAAATTTTGTTGAATTTTCACATATGAGTACAATGTGTCGAATCTGATATCGCTATTCTATGAACCAGACCTACGTAGTATAAGATTAAACTTACAAAATAATTGGTGAAGTTTAAAACTTCTATGAACCAAGAATTTTTTGGTAAGCTTAGGGTCTTATTCTATCACATTATACTCGCACAATCTTTGTTGTTGTCGCAATTTTTTCCTAAGAGGCCATGCGCGTGTCCTGGTATTCATGACTGCTCTAGAAACTTGTCACAGTTTCATAAAAGCAGCACAACTCCACATTTATGTAGGTCTAATCATCAAGTGTATTTTGCAGAGCAATACACTACCTATAAAGGATATGATTTGGATTAAGAGTATAACTCAACCCTCACTTTGCCTTGAATAATTGCACTATATTCACACATTATAGGAGGAAATTTTTTTAATAGTGTATTTTTTTATCAATTAATGATTTGTTATTACCCATATGAAACTAATTCGTGGGATCTCCAATCACATAGGTTAGGTTACCATCATTGTTGATCTTCTCCAAATGACTAAATCTCACTCTCCTTGATGCTTCTTTTAGTCTGTCAATTAATCAGATTCACCTCTGACTACGAATAATTTATGTAATAATTTTATCTATAGTAGCTACTTTATCACATTATATCTCAAATAAATGTGCTTACTTTTGTCATTGAAAAGTTATTTTTTGTTGCAGCCATGACAACCACAATGTGTAGACTCAAAATTAATAGGTTGGTTATATTTCAATTGAAATACTCACTAAGAGGTCTCTTAACCACTCAACCTCATTACCAACCAACTCCAAAATAGAAAATTCAGATTTCATATTATGACACCCTTACTATGGGTAATCATGTAATCACTAATGGACTTTGTCTCATAGAATTAGAAATTCAGTTAGCATCATTATATCCTTGTAATACAATGCACTTTATTTAATATCAATATTATCACCAATAAAAATGTAAATCTCATCAATTTTTTTGTAATGACCCTTCCAGTTATTTATGCGTTTTCACCTTCTTTACACTAATTGAGCTTTTATATAGCAGTCCCAAGTTATTCATGGCTTGTTGGGACTGGTATTTTGGTGTTTGGGCCGTTCGTTTGGTCTTTATGGTCATTTCCCTATTTAGAGCTTTAATGTAGGAAATTATTGACTTCAATCAACATTCTTAGCAATCGTGTTCGGAATCAAATTTTGATAGTTCCATTAGCTTCAGAGCATGGACTTTGGTCTAGTTGATCCTTTGGTCGGGATTCGAGAGCTTTCGATTTAAAATTCTCTCTCGTTCTATGTTTTTATGCCAGTTAGGCTTGTAAGGTTGACTTTGGTCAACATTTAGAAAAGACGGCTTCAGATGGAAATTCCGTCAACACTATTAGCTCTGGAATGTCATATTTGGGCTAGAGGGACCATTGGTTTGGGTTTCGAGGCTTCCAGACTCGATTTGGCATTAGGTTTCATTTTGGTTTTAGTTGGACTAAAGGTTAGTTTTGGGCTCGGAGCCCACTTTTCGCTAAATGGACCTCCATTGGGATGTTCTCAATTCCATTGAGTTCGAAATGCCATTTATAGTTGAATAGCTCAGTTTGTTTGTGTTTGCGGGACCCCAGATGCATTCTCGGGGGTCCATTGGTTGAAATTTTCCTAAGTTGGCTGCATCATGTGCTAGGTTCTGGTGTGGCACTGCAGCATGCGCCTGGGCTGCGCCTGCACTAGCGTGCCTGTGTGCCTGACCGCCTTGGCATGTCAGCGCCCCTACGGTAGCCTGCCCACCTCGGCGCCAGCGCACCTCGGCGCCAGCGCACCTCGGCGTTGGCAGCTTAGGTAGCTGGCCATCCCTTCTCCTTTCATTCATTTCCTATTTTCCCAAAATGTTTCCTCTCATGATTTTAGCCCCAAAACCTCCATTATTCACACTTGTTCATTCCAAAGGTTGGAGGCATATATATTTTTGGTCCGTGCTCATTTGTTGGCTTCTAATTCGGTAAGTTCCCTCTTTAATTCTCGTAATTTCTTCTTTGTTTCCTTCTTTTGTTCTTGAGCTTATGGGCTATTTTTGAGCCTTTCTTGCTGGCCGTTTCTGCTCATTTTTGGAGCATGTCCTCCCAGGTATATTGAAAACATCGTGGTGTTCTTCATTTCTGGCTTAGGTAGCGAGGCCCACAGGCCCGCTTGTGACCTAAATTTTAACCCGACTATACTTCTAGAATTATGGGTACCGTTGGCTTTGTCTTAACGAGTTGTTTATTGTTTTGATAGTTTGTTTGCGATTTGAGGCTTTTCGGAGCAGTTCGAGCTTGGACGACGTTGTTCCAGCAGCTAGTCATCAGACGACAGGTAGGTTACGGTATTCCCTACCTTAGACTCTGTGTATATAAGCTATAACTATATTAATTGGCATCCTTTTGATGGGTACTCTAGGTTAGCACCCCAGACATTGTCCGTCCTTTTTGTCTATAATATTTCTTACGTTAGTTGTAGTATTCAATGTAGTGTTGTAATATTATCCTTGTGGCCCCATTTGGCCTTTGTATATGCCTTTGGACCGTAGATAGTGGGATATTAAGGAATGTCCGCGACTCTCAGACATTGAATTATGATTTTATGCTGGGTATCTATGTTGTAGAGCTGATTGAGCCTGTGCAGGGCCGATAGGTTGATTGTGAGTCGTTGGGCTATTGTTTGTTTGCAATCATATAATTTATGCAAAGGATCATATCATTCATACAAAGGATATCATTCAAGAATGTCATTCCTTTTTTTTATATATATTAGTTGTATCATTTCAAAAAAAAAATATGAATTACGTGTTTTGATATTTTTTTTTTGCCATGTCAACTGTTAGGGTGGTATTTAATTACTTGAAAGTTGTTTAGGGGGGTATTTAATTGACCGTGAAGTTAAAGGTCTAAAGTAAGTTTATTAGATAAGTTTAGGGGTGTTTTGATGTCTTTTCTCATTAATGTAAGAAGAGAGAAGTGTTAAAAACAACTCTGAACTTGGTGCGAATTATTACTTTCATCCCTGAATTATACCTAGTATTAGAAACACCCCTATACTTGACTAAATAAATTTAAAAATGCCCCTGATCTGTCACATGGAATAACAAGTGGTTTCAAATTCTTGTGGACGCGTGAGAGGCTTAATAAAAATGCCACATAAGCATTAAATGATAGAAAACTCAATTTTTTACTTTTTCCTTTAGCCCTTCTTCTTCCTATTTGAGTTTTCCTATATTAAACACACCCCTAACCAACTTTTCTCTTTAATAGCTAAATTATTTAATCTCAATTATTTTGATTACTATTCTTTGTAGATATGGATTGAAGAAGACACGAGATAGTTGATGAGATGAACAAAAGACACGATCGATTCCAAATTAGAGTAGGAAATACTGGCGAACGAAGTCCTAACAAAAACAAAATTGAAAACCTAACAGAACCCAAATCAACTACTTCAACCATACTAAATAAATTATAAATTAAAATGAAGGAAGATTATTACCGATACTTTTATCAAAGTTTTCTAGATTAAAACCCTTTGATTTCCATGAAAATCAAAGGGGGTTATGTTGTCCGATTGTGAGGAAATTCTGAGGGGGAGGGGAAAAAATCTAGATTTGTGAGAAAGTGTGTGGGGGGAGAAATCTAGAGATGTGAGAGAGTGTGTGTGGGGGTATTTCATTGGGTAGGATTATTTTAGTAATTTTTTACTTTAAATGTCTATGTGGATGTCACATATATATCACATCAACAAATAAGTCCAGTTAGACCGTAAGTGTACACACCTTACTTATGTATGACAAAACAGGGGAATTTTTAAATTCATTCAATCAAGGATAAGAGTGTTTATAATACTAGGTATAGTTCAAGGATGAAAATAATAATTCGTGCCAAGTTTAGAGGTGTTTTCAATACTTCTCTCATACAAGAATGATGACTATTTAGTTTGTATACATCTTTGCAGTAAAACTTTTATAATTATCACACTTTTGATTATTAAAATCTAGTAGACAATTAAAAAAGGTAAAATCTATTGTAATTAAGGACCTGTTTGGAAAATTACCCTGGAAATTGAAATTAGTGTAATTACACAGTTTGACTTGTTTGGTTGGCCAAATAGGTTAGCAGGTAATTGAGTGTAATTGACATGAGATAATTACACACTTACACTCTCCAATTTTCAGGGAGGAGTTGTAAATTCCTAATAATTACATGGTATAATTACAAGGTTACTTTTTAATTTCTTCCTTTTATTTTAATTTTAATTTATTTTTTATTTCTATTTTTTTTATTATTCTAATATTTTTTAAAACTATATATTTTATTTTACATTATTTATATTTCATTTCCTTACTTCTCATTTTTTAACCTTTACTTCTTGTGATTCCATGCAATTATTCGTATTATTTATTTTTTATTTATTTTCTTGCATTTAGCATAATTGTGTTAGTATTCTAATTTTTAAATTAAAATTAGAATTCATTGTTGAATAAGGTTATGGACTTACGTTTTCCTTTTTTTAATTATATTTATGAACGTTATGTTAAAATTTGACATAAGAGTATTATGTTAACTTTTTTGTTTTGAATTTTGAACTTATGTTATACTTTCGATTTTAATTTATTTATTTTAGTGGTATTGACTTGATATTTCATATTGCAAGTCATTTATTTTTCAGTTAGAATTGATAGATTATCTTTGTCAAATGATTTAATAATTTTATTTATAATATTAATCTTTTCGTCAAAGATACATTTCATGATTTTCTCAAAAATTATGTACTTTTAGTTTTTATGATTAATTTAATTAAAATATACTAATTTAAAAAATATATATTAATTATTTTTTTATAATATTAGTTAAAAACATATGTTTATTAATTGATATAATTTCAAAAGACATATATATATATTGTCATGACCCGATTTCTTGGTCAGATGACACCTACAACACCCCAGTAGGCCAATCAATCCCCGTAGCCCAGAACGGTTAGTAATGGGCTACTATCTAACAACAGGCAGAAGAAAACATAATATAACGGAAGAAAGGGTTATACGATAAAGGAAAGGAATAACATGAGTATATATATATATATACAGGAACTAAACCATCCCAAAACCTGATATCACAGTATAAGAGCTGATAATATATACATAATGTCTCCGAGTAGCAAGAGAGTACAAAATATGAAAGATAATCTCAAGTCAAGATCCGGTCGCCAAGAGCTCACCCTCAGTCTGGACGGTCCAAAAGTCTCTTCGCACGAGTGTCCACGAGCTAGCAACGATGGCCCATACTAGTATCTGCTCCAGAAGATGCAGAGTGTAGTATGAGCACCAAATGCGAAGCAAATGGTATCCAGTAGGTATCATAGACCAACTGGGCACATATAAGATAAAAGAGCAGTAATAAGCAGAGTAGAAGCAAATAGTCACAAAAAGCAACGAAGAAGTACACGGAAGCTAGCATAGAAGGAAGACAACAGAAAACACCATACATGGCCAGCTACTAAAATATATATGACAGGCACAGATGAAAGTAAGAAATGACGCACCTGATTTCCTCGCAAAAACAATATATATATATATATATATATATATATATATATATATATATATATATATATATAAGAAGTTTCAGAAAGACGAGCGGTATAGCAGTAACCTCAAGTAAAATGGGAAGGAGGAAACAGAATGACAATAGCATGCTTGAGTACAAGAATAAGAACTAAGTCAAGATACAAGTACTACTTCCAATATCCAAATCGAAGTAAGAAATCAACTCGAGGAATACTAACTCGACTAAGCAATAACAACTACCTACAGTCCCAATTAGCGCCCATACACCCAAGGAACACAAACAAGTGAAGACAAACCCTCCGTCATTCCATACTACCAGAGCGTACACTCAGCAAACAACAAACAAGGGTGGAACCTCACCCAATGAATGGTATGATGCATGATGATATCTAGGTGGAGCAGTAACTCTGTATGTACCTCCTCCGGTGCCTAGAGGGCCCAGCAGGTAGGTTCGATGGAAGGACACTACCCGTATACCTCAAATCCATTCTATACCCCTCCTCCGGCACACGCAGGCCAAAGCCCCTAGTCTGGATTGGCAAGGTCCATGGAGGTCCTTGATAAGTCGGTAATCTACCAACTTATTGAGCCTATATCCATGAATTAGTTCTATGTTTTGAATTGATTTAGAGGTTCTTATGACCTTTATTGATGTCTATGCAAGTACTTTTGATAGAAGATGAAGAACAAGGATATGGACCCAAAAAAAGCCAAAAATAAACTAAGTTTGAAGAGTTGAGAAAAGATGAAGAATCTGCCATGACATGCAGTGGTTGTGCGACACGCACAAGCTAAGGTGCGGTTCGCACCTCCTCCGCATGAAGCTGCCAAAGTTGCTGAAGATTCTGCAAAGAAGTGTGGTCGTTGTGCGATGCGCACATCTCGTGGTGCGAAATGCACCACCTTCGCATGAAGCCCATAATTTCAGCTAAAGTCACTGGTCGAGTTAAAGAAGGTGTGCGACGCGCACATTGCGATGTGCAAACCGCATGTTGCACCGCATATCTCTAGAAAGGGAAAACTTGTCCTAAATTTATGTGATGACTTGGAAACATATAAACGGACATTTTAGACCCAATTTGTATATACAATACTTCAGACCTGAGTTTTAGCATAGTTTTTGCTTGGAAAACAAATTTACACCTCCATTGAGAAGAGGGTTTCAATCCAAATCTCTTGGTTAACAATTTGTGTGCCTAATTTAATTCTAGAACTTGAGATACAACTATAATGGATGGGAATTTGACTTACCCAGATGATATTTCTTCTTCTCCTACTATGAGTAGCTAAATTCTCTTGTCTAGGGGTGTATAGATGATGGGTTCTTAGCTAATGGGTGTGGGTGTTGTTAAATCACCTTTATAATTGCTTATTTGACATGGGTCTAGTAATTTCATCAAGTTTTAATCCTAAAATTGGTGGTTGCAAGCATTAATTTACATTACTTAGCTATGTGATTGCTCGGGAGAGAATTTCATAGTTGTGGATGTGAAATATCTAATGGGTACTTGGGAAACCATCAAGATTGGAGGCTAGGAATAACTCTAATCGCAGTAATCTCTCATTTAAGGGTATGATCTAGGAATAAGATGACCTCTCCAAGGTAATATTGGTTGATTGTTTATCACACCGATGAGGTTTTAACCGAAATCATCGGAAATGTGGATGTTGATCAAGAGATAGCATTTCACACCTATGGCCAATGTTATTCATGTCCATAGGTGAGAGTAGAAGTGAGTTAATGAATACCCCATCCTATAGCTAATGCCACATCGGATATGCATCCCTAGTCTTCCAAATCACTTGGTACACTCATCTTTAGTTTTATTGAATTTTTTGTTGAATTGTGTTAATAGTGACAACTTTCCCAATTCCCCCCATCTTTTTACTTGTTTTTGTTTAAACAATTACTCTCGCCTTGAAATCAACTCATACAATTTCTAGTTGGATAAGTCTAGTCCCTTGGTATGACTGATAACGCTCAAAGTACCACTCCAATTAAGAAGCGTAAGCGATCGTTGTCAAATATAGAACCCAACAAAGGTTGGGGTCGATCCCACAGAGAATATGGTGAAAGTTAAGTCTTTAGTGAATTAGTTGACTAATGGTCAATAGTTTCCGGTAAATAAAAGGGGGGTTTTGTGTGAACAATGTGTAAACAACACGAACAATAATGTATGAGAAATAATCAGTAGGAGAATGAACTAGGGAAGTGTTCACCATGACGTTGGTAACGATGTCGATTCTAAGCTTAACCGGGTTCTTTCTATATGTGTATCACGATGTGATTGAATAAATGGTATCATCTAAACGTGTCTCAACCAAATAGACGAATTTACTTTTCAATTCTCTCGAACTTGAAAAGGTGTGCTTTTATATTTCAATCCTAAACATCAAGTAGATTAATCTAAGCATTAATCATAAGACGAGAGTTGGTAGTCTCGAATCCTCGTCGTTAATCAAGTTTCCTGGTTCTAATCTCTTTACTCAAGCAAATTACACCTAGGCATATTCTAATGTTTGCAACCACTAGAAAATGTTAAGCATGAATGATTAACAACGTGACAATCATATATATTGAACCCGTCGCTACCCGGAATCTAGATCGCTACTTTAGCCATGGCTCCCACAACCCTAGTTGTGGGAGTTTAGTTAATCATGCTAGAAGAAGAAGAGAAGAAAGTCATATTCATAATAAGGAGAAGAGATTCCTACAATATAATGAAAACAATCTTCAAATATCCAAGAACAAGAAAAACCAAAATCCCAAGAACAAATCAAGAACACGAATTCAAGAACAAGAAAACGTGTTGTTGCTCTCCAAAATCGACTAAAAACTCTTCTAAAACTATTGGGTAATGTATTGGTAAGTGCCTGAATAAAATAAACCTAACAGAGGGTATTTATAGGAGTCCAGGAAGTAAACCTAAAAACGTTCGGAATCCGCTCCGCGTTCTGCTTAACCTTGACGGTTTGGGTGACGGACCGTCACCACCTTGATGGCCCGTCACGGTGGCCATCACCACTAGGCAGTGGTGCTGCCCCATCTTGACGGCTTGGGCTTGACAGTCCGTCACTAGCTTGACGGTCCGTCACTCGGACCGTTACTCTTATCCAGAACGTCGTTTTGCCCGTTTTTCCTTCCGTTTCCATGTTTGTCTCCCTTTCCTGAAAACACAACATAAAACATCAAAAACGACGATGGTTGCTTGAAAACGTACGATTGTTCTTAGTTTAAAGGAGTCGAAAGTGCCATAAAATGGCGGCACATCAAAACCCTCAACTTAGACGTTCGCTTGTCCTCAAGCAACATAACATAAAAACAATAATACGATGACTCAACTAAGAAAAAAAACTCGTGTCTCTAGCAACTCAAGGTCATTCATTAGTTCAATAAATCAAGCTCCCTCGTAGCACACAAATGTATGAAACGCTAACTTGTAAGGATCCAAAAAAGTCATTCCGATATGATAGAATATTATGCACACACACGCACATCTATCCTAACAGTCAATAGACAATACAGAAATCTTGGTGCCCTCACCACAAAGAAGTCCCATACACAAGATTTAGGACTAGGTAAGGCACTCACACTCACAAACAATTTCAAATAATGCACATGCGATACCATAGGCTTGCCCTTACTATTCTATTTCAGTTCTTCAGAAAGCCTCTCAGGATCACTACAGGGCTTGTTTTGGCTTGTGATGAGGCTTCAGGTGCAGGTAGGATACATTTAGGGGTTAGTGACTAAGCCCTCCTTGGAACCACCGACGTCTTATTACCACATAACTTTTGTCCATCCTTATTCACCTTTTTATTTCCTTCTCTCTAGCTACAGATGCGGTCTCTTTATTTTGACAATTCTTTTTATTACTTTTTCGATCTTTTTCATCTCTTTTTTTTTCTTTTCTTAGGCACACACCCAAATTTCCACTCTATTCACAACCAATCTTCTCCATCCTCTTTTTCTTATCATTCACCTCTATAGTAGCCACCCTCAACTTAGGCTGATTGCCTGAGTTGAGGTGCACAATGTCCACGGAAGGACCAGGGCCAAAATAGGGTTTACCTCTATAGTAGCCACCCTCAACTTAGGCTGACTGCCTGAGTTGAGGTGTACGATGTCCAAGGGAGGACCAGGGCCAAAACAGGGATTCAAAGTTAAACAGGAACGATGACAGGTTATTGAACGAACAGGGTCAATTATGGCTCAAACAGGGATCAAAGGGATTATTTACATTTGGACGGTCTTATAGGTTAAGTGGACTGCACACAAAAAGGGCCTGAGATCCTTTCCTAAGCAACCAACTTCGAACTTTAACCAAATAGACCGGGCAAGTTCTAGATGCATGCACAGAGTACGAATTTATAACAATAATCTCACACACACTTGGCACCAAGAAACTATATCACTACCAACTATCAAACAACCGCTCGGCTTAAGCATACTCATTCTAATCATAATCACACAATGACATTCAAGGATCCAGACAGTCAGTCGTTTCAACATAAGTACAAAACCAGAAATTTTTTAAAGGGGGCTCCTTTTAGTAACAAAAAACGCCATGCTCATCACTATAGACACTAAAAAAACAAAAATTTAAAATAACAACCTAAACATGCCGGTTCTACTAGATAGCACACCGGAGGGAAAAGAAACACGGAAACAAGAACCCTCGGTGGTGTATGACTCACAGGTATCCCAACACCCTCAACTTAGACTCATGCATTGTCCCCAATGCATACATACAAAAACTAAAAACTGTGAGAATAAGGAATACCTGTGAAGTCCATCGGATTCAGATTCTGACATGATGTTGGAGACCGCCAGGGTCTCCAAAGCAGGAGAACTCGATGGAGTGTGTGCACGCGACAACCTCATGTTGCGTTCCAGCTTCTTCTTTTATTGGCTCCACAGCTAGTCGTGACAACTTCTTCGCTCTTTCTTTGCAGATTCTCTTGCGGTGTTTTCGTTTTCTTGATCTATTTTCACCGCTTTCCTTTACCTGCTTCTCCTCATTCGATCGTGACCTTACTCTCATAACAGCTCGGGTTTCACCACAACCCTTCTCCTAAAGATACACATCCGCAGGGACTTCCTCAATAACATTGACGACCGCGACCACCCTCATGTCACTTGGTTGCTTCATCAACTTGGACACATCGAACTTGACCACTTCGTTGTTCAATCTGAAGGTCAGTTCGTTTCTTTCCATGTCAACCAATACTCTTGCCGTAGCTAGCAATGGTCGTCCCAATATTATGGGAACTTCAAAATCCACTTCGCAATCCAAGATCACAAAGTCAGCGGGGAATATAAGCTTACCAACCTTAACTAGCACATCAGACAATATTCCCACCGGTCGCTTTACCGAACGGTCAGCCATCAACACTCTCATGGACGTTGGTTTAGGTGCTCCCAAGCCCAATTGCTTGTAGACTGCTAGCGGCATCAAGTTGATTCTAGCACCAAGATCACATAAGGCTTTCCCAAAGTTGAGCTTCCCAATGGTGCAGGGAACAGTAAACGCGCCTGGGTCTTCCTTCTTTTCGACTAACGACCTTGAGGAAATAGCACCGCAGTGGTGGAGGTTATCTTCTGGTTCGAAACTTACCGACCTCTTCTTTGTAATCAAGTCCTTCATGAACTTGGCATATCCGGGCATTTGTTCAAGCTCTTCCACCAATGGGATGTTTATTGATATCTGCTTGAGCATGGTCAGGAAATTCAGGAACTTACCATCTTCCGTTTTCTTCTTTAGGCGTTGTGGGAAGGGAGGCGGTGGTCGAGGCATCATAGTTGGAAGCTTTTCAACTTTCTTGCTTTTCTCCGCAGGCTTTTGAGTAGCCTCCTCAACCTCTTTGTCGTTGGCGTCATCACCCTCAACTTGAGTCTGAATTACCGGATGTGATTCCGATAATATTTTGCCGCTTCTTGTAGTGATCGCCATACAGCTTGCGTCGTTCCTCGAGTTTTGAATCGTGTCACTTGGCAAGGTACCTGTCTTCCTTTGGTTTAGCGATGCCGAGATTAAGCCCACTTGCTGCTCCAATTGCTTAATCGAGGTGGAATGCGCCTCCACTATTTGACTCATGGTCGATAACTCGGTCCTTATCTCCTTCACCCCAGAATCAGTCGATTCTACCTTCAGCAACATCTTTGCCATCATGTTCTCTAGCTTGGAAGTCCCTGCCTCGTTGCTAGCCTTGTCCCGATTACCAGGTGGTACATACAAGCCACCTCTATCGGTGTTATTCCTCCAGTTTCCCTGCTCGCGATCTCTGTAGCCAGCTTTTTCGTAGTAGTTGTCTTTCTGATAGGTCCGACCTTGGCTTCCTTGGCCATTGGCCTGGAAACCCCCCAAGTAATTCGCCTCCTCATCAGTTTCCAACTCTGCTGCTCTACCTTGGAAACCCACAACTTTTACCTTCTCCATACCTCCTGAGAACAAGTGCTTTATCAGTAGGTCCAACTGCGTTTTCAGATGCGCCATGTCTTGGTCGCGCTCCTCCTCTTTTCTGCGCTGCTCAGCTAACATACCAACTGCATAAGTGCTAGCTGCTACCTCTGTATCCCGTGTATGCCAGGCCCTGTTAGTTTTGGTGAGCCTGTCCAAAGTAGTTGTGGCCTCAACAAAAGTGAGACCCATGAATGCACCACCTGCTGTGTTGTCCAACGTTGGCTTGGTAGCCGAATTCAGTGCCCTGTAGAATGTTTGCATCAAGAAATTATCGGTCAATTGATGGTTCGGGCATTGCGTCAGCTTCTTCTTGAACCGCAACCAAGTCTCATGTAACGCTTCGTGAGGTTGCTGTCTGAAATTACTAATTTCATCCCTCAATTGTATCATCCTAGAGGGAGGAAAGAACCTTTCTAGGAAAGCTCCTTTCAACTCTCCCCAAGTTGTGATAGAGTCGGGGGTCAGCTCTGTCAACCACAATGTTGCCTCATCAGACAGAGACAACGGAAACAACCTGAGCCTGATTGCTGTCTGACTCACTCCAGGCAACTCGAACGACTGACAGATGCCCACGAAATTCATCAGGTTCTGGTTTGGATCATCACCAGCGGCACCACGGAACACTCCTCTCAAGTTCAACAGCTGGATCATCGTGCTAGTGATGTTGAACTTGGCTCCGGGCTCTAGCGGTGGAAGAGCAATGGCGCCCGTAGCGCCAACTCCATCCAAGTCGATATCCTCCTCATTCAGCATAACATCATCCTGCAGACCACCAGCATTCAAATTTTGTTGGGCCTGCAGTTCTGCAGCGAGCCTTGCTGCCTCTTGTTGTGCGGCCATATTCCGCCTTAATGTTCTAGCAAGCTCGGGGTCGTAAGGTAATGTTGATTCACCCGAGCGCCGGGTACTTGGCATGCACAACTCTGTACCCTGTCCAAAACAAAAACAACAAATAAACGTAAAAGCAGGAAAGTATGACTAAGAGTCAAATAAACACACCGGACTTAATAAACAATCGTATTCCCCGGCAATGGCGCCAAAATTTGATAACGCTCAAAGTACCACTCCAATTAAGAAGCGTAAGTGATCGTTGTCAAATATAGAACCCAACAAAGGTTGGGGTCGATCCCACAGAGAATATGGTGAAAGTTAAGTCTTTAGTGAATTAGTTGACTAATGGTCAATAGTTTCCGGTAAATAAAAGGGGGGTTTTGTGTGAACAATGTGTAAACAACACGAACAATAATGTATGAGAAATAATCAGTAGGAGAATGAACTAGGGAAGTGTTCACCATGGCGTTGGTAACGATGTCGATTCTAAGCTTAACCGGGTTCTTTCTATATGTGTATCACGATGTGATTGAATAAATGGTATCATCTAAATGTGTCTCAACCAAATAGACGAATTTACTTTTCAATTCTCTCGAACTTGAAAAGGTGTGCTTTTATATTTCAATCCTAAACATCAAGTAGATTAATCTAGTTACAGCATTAATCATAAGACGAGAGTTGGTAGTCTCGAATCCTCGTCGTTAATCAAGTTTCCTGGTTCTAATCTCTTTACTCAAGCAAATTACACCTAGGCATATTCTAATGTTTGCAACCACTAGAAAACGTTAAGCATGAATGATTAACAACGTGACAATCATATATATTGAACCCGTCGCTACCCGGAATCTAGATCGCTACTTTAGCCATGGCTCCCACAACCTTAGTTGTGGGAGTTTAGTTAATCATGCTAGAAGAAGAAGAGAAGAAAGTCATATTCATAATAAGGAGAAGAGATTCTTACAATATAATGAAAACAATCTTCAAATATCCAAGAACAAGAAAAACCAAAATCCCAAGAACAAATTAAGAACATGAATTCAAGAACAAGAAAACGTGTTGTTGCTCTCCAAAATCGACTAAAAACTCTTCTAAAACTATTGGGTAATGTATTGGTAAGTACCTGAATAAAATAAACCTAACAGAGGGTATTTATAGGAGTCCAGGAAGTAAACCCAAAAACGTTCGGAATCCGCTCCGCGTTCTGCTTAACCTTGACGGTTTGGGTGATGGACCGTCACCACCTTGACGGCCCGTCATGGTGGCCATCACCACTAGGCAGTGGTGCTGCCCCATCTTGACGGCTTGGGCTTGACGGTCCGTCACTCGGACCGTCACTCTTATCCAGAACGTCGTTTTGCCCATTTTTCCTTCCGTTTCCATGTTTGTCTCCCTTTCCAGAAAACACAACATAAAACATCAAAAACGATGATGGTTGCTTGAAAACGGACGATTGTTCTTAGTTTAAAGGAGTCGAAAGTGCCGTAAAATGGCGGCACATCAATGACCCTGGCATCCGTTGGGTTTATAAATTTGGTTTTGCTGCATGCTCGCCATGGCCTCCAAATTGGAGAGCATGATTTGAGCGTTCATAAAAAATGGCACTGTTGTCGGGGACTTGAGTGTTAGATACTTTTTGATTATTGTTTCGAAGTCAATTTGAGAGTACTTGTTTCTTTTACTTTTGTTTGTTGTTTGTGGTGGACTTGTAAGCACACATCATTCGAGCATAAAGGCCGATGCTTCTCACTCAACCCACTCGCTCTTGACCTTGATACTTTGCTAGACCTTAAGTTGGATTTTTGGGGGCCGAGGGAGCAATGGGTACTACCTCTGCTAAAGATATGGATGATTGGTCAAAAGATGAAGCTCGAAGAGATAGAGAGTTATCAATCACTTCCACTCTCCTTGAATTCATGGTAAAGAGTGTCTCTAATGAGCAGCTAAAAATAATTAACACCATTAGTGCCATTGGGGGTATGAAGATTGTATCAGATGGTGTGAGTTCGAATGAAGGTGGTGATGAAGTGTCCACTACTGACCACGAGGTGGGTTTCCATGATAGCCCCATGGACAGGTGCGATCATGGGAATTAAGGTCGGAATGAACCACATGAAGACTCTAGAATAGAGAGTATGCTTGTACAGGTGCTAGAAAGAGTTGGGGAAACCTACGAAGTCATCGAGGAGTTAAGCCACAACCTTAGAAGTCTTGCCTAAAATGTTCAATCACATTCTGTGGCCATTAAACATCTTGAAAAGAGAATGCGTTGGCTCAATTCCCAATTCAAACCAAGGAAACCCTAGGATTAAGAGAGGAGTAGTGGTGCTAAGAGCTCTCTAGACCATGAGGATGATGAAATGCCAATCATAAGCAAGCCTCAGAAAAAGCAAATTCGGGGATATAGTGTACCCAAGGTTGTTCAACGTGAGATCAAGGAGACTAAAGCTCTTAAACCATCCCCTACTTGTCCGCCTCCATTCCCTCAACACCTTTTGCAAGAAAGAATGGATGAGAGTCTGAATGATTTCGAGTTTTCATGGAAAAGAATCACCATAAACGCGTCGGCGAGTTCCACTTCTAACAAAATGCCCGATTATGCCACATTCGTGAAAGAGTTATGCACTGCTTGCAATTTAGAAGAGGTCTGGGTAATTCAACTATCTCCATTTATTAGTGAGATTCTTGCGGGAAATTTCTCCAATGATATGGTGATGTCAGGTGTGCACACGGTTTGTGATTCGAAGGGAGTCTATAAGTACGCTAGACTAGTGTGTGATGAAAACTCAAGCATCAACTTGATGTCGTTAGCCACTTTCAAATGCATAGAATTGGGGCAGCCCACTAGCACATGTTTGGAGTTTGGCATGGCAGACCGATCAATGAGTCATCCAGTTGGAATCGGTTGTGACATTTTGATCAAAGTGGGAAGAGTGGTGTATCCTGCGGACTTCGTGGTACTCGATTGTAAGGGGATCTTTGAGATACCCATCATCTTGGGGCATCCTATCCTAAAAATAGGGCACACCTTGTGACAAAAAATGAACTCGGGGGAATTAAAGTTTGCATTGAATGATAAGTAAGCCACTTTCGACGTGAGTAGATCTATGAGGCAACCAAGTGAACTTCAAATGGCTTTCACAATTGAAACAATCGAAGAAAGTGTCGATTTGTACGCGAGAGAGGGATTTGTTGATGAAGTCTTAGAAGTCGTACTATTGAATTATGATGGTGAGGGCATGGAGGAATTTGACGAAGTTTGTTGTGCATTGGTGGGCATGGGATCCTACTCTCATCCCCTAGAGAAGCTTGATCTCGACCTAAAGAATAGGGAAACTCCACCATCTAAACCCTCCATCATTGAACCTTCTAACTTGGAGCTCAAACCATTGCCCTCTCATTTGAAGTATGCATATTTAGGTACAAACGAGACCCTGCCGGTTATTATTTCCAAAAAGCTAAGCGACAAGCAAGTGAAAGCTTTGCTTCACGTGTTGAAGAAGCATATCGGCGCTATAGGGTGGACCATTGCGGATATCAAAGATATATCTCTGGGAATATGCACCCATAAAATAAACCTCCAAGAGGAAAGTATCCCTTCGATTGAGCATCAACAAAGTCAAAACCCACCTATGCAAGAGATGGTGAAGAAAGAAATCATCAAGTGGTTGGATGTAGGGGTAGTCTTTCCCATATTGGATAGCACGTGGGTTAGCCCTGTGCAATGTGTTCCCAAAAAGGGAGGAATTACAGTGGTGCGAAATGAGAAAGATGAGATGATTGCCCTCAGACCTGTGATCGGTTGGAGAGTGTGCATGGACTATAGAAAGTTGAATTCCTGGAAGGAAAAGGACCATTCCCTCTTCCTTTCATGGATCAAATGTTAGATCGGCGTGCGGGCCGTGGCTTCTATTGCTTTCTAGATGGCTATTTCGGGTACAACCAAATTTCAATTGCCCAGAGGACCAGGAAAATACCACTTTCATATGCCCATATGGCACCTTTGCATTCAAAAGAATGCCCTTTTGACTTTGCAATGCTCCGTCCACCTTCCAAAGGTGTATGATGTCAATATTCTCAGATATGGTGGAGGATACAATGGAGATCTTTATGGATGGTTTTTCGGAGGTGGGGGATGAGTTTAATGATTATCTGGAGAACCTAGAGGAGGTCCTTAAAAGGTGTGAGTAAACGAATTTGGTGTTAAATTGGGAAAAGTACCACCTCATGGTAAAATAAGGGATAGTTTTGGGAAGATCTCCGAAAAAGGGCTTGAGGTTGATCAAGAAAAGATTGAAGTTATCTTGAAACTACCTCCTTCAAAAACTGTGAAAGGCATCCGGAGTTTTCTCGGGCATGCTGGATTATATCGATGATTCATCAAGGATTTCTCAAAGGTGGCTCACCCTCTTTGTAAGCTTTTAGAAAAGGAGGCAAAATTTGACTTTGATGATAAATGCATGACGGCTTTCCTCACCTTGAAAGAGAAACTCACCTCCACTCCGGTTATCATTGCCCTGGATTGGTTAAAGCCTTTTGAGCTTATGTGTGATGCCAGTGGCATAGCTTTAGGGGTAGTGCTTGGTCAGCGAAAAGATAAGCTTTTTCACCCGATCTATTATGCGAGCAAAACTTTAAGCATAACACAAACAAATTACACGATTACGGAATAGGAATTGCTGGCTGTGGTGTTTGCTTTTGAGAAATTTCGGGCATATCTCTTGGGCACTAAAGTGGTGGTGCACACTCATCATGCTGCTATAAGGTACTTGATGACTAAAAAGGATGCCAAACCAAGATTAATCTGGTAGGTGTTACTTCTTCAAGAGTTTGATTTTGAAGTTAAGGATCAAAGAGGGTGTGAGAATCAGGTGGCTGACCACCTATCCCATTTGGAGGAAGAATGAAGGCCGGTGAGAGAGCTTAAAATTAATGACTCATTCCCGGATGATAAAATTTTGGTTGCATCTCATGACTTGACACCTTGGTTTGCTGATTTCGCTAATTACTTGGCAAGTGACCTACTCCCGGAGGGATTGAACTCTAATAAAAAAAATCCTACACGAAGTTTGAAAATATTATTGGGATGAGCCCTACTTGTTCTAGATTTGTGTCGATGGGATGATAAGGAGGTGTGTTGCAGAAATTGAAATGTTATCCATTCTTAGAGCATGCCATTCATCCCCTGTTGGAGGGCACCATGGGGGTATGCGCACGACCTCTAAAGTATTGCAAAGCAGGTTCTATTGGCCCACGATGTTCCAAGATGCTCATGATTTGGTAAATAAGTGTGACAAGTGTCAACGCAGATGAGGCATATCTCGGCGACCCGATCTTCCACTAACACCCATCATGGAAGTAGAATTGTTTGATGTATGGGGTATCAATTTCATGGGGCCTTTCACGAGCTCACATGGGAATACCTATATTCTAGTGGGTGTGGACTACGTGTCCAAGTGGGTAGAAGTGGTGGCTTTACCAAATAATAAGAGGGGAAGTGTGACTACTTTTCTCAAGAAGCACATCCTTGAAAGTTTTGGCATGTCTCGTGCCATCATTAGCGATGGTGGATCGCACTTTTGCAACAAGTTGTTCAGCACACTACTTGAAAAATATGGTGTCAAACACAAAGTGGCCACTCTTTACCATCCATAAATGAGCGGGCAAGTTGAGGTGTCCAACCGGAAGATTAAGTCCATCCTCTCAACCAAATGAATTGGTCACGCAAGTTGGATGATGCACTATGGGCATATAGGACAACTTATAAGACCCCGATTGGAATGTCCCCCTATCAACTAGTTTTTGGAAAAGCTTGTCATCTCTCGGTCGAATTGAAACACAAAGCTATGTGGGACTTGAAGAAGCTGAACCTAGAATGGGAAAGAGCCACTTGTACTAGAGTAGAAGACATAAATCAGATGGATGAGTTTCGGATGTGGGCGTACGAAAGTTCCTCTATCTGCGAAACCCGGATGAAGAACTATCATGATCAACAAATCTTAAGGCAAGAGTTTTACCCGGGAGAATGGGTACTATTGTTCAACTCGAGGTTTCAGCTCTTCCCGGGAAAGCTAAGGTCCAAATGGTTGGGCCATTTCAAAGTGCTTCAAGTCTTCGAAATGGGAGCTATAGAGTTGGAAAATGAGGATGGCTTGGGTTTCAAGGTCAATGGGTAGCGTGTGAAAAAGTATTTGGACATTCCGGGTGAAGTTGCATGTGTAGAGGACATTTTCTTGGACGAACCTTGATTGGGAGGTACCTTCATCGAGCCGTGATGTTAAACCAAGTGCTTCTTGGGAGGCAATCTAATCTCTTTTTCCTTTTGATTTTTTTTCTTACTTTCTGGTTTTATTTTGTATGTTGTCTTTTGTTAGCCTTGTAGTTGGGATTAAAGATAAAAGATGGGGAGAAATGGTCAGATAATGCGAGACTCCATGCAATCGCACCTTTGATAGTGTGCATCGCACATCGGATCGCATGAGCCTAACAGAATAGCTGGCAAATCAGGCCATACCGTGTGCAATTGGTGTGCCATTGCATGAGCAGTTGTGCACATCACACACTCATTTCACACTTCATTCCAGAAAACTAACAGTTTCCCCCAGACATTTTCACCATCATGCGCTTTCAGTGCGGACCGCATGATCTTTAGTGCATGTCACAAATTGATCGCACTAGCAATGAACAAAATAAGGATCGAACTTGACCGCTTTGATTGTGGGATTGAAGTGTGGTAGCATCACCTGTAGTGCGTTTCATACTTCAGTTCAGGGAGTTCACTACTTCTTCTCACTTATATCATTGGGTACAATGTTTGGTTTCTGTTGGGGAAAGGTGGTTGCATCGCCTTGTTAATAGTAGTGTAGAAATAAACTCTGAGGGTTTTCTTAATACTACGGTTCTTTCCTAAGGAGCAAAAGTGTTGATTATTTTCTTTTCCTTTTCTTTTGTTTGTGTTGAACTTGGTTGGTGTTTTTATATGATAGATTGAGAGGCAACTTTCTTAAGGGAAAATGCCAAGTTTTAGTGTAGAATTGAGTCCGTAAGTGCTTGTCTCGAAATAGGACCACCAAAAAAAAACCATGGTAATTTATTTTTGATAATGAAAGGCAGACGGGAAATGAATTTTTGATAATGAAAGGAAGAAAGGAAATGAATTTTTGAGGAAAAACATTTTCTTGTCATGACTTGCACACTCTCGCTTTGGCTTGATTGATTCACAAACGAGTGTGTAATGAACTCGGAATAGCTTGTCAAAAGTCATTTGCCCCAATTGATTATGGGACTAATGATGATGTCTCGTGGAATGATGCCTTGTGTGGTGAGGCTGTACCTTGATTCTTGTGCATAAGTGTCATCTATAACTTGCACCAAATGTGATTCAAGGCAAAATTCTAGGTGTAACCGAGCTTGGAAGATGACCTTAGGCCCTTTTTGATAGGCCACTTCACCCAAATGACTTCCCAATGACATCAAATCCTAGTGAACCCTTTGAGCTTTTGACAATTCTTTGGCACCTTGTCAACACCTTGACCTTTTTGGAACCTTTATTTTGGCACCCATCCTCCCTAATAGCTTGAAAATGAAAAGTAGGCTAAAAGCCCAAGTTTGGGGGGGGGGGGACAAAAGACAACATAGGTAAATGCCTAAGTTTGAGGAGTGCATATGATTAAATGAGGAGAAGAAAGGAAGTGAACTTCAAGTGCAAGGTACCACCTTAATTTCAAATTCAAAATTGCTCCAAAATATCAATCCAACGAGCAAATTGAAAAGCAAAAATTGGTGCTACCAAGTGAAGGTGATATAAGGTGTGAATGATCATGAGTTAAAAAGAAGAAATCTTGGGTTGTGCGAGGGAGGAATAAGGTGAAGTTGAAATGGAAAAATGTGAGCGGTGTTCGAAATGAGAACAAAGAGCATTAGGGAGGTGTAGTCACTTGAACCAAATGATATCCTTACCTTAACCCTAGCCAACATCGTAACCCACAAGTCTTGGTGATTTCAAGCTTGGCTACCCTACCTTAGTGGCGATCTATATGAGGGGAAAGCCTATGGTTCGATGTGTATGCACTTGAACTTCCTTGAGAGAGTGAGAGTCTCCTTGGTTCTCTTATAATCCTATGTTTTGAGAATTGAATGATTGTGAGTGGGATTCTCTCTTGTGGTGAGTGGAATCATGCACTCAAATTGAAGCATAGAGTCTCTATTTCAATTGAGGGTAATGAATGAGACAAGTTGTGTGGCTAATCTCGAGGCAAACCTTGACGGTCCATGCCAATGACTTGAGAATCTTAAATGTCTTGTTTTGAATGGAAAATTGCCTTGATTTTAAATGAGAAATGATGTCCTTTTCAAAAAGGTTTTGAAATGACCAATTGCCTTACGTTTGTGGTGGTCCAAATTGAGATGAGCATAGTGGTTGAGTCCTTTGTTTGAGTCTTTTGTTTGTTTATTTTTCTTAAATTTTAGTGTAGAGTAGTCTTTTGTGCCTTGATTGAGCCTTCACATAATTCATTCCTTGTTTTGTCAGTATATCTTGCTTGAAGACAAGCAATAGTTCAAGTTTGGGGGTTTGATAAGTCGATAATCTACCAACCTATTGAGCCTATAACCATGAATTATTGCTATGTTTTGAATTAATTTAGAGGTTCTTATGGCCTTTATTGATGTCTATGCAGGTACTTTTGATAGAAGATGAAGAACAAGGATATGGACCCAAAAAGAGCCAAAAAGGAGCTAATTGTGAAGAGTTGAGAAAAGTTGAAGAATCTGCCATTAGATGCTGTGGTTGTGCGACACGCACAAGATGAGGTGCGATTCGCACCTCCTCCACATTAAGCTGCCAAAGTTGCTGAAGATTATGCAAAGGAGTGCGTTCACTGTGAGACGTGCACATCCTGTGGTGCAAAATGCACCCACCTTCGTATGAATCCCACAATTCAGTTGAAGTCACTGGTCGAGTTAAAGAAGGTGTGCGACACGCGCATTGCGATGTGCAAACCGCACGTCGCACTGCACACCTCTCAAAAGGGAAAATCTTTCCTAAATTTATGTGATGACTTGGGAACATATAAAAGGCCATTTTAGGCATAATTTGTATATACAATACTTCAGACCTGAGTTTTAGCATAGTTCTTGCTTGAAAAACAATTTTCCACCTCCATTGATAAGAGGGTTTCAATCCAAATCTCTTGGTTAACGATTTGTGTGCCTAATTTGACTCTAGAACTTGAGATTAAACTATAATGGATGGGAATTTGACTTACCTAGATGGTATTTCTTCTTCTCCTACTACGAGTGGCTAAATTCTCTTGTCTAGGGGTGTATAGATGATAGGTGCTTAGCTAATGGGTATGGGTGTTGTTAATTCACCTTTATAATTGCTTATTTGACGTGGGTCTGGTAATTTCACCAAGTTTTAATCCTAAAATTGGTGGTTGCAAACATTAATTTACATTACTTAGCTATGTGATTGCTCGGGAGAGAATTTCATAGTTGTGGATGTGAAATTGCTAGTGGGTACTTGGGAATCCATATAGATTGGAGGCTAGGAATAGCTCTAATAACAGGAATCTCCCATTTAAGGGTCCGAGCTAGGAATAGGACGACCTCCCCAAGATAATGTTGGTTGATTATTATCACACCGATGATGTTCTAACAGAAATCATCAAAAACGTGGATGTTGATCGAGAGGTAGCATTTCACACCTATTACCAATGCTATTCATGTCAATAGGTGAGAGTAGAAGGAATTAATCATTACCCCATACTATAGCTTATGCCCCATCGAATATGCATCCCTAGTCTTATAAATCATTTGGTACACTCATCTTTAGTTTTATTGTTTTTTTTTGTTGAATTATGTTAGTAGTGACAACTTTCCCTATTCCCCCCATCTTTTTACTTGTTTTTGTTTAAACAATTACACTCACCTTGAAATCAACTCATACAATTTCTAGTTGGCTAAGTCAAATCCCTTGGGTATGACTCCAACATCCGTTGGGTTTATAAATTTGGTTTTTCTGCACGATCATCGTGGCCTCCTAATTCGAGAGCACGATTTGAGCGTTCATCAATGGACCACATACTAAATCTCAATCTCGAAACATCGTTTGGAGTGGGTCAAAATCCAATCTAGTAACCCAAAGCTCTAATATGCATGCCCAGACTATGTCTAGGTCTAAAATAGTGTAATAAATCCCAAAAACCCCACCAAGGGTGCTCGGGCATAACTGAGTCTAATATCATCCCAATTTAATAAAAAGCCAATCTAGTACTACGGCCCTGCCGAGTCTAGTAGAATTAGTAAAACTGTGATGAAAACCATATTTTAACTCTTTTACCCCAAGAAGATCCACAAAGTCCAGTCCAAACCATTTTGAAAGTCACTTTAATTGAAAACGGGCCCCTAGGGCCCTACAATGTTTAGAAAACCAGTAAAGAGAGGCCCGAAACCCAAACTGCAGTAAAGTATGCGAAAAATCCCTTATGATGCATGGAAATAGCATGATGAATCATAAATAATATCCCAACCGCTCACAATCAACCTATCGGCCCTGCACTGGCTCCATCGCTCTACAGTACAGATAACTAGCATAAAATTGCGATAATAATGTCCGGGACACACGGACACCCCCAAATAACGCACCGTCTATGGTCCAGAGTCAAAACAAGGCCAGACAGGACCACAAGGGTGATAATATCAATATACGAGGAATACTACACACAACGGAGGAAAGAAATGAGGCAGACATGGAAAAGCATTCACTGTCTGTGGTGCCAAGCTAATAAACCCAACCCAAAGATGGCAAATAGTACAATTTTATCCTATATATGCGAAGTCTAGATAAGTTAGACTGTAACCTAGATGTCGTCCGTTGACAAACTGATGGAATGACGTTGTCCGAGCCCGAACCACTCTGACAAGCCTCGAACAGAAGTCACACTATCAAGAACATAAACTATAAGTTAAAACGAGACTAATGATACCCATATTGCTATAATTATAGCCGAGTCAAATTTTGGATAACCTGTGGGACAGTGGGCCCCACAACCCGCAACCTGAACTGAATGAGTACGAGATGATCACAATGATCATAAGAGTGCATGCCCCAAAAATTTAAGATATTGGGCATGAAATTCGTGGTAAAATTGCCCGCTCAAGTCTCGGATAAAAGATGGAATTTTAAGAAATAACACCGGAAAATTCGCAGGAATTACTTACCACAACGAGAGAAAAGCGTCAAGGAGGTGATTTCCGCGAACTCACGAACATGCAATCACAAGAGGGCAGATTCTTCAAGGAAAACCAAGTTTCAAGAATAAAAAACAATGGAGGAGTTTCAAAGTTGAAGGACAGAAATTAAAAATGAACTTACTGGACAAACGACGGGAAAATGACCACCAAGCAAGGGTGATCTTCCTCCAAGAATTTGGCAAACAAAGGTGAAGAAAATATTGAGTGTTGGACTATTGGCTATGGAGGAACGAAGTTAGAAATTAAATGAATAAATGGAGGAGAGAAGACAATAAAAGGGCTGCCAGATGTGCCTACGCAAACGCATCAGGCTGCTGCTTACGCAGGCACGCGAACGCATCAGGCCGCTGCCTACGCAGGCACGCGGACGCGGGCAGGCAGCATGCACGCGAAGTCCAAGCGCTGGACAGGCCAGGTGCCTGCCTTGCGTGCACGCAACCAGGCCACCGCGCACGCGGGCCTACATACGCGGCCAAGGCAGCGCCTAGGCGCAAGCTTGGAACATGGGCGGCATAGCTTGCCCTATGGGTTGAAGGACAGGCCGCACGTAGGCGAAGGCCAAGTTGTGGCCATGACAGTAATAACTTGCAAACAACGAAGCCAAAATAGAATTTTCTCCGACGAGCCCTCAGGAACAGATCTGGGGTCTCGCGAATGCAAACGAGCTGAGGTATTTAACTTAAAATGGCATGCCAGACTTGATAAAATTGATGAAAATCCCAACAGAGGTTGATAGCATAAAAAGTAGGCCCCACGCCCCAGAACCAACTTTAGGCCCAAACTTTTTAAAATGGAACCCCATGGCCTAAAATGAGTCTGGAAGCCTCGGGACCCAAACCAAGGGTCACCGTAGCCTAAAGTTGACATTCTGGAGCTAACAGCACCGGTAGAATTTTCATCCGAGGCCGTCTTCTCCGAATGTTGACCAAAATCAAACTTTCAAGTTGAACTTGGCTAGAAACACAAAAACTCATCCAAAACCAAACCAAAAGATCCCAGACCTCGAACAATGGTCCATCTATCCCAAAATCCACGCATAACGGAACTGTCTGAATTCGATTCTAAGTGCGTTTACAAAGAATGTTGACTGAAGTCAATAAATTCCTAAGTTAAAGGTCTAGAACAGGGAAATGGCCATAACGACCAAACGAATGGTCAAGGCATCGAACCACCGGTCCCAGCAAGCCATAAATGACTTGGGAATGCTACAAGAAGGCTCTAAGAGTACAAAGAAGGCTTAAACACAAAAATAACCAGAAGGGTCATTACATCATCCACTATTAAAAGGGACTTTCATCCTTGAAAGTTAATAATAGGTAGGTACCTGAAGGCTCAAAAAACAACGGATACTGGGCTCGCATATCTCTCTCAATCTCCCAAGTAGCCTTCTCAACTAGACTTTTAAGACAGGAATCTCCCTAGACCTCAACCTTCTTACATCTATGGCCACAATAGCAACTGGCTCCTTAACAAAGGACAAACTCTCATCCAACTTAACTGTGTCCCACTGCAACACATGAGACTAATCTGGAACATACCATCTCAACATCGAAATATGAAATATCAGATGCATAGCTGAAAACATTGGAGGCAAGGCTAACTGATAGGCAACACTACCAACCCTCTTGAGAATCTCAAATGGTCCAATATACCTGGGGCTAAGCTTGACCCGCTGACCATATCTAATCACGCCCTTCATAGGCGACATATGGAGAAACACCAAGTCACCAACACTGAACTCCAAGGAACAAAGTCTACGATCAGTGTAGATCTTTTGCCTACTCTGAGTTGCTCAAAGTATATCTTGGATCACTCTGACTCGGTCTAAGGAACCTCGAAGTAAATCTGTACTCTGTGGCCAAGACTCTAACCCATCAAACCAACCTACCGGTGATCTGTAATGCCTACCATATAATGCCTCAAAGGGTGCCATGCCAATGTTAGAATGGAAGCTATTATTATACGCAAACTCGGCCAAAGGAACAAACTTATCCCAAGAACCTCCAATGTCAAGAACACAGGCCCGAAGCATGTCCTCCAGGACCTGAATAGTCCTCTCGGACTGGCCATCCGTATAAGGGTGGAATGCAGTACTAAGATGAACCTCTGTACCCAAATCTCTATGAATAGCTCTCCAGAACTTAGAGGTGCACTGAGTGCCGCAGTCTAAAATGATAGAAAATAGTCTG
The DNA here is from genome assembly GCA_003996215.1 of Jaltomata sinuosa. Classification (NCBI taxonomy): domain Eukaryota; kingdom Viridiplantae; phylum Streptophyta; class Magnoliopsida; order Solanales; family Solanaceae; genus Jaltomata; species Jaltomata sinuosa. The sequence continues at coordinate 85,475 of QJPP01003554.1, forward strand.
AGATAACCACTTTGCACCGTAAGTAGTCAGAACCATCAAGAAGTGCGCTGACTTAGTAAGTCGGTCTACAATTACATAAATAGAATTAAAACCCCTCAAAGTACGAGGCAACCCAACTATGAAACCCATAGTAATCCCTTCCCACTTCCACTCAGGAATGGGAAGTCGCTGCATCAAACCACCAGGTCTCATGTGCTCGAAGTTCACCTGCTGACAGTTTAAGCACCAAGATACAAACTCTGCTATATAGTGCTTCATACCATTCCACTAGTAAAGTTATCTCAAGTCTCTGTATATTTTGGCTGCACTAGAATGGATAAAATATCTAAAACAATGCGCCTCATGGAGTATCAATTGAATCAAATCTCCAACCCTTGGAACACAAAGTCGACTATCAAACCTCAGAACCCCATCTGAATCTAGAGTAGCCCGGCTAGCCGCACCTCGCCCCACCTGATCACGAAGGTCACACAATCTCTGATCCTCAAACTGTCAACTCTGAATCTGATCAACAAGAGTAGAACAAACCTCAACACTAGAAAAAACTCTACTAGGATCCGATAAGTCGAGCCTAACCAAGCGGTTAGCCAAGGACTGGATGTCCAAGGCCAACGGTCGCTCCGAAATTGAAAGTGAAGCTAGGCTACCCATTCTCACTGCCTTCCGACTCAAGGCATCCACTACCATGTTTGCCAGGCCCAAATGGTAAGAATAGTGAAATCATAGTCCTTTAGTAACTCAATCCATATCCTTTTCCTCGAGTTCAGCTCTCGCTGACTCGTAATGTACTGAAGACTACAGTGATGGATGAATATTTCACAATGAACCTCATATAAGTAGTAACTCCAGATCTTGAGTGCGAAAACTACCACCGCCAACTCTAAATCATGAGTGGGGTAGTTGCACTCGTGAACCTTCAGCTTTCTCGATGCATATGCAATCACACGACCCTGCTGCATCAATACATAACCAAGACCAACCCAAGAAGCATCATAATACACAGAGAAACTCTGACCCTCAACCGACAAAGTCAAAACTGGAGCTGAAGTCAATAAGGCCTTAAGCCTCTGGAAGCTGTCCTCGCACTGATTCGACCACTGAAATGGGATATCCTTCCTAGTAAGCTTAGTCAAGGATGTTGCTATGGAATAAAATCCCTCAATGAACCTCTGATAGTACCCTGCTAACCCAATAAAGCTACGAACCTCGGTAGGAGTAGTAGGTCTAGGCCAATCACAAACTGCTGAAATCTTACCCGGGCTTAGACACCATGTGTCCTAGGAATGCAACTAACTGAAGCCACAACTCACACTTTGAGAACTTAGCATAAAGTCGATGATCTCTCAAAGTCTGAAGTACAGTTCTCAAGTACTTCTCATGCTCATCTCTACTCCTCGAGTATATCAGAATGTCATCAATGAAGGCTATCACGAACCTATCTAATACGGGATAAGCACCTTGTGCATAAAATCCATGAAAGCTGCGAAAGCATTAGTCAACCAAAAGACATCACCAGGAACTCATAATGGCCATAATGTGTCCTGAATGCTGTCCTAGGGATATCCTCTGCCCTAATCCTCAACTGGTGGTAGTCGAACCTCAAATCAATCTTTGAAAACATGGCTGAACCCTGAACCTGATCAAACAAGTCATTAATCCATGGCATCGAATACCTATTCTTCACAGTCACCTTATTCAACTGCCGATAGATAATACATATCCACATAGACCCATATTTCTTCTTCACAAATAGAATAGGAGCACCCCAAGGTGATACACTCGGCCTAATGAACCCCTTAGCTATCATATCCTAGAGCTGCTCCTTAAGGTCCCTCAACTCAGTTGGAGCCATACGGTAAGGAGAATTGGAAATAGGCCTGGTGCCCCACTCTAACTCAATGGCGAAGTTAATATCTCTCTTAGGTGGAAGGCCTAGCAGGTCGGTAGGGAACACATCTAGGAAGTCTCCAACAACAGGAGCAGACTAAGGGGAAGAAGTGTCAGCACTAGCATCTCGGACATATGCTACATAGGCTAAACACCCGTGGGAAATCAACTTCATAACTTGAAGATAAGAGATGATCCTAGATGGTGCACGACTGATGGAACCCTACCACACAACCGGGGATATGCCAGGCATGGCTATGGTAATGGTCTTGGCATAGCAATCCAAAACTGTACAGTGAGGGGATAACCAGTCCATACCTAGAATCACATCAAAATCTACCATATCAAGTATCAACATATCACCCCAATGCTCCAAATCACCCATATAAATCATGCAATCCCTCACAATCTGATCCACAACTAAAGAATCTCCTACTAGGGTCAAAACAGATACAGGCACAGGTAACGGCTCACTAGTCAATCCCAAACAAGGCATAAAGTAGGCAGATACATACAAACAAGTGGATCCAGGATCAAACAATGCAAAAGCTTGGCGACGGTATACAGAAATTGTACTTGTTATCACAACATACGAGGCCTCTTCCTTCGGTCTCCCATGGACCATATAGAACTGATATCGACCACCACCTAACCGACTGCCATCCCTACCACCTATCTTGCCTCGGGGGCCACCACCTCTACCCTGACTACCACCTCCTCGAGTCAGTAGCTGAACAGAGCAAATAGGCTGAACCAGCTGAGCGACTGGCTAAAATGTACCCCACTGGGGGAAATCTCTCGCAAAGTGACCAACAACACCACATGTATAGAAAGGCCCTGATGGTCTACCCTTTCGAGATGAACTAGAAAAACCTGTGTGGATACCATGGCCTGATGCCCTAGAAGTTGCACCTCTCGACGACTGACCCCTATTGGCCCACTGGCTACCCTGACCCTGCTCAAACTGAGAACCACCAGAAGACTGAAGTGAAGCCTGAACTGGTCTACTAGACTGACCCTGGTGCTGTTGTGACTGATAAACTCAGCCCCACTGGCCTGAACCTCTACCATCCTGATGACAACCACTATAGCCACCCTGATGCCGACGCCTCTTATCTCTGGCCCTGGTGTCATAACAATGAAAGTCCTCTACTATACGGGCATAGTCTGCAATATCCTGGAATGACTGACCACTAGTAACCAATATCTCTGCTGGCTTTCTAAACTCTATATGTAACCCCCAAATAAACCTACGAACTCTGTCAGACTCGGTAGGCATAATCATGGCCCCAAATAGAGCAAGTAGATGGAAATGAGTCTCATACTCCGATATAGTAATGGAACCCTATGTAAGTCTAGTGAACTCCTCTCTCCAACACTTTCTGTCGCTCTGAGGTAAGAACTTGGCCATAAAGGCCTCATAAAACTCAGACCAAGTCAACAGACGCGACAATGATGGTCTGCAAGCAACCTAGGACCTCCACCATAACTTAGCTGGGGCCTCCAGCTGATATGTAATATATCTAACACTGTGTGTCTCCAGTAAACCCAGATGGTGCAACATCTCCTCACAGGTAGTAATAAAGTCATGTGGGTCCTGTCCAGAAGTACCAGTGAACCTCGAAGGTGCCAATCTAAAAAATCTACCCAATGCCTTCTGCTCCGACTCTGTCATAGTTGGGCGAGGAGCAAGAGGATGTGCAACTAATGGGATTGATATTACCTCAGCACAGGGAGTTGCAGTAGCAAGTTGCACTCCTGAACTCGGTGTACCCAAGACTTTCCCCTGAGCGAATATATGTGCTACCTCAAAAGGCCACTCTCCAATCATACCCAAAAGCTATAATACTAAACCCCGAATATCTGAAGACTGAGTTGGGGCTGAAGCTGGAACAGGAGCGAGTGCTGGAACTGGTACTAGAGCTGGTGGTACCAGGGCTGTGCCCTAGCCCACATGTTGCTGCTCAGGAACTAACTTTGTCTCATATTCATGCTCGGGCTATATCTCAACTCTAGCAGCTCTAGCAGGTGCCGCTACCCGAGGACGTCCTTGACCCCTACCTCTACGAGTTCCTCAGCCCCTGGCTGGTGTCAGGGGTACTGGAGTCGAAGGCTCATCCCTGCCTGATGTTGATGACCTCGTACGAACTATCTGCGGAAGAATGAACTAGAACAAATGAGATTTCAAGAAACTTCCAAGGACTACACATGACACAGAAGCATTAAGAGAGTCATATTTCCTAAGATGTCACTATAGACACCAGAAGACTGAGTACGGATGTCACTGCCCCGATTAGCATAAATCTACTAGGCATTGGCTCCTATACCGATGACACCGATGAACCTAGGCTCTGATACCAAGGTGTTACAACCCACTTTCTTAGTCATGATGGCACGTACAACCCCCCAGTAGGCAAATCAATCCCCATTGCCTTGAATGGTTAGTAATGGGCTACTATCTAACAACAAGCGGAAGAAAATGTAATATAGCGAAAGCAAGGGTTATACGATAAAGGAAAGGAATAGCAGGAGTATATATATATATATATATATATAAAACTAAACCATCCCAAAATCTGGTATCATAGTATAAGAGCCGGTACTACATATATAAAGAGTATAAAAGGGATCCAAAATAATATATACATAATGTCTCCGAGTAGTGAGATAGTAAAAATTATGAAAGATAAACTAAAGTCAAGCTCTGGTAGACAAGAGATCACCCTCTGTATGGACGTTCCAAAAGTCTCCTCGCACGAGTGTCCACGAGCTAGTGGTGATGGCCCACACTAGGATCTGCACTAGAAGATGCAAAGTGTAGTATGAGCACCAAATGCGAAGCAAATGGTACCCTGTAGGTATCATAGGCTGACTGGGCACATATAAGATAAAAGAGCAGTAATAAACAGATAAGAAGCAAATAGTCACATAAAGCAATGAAGAAGTACACGGAAGCTAGCATAGAAGGAAGATAATAGAAAACAACATACATGGCCAGCTACTAGAATATATATATGACCGGCACAGGTGAAAGTAATGAAGACACACCTGGGATCCTCACAATAACAATATATATATATATATATGAAGTTTCAGAAAGACGGGCGGTACTGATAACCTCAAGTAAAAGGGGAAGGAGGAAATAGAATGACAATAGCATGCTCGAGTATAAGAATAAGAACCAAGTCAAGATACAAGTACTACTTCCAAAATCCAAATCATAGTAAGAAATGAACCTGAGGAATACTAACTCGACTAAGCAATAATAAGCCTACCTACAGCCCCAACGGGTGCCCATAAACCTGAGAAACATAAACAAGTGAAGACAAACCCTTCGGCATCCCATACTACCAGAGCGTACACTCAGCAAATAGAAAACAAGGGTTGAACCTCACACAGTGAATGGTATGACGCATGATGATGTCTAGGTGGAACAAGAACTCTGTATGTACCTCCTTCGGTGCCTAGAGGACCCAACAGGTAGGTTCAATGGAAGGACACTGACCATATACCTCAACTCCACCATATACCCCTCCTATGGCACACGCAACTTAAAGCATTTAGTTTGGATCGGCAAGGTCCATGAAGGTCATCGATCACATACAAAATCTCAATCTCGAAACTTCGTTAGGAGTGGGTTCTGATCCAATCTAGTAGCCCAAATCTCTATATGCATGCCTAGACTCTGTCCAGGTCTAAAACAGTGTAATAAGTCTCACAAACCCCACTAAGGGTGCTGAGGAATAACCGGGTTTAAAATGGTAGTAAGACAGCTCTGGTGCTCGGTCTGACCGAATCTAATATCATCCCAATTTAATAAAAAGACAATCTAGTACTATGGCCCTACCAAGTCTAGTAGAAGTAGTAAAACTGTGATGAAAACCATATTTTAACTCTTTTACCCCAAGAAGATCCACAAAGTCAAGTACAAACCATTTTCAAAGTCACTTTAACCGAAAACAAGCCTCCAGGGCCATGCAATATTTAGAAAACAAGTAAAGGTAGGCTCGAAGCCCAAACAGTAGTAAAGTATGTGAAAAATCCCTTATTATGCATGGAAATGGTATGATCAATCACAAACAGCCCAATGGCTCACAATCAACTTACCGGCCCTGCACATGCTCCAATCGCTCTACAACACAGATAACCAGCCTAAAATTGTGATAACGATGTTTGGGACTCACGAACACCCCTAAATAACCCACCATCTATGGTCAAGAGTCAAAACAAGGCCACACATGACCACAAGGGTGATAATATCAATCTACGAGGAATACTACACACAACAGAGGAAGGAAATGATGTGGATATGGAAAAGTGGTCAAGGTCTGTGGTGTCAAGCTAATAAACCCAACCCAAGGATGCCAATTAGTACAATTTTATCTTATATATGCGAAGTCTTGAAAAGTTAGACCATAACCTATATGTCATCCGATGACAAACTGCTAGAACGAGGCTGTCCGAGCCCTAACCGCTCTGAGAAGCCCCGAACAGAACTCACACTATCAAGAACATAAACTATAAGTTAAAATGAGACTAATGATACCCATATTGATATCACTATAGCTGGGTTGAATTTTGGGTAACCGGCAGGCCTGTGGGTCGTGCAACCCGTGGCTGAAAATGAAAGAGTACGAGATGATCACAACGATCATAAGAGTGTATGCCTCAAATATTAAAGAAATTGGGCATGAAATCCGGGCAAAAATAGCCCGCTCAAGTCTCGGATCAAAGATGGAATTTTAAGAAATAACACCGGAAAATTAGCAAGAATTACTTACCACAATGAGAGAAAAGCGTCAAGGAGGTGATTTCCACGAACTAACGAACATACAATCACAAGAGGACAAATTCTTCAAGGAAAACCAAGTTTCAAGAATCAACAACAATGGAGGGAGTTTCAAGGTTGAAGGATGGAAATTTGCAACGAACTTACTGGAAAAATGATGGGAAAATGACCACAAAGCAAGGGTGATCTTCCTCCAAGAATTTGACAAGAAAAGGTGAAGAAAATATGGAGTTTTGGACTGTTGGCTATGGAGGATCGAAGTTAGAAATTAAATGAAGAAATGGAGGAGAGAAGACAATAAAAGGGCTGCCAGACGTGCCTATGCGAATGCGCCAGGACGCTGCCTATACGGGCACGCGAACGCGGGCAGGCGCACACGAAGGCCAAGCACTAGTCAGACTAGGAGCCTGCCTTGCATGCACGCGGCCAGGCCACCGCACATGCAGGCCTGCGGATGCGGCCAAGGCAGTGCATATACGTAGGCTTGGCATATGGGCAGCATGGCTTGCCCTACGCATAGCTGGACAGGCCACGCGTAAGCGAAGGCCAAGTTGTGGCCATGACAGAAACAACTTGCCAACAACCAAGCCAAAATAGAATTTTCTCCGATGGGTCCTCAGGAACACATCTGGGGTCCCGTGAACGCAAATGAGCCAAGCTATTTGACTAATAATGGCATTCCGGACTTAATGAAATCAATGAAAATTCCAAGGAAGGTCGATAGCACAAAAAGTGGGCCCCATGTCCAAGAGCTAACTTTAGGCCCAAACTTTCTAAAATGGAACCCCATGGCCTAAAACAAGTCAGGAAGCCTCGGGACTTGAACCAAGGGTCCCCCTACCCTAAAGTTGACATTCCAGAGCTAACAACACTGGCAGAATTTCCATCTAAGGTCTTCTTCTCTGAATGTTGACCAAAGTCAAAATTTCAAGTTCTACTTGGCTAGAAACACAAAAACTCACCCAAAACCAAACCGAAAGCTCCCGGACCCCAACCAAGGGTGAATCTAGCCCAAAATCCATGCATAAAAGCTAGATAAACTGTCAAAATTTAATTCCAAGCGTGTTTACCAAGAATGTTAACTAAAGTCAACGAATTCCTAATTTAAAGCTCTAAAATAGGGAAACGACCATAACGACCAAATGAACGGCTAGGGCACCGAACCACCGGTCCCAGCAAGCCATAAATGACTTGGGGCTGCTAAGAAAAGGTTTTAACAGTACAAAGAAGGCGTAAACGCAAAAATAACTGGAAGGATCATTACATATATATATATATATATATATATATATAAAAATCATTTATAAAGGCCTTTATTTGTCAAATATTAAATTTTATTTTAAAAATTTAATATAATCATGTAATTATACTTGTGCAACCAAACAGTACAAGTGTAATTACAATGTAATTACATTGTGGCAAGAAAATAGGTCATTGTAATTACTAGGTTGGTAATTACCACCCTAATAATTATACAAATTTCAATTACCAGGTAGCTTTCCAAATAGACCCTAAAAGTTTTCAACGACCAGAATGACAATTAAGGAAGGGAAATCTTGGTTGTTGAAATGGCATGTAACGACCGGTTATTTTATCATCACTAAAGATATTTTAATGATTGAATAACTTTTCGTGAAGGAACTCTTAGCGACCGACGATTTTTGTTTGGTCGTTATTGACTAATAGCGACCGTATCTAGGCTTTTAGAGATCGAATTTTCCCTCATTATAGACCTTTTTCTTGTAGTGTATAATTTAGTACGGATATCAAGATTTCCTAATACTTCCTCTGTCCTAATTTATGTTATATTGTTTGGATTTCAAGAGTCAAACAGTTTACTTTTGATCATGACATGAAATCTTCAGTTTTTTTGAAATACAATTTATATATTTGAAAATTATGTAAAAAGTATTATAAGTAACAATAATTAATAATTTAAAATATTTAAAAGATATATGAAAAAATAACTGCAAAATATAGACTTATTTGAATCTCAAAATCCATAAAAATTAGTTGTCATTATTTTTGTTTACTTATGTGTACGGTTATATTTCCTTTCTTTGAAGAAGAAGCTGGGAATAGTCCCTTGAGTATAAGAGTGAATGCATTTTCGAGGTTTCTGATGTTAATCACCATCAACTACGTACAATCACTAGTCTTCATCGGTTCTTTTCAATTTACTCCCCATTTTGCTTAGGAGTCACTCCCTCCTATAGTCTTCATCCATCATTCTATTTTTCTCCCCATTTTACTTAGGAGACGCTTCTTTATGTGAAACATAGCAAAAGTTGCATTGTGATACCAAAAGTTTCTGAGGTAAGGTTTTCTTGGGTTCTTATCTCCTCTCTCTTATTCTGTGTCAGCTATTGTAGTTTGGACTTTGGAGTATTGTTAATTAGAGCTCAAAATTTTACAACTTTTTTATCCATTCTTGTTTTTGGATTTCAAAAACCTAAGTCGGTGTTTTCCATGAAAATCAAATTTTTTACTTTATTTGGAATAGTTAGAAGATAGAGTTGTGTTTGGTTATAATTTTTGAAAATTAATATACTTTTTCTAAAAAATACGAAATACAGTTGTGTAAATAGTTTTTCTTATTCTAAATAGTTGTTTCAACCATCAATGAGGAAATGAGATCTCTTTTCTTTTTTACAATTTAAATGGAAAAAAAAATTTAGACCTCACAAAGTACTCAAAAATGGAATAAATAGAGACAATAGGAAAGCGTTAGTTGACACAAAATGGTGTTTTTAACTCAAAAGTTTCATCAATAATTTGTGTAAACTTTGTTGAGGGCAAAAAGAGAAATTAAGGAGATGAAAAGACTAAGAGATGAAGTTGATGGTGTTGGCCCAGCAGGAAAGAGATTTTTGGAGTGGAGGGTAGATCTTTTTCTAAACAAAAGCGTCCCTCTAAAGAAGTGGCTCCCATCAAGAAAAAACAATGTGACATACACATGTACGGTGAGCAAAACAAGCACAAGTGAAAGCCGGCTCTATTCAGAAATAAGAATTGTTCTTTGGTGTGTTTCACTATTTATTTTCTCTTCTTTTTTCATATTATTATCTATTTACTATTTTTTATAATTAATAATTTGTATCCAAATAATGAAATTTTAAGTGCATATCATTTTAAAACCTACTGTCACTTTTTTTTCACCAACTCCATCAGATTGATGGGGGGTTTTAGACAGACCCCAACATTACTCCAAAAGTTTATGGAATTACAAGGAAAGGGGTGAATATTTGTCTAAATATAAGTTGTTTGAACTCTTCAAAAATATCAATAGATGGTCAAATTTTTCAAAAGTAGTATATTCTTAAAAAAAATTGACATGGATACGAGATCAACATTAAAGAGTCCATGCAATTTAGGTCTAAATCCCTTGTGTTCTATGTAAGATGTGAAGTCAATGGTAATTTTATAAAGAAAAAATGGGGCACGTAAAATCATGATCTTTTCACAAAATTAAGTATTTTATGTATATATTTTTTATATTTTGTATAATATTATATGTTGATACCCATGCTACAAGAAGATTAAATGGTTCACTTGGTTGAAGGTCTAGGTATTTACCTATAGGACTAGGGATCAATATCTTGGGATTCCAATAAATTCATTTTGTTGCAGATTGTGTCAATATTCTTTTTCTATGGTTGTTGAAGAACAAAAACCCCAATGCCCATTAATAGATTTTGTGTGCTGCTGCAGATGCTGATGTTGTAGGCCTAAGAAAGTTTCGCTAGATACGAGAACCCACAGCCTGTCGTCGGAAAGAAACATAGCCCATCGAGGCGAAGAAGGCGCGTTGAGCCAATCTACCCAGGCACAACACACAACAGATGTCATTGGCTATTTACAAGTAGTTGGATTTGCCCTATGCATTGCGACACCTAGAGCTGGCCACAAGAGCAACATCTCGAACTCACCACACACAAGAAAGCACCACCATTGCCTACCAATAGCCTAAAGACTACCAGAAGCAATGCCATCACTAGCGTACTACCAGCAAACAATGAGTCGCCATCGACGTGGTTTTATAGGCACAAGTGGCATAGCATGGATTAGTCATGCATGCCAGCATGCACCCACACGGCACATCTACATGCCCATCCGGTGCCAATGACAACTAGTAGAAGTCACGTCAAAGTTCCTTCAACACCTCTACCCCCGTTACATATGATTTAAAAAAACTCAAGTGTCAAGAGTAGACATATTATTGCCAGAGAATCATAATGTACATGTACAACTCCGATGTGCACATTCTAGTGTACACCTATGCTAATGCATTTATAAATGACTTATAATCATTATAAATAATAGTTTTCATAAAAAAATTAAATATTAATTTTGACCATTCTAAAAAGTAATAATAAATTAATAAACAAGGGAACGAACCTTGGCAGAGGTGTTGAGTAGAGATGATGAAGAAGAGATTTCGTTCTCCAGAAAGTATGGAATCATTTTTATGCTCTTTTGATTTTTGCACGACATTAAGGGCATGTGGGGTACATGACATGCAGTGCCTAGCACATGGTGACATGGTGTTATAATGAATGAGTGACCAATAGTGCATGGCATATGGGTCTCCGCTATTTTTGTATGGCGTGTTGGTACATGGCTGCCCAATGATGCTTGGTGCACGGGTGTACGCTCTTTGTGGATGGTGTATTTGTGCATGGGTGCACCGTTGTAGGTGCCCTAGTGCATGGTGCATGGTGCATGGTGCATGGTGCGTGGTGCGTGGTGCAGGGACACCCTATGCCACAAAGACCACAATGGTAAGCTACTATTATACTTTGACATCGTTGGGTAGTTGGGAATCGTTGGCCAATGTTGACCATGGGCGCTGGTATGCCAATGTCAGCCATGGATGTTGCCTACACTAATGTCAGCTACGGGCGCTGGCATGGGTGCCTGGCTATGCTGATATCGGCCACGGGCACCGGCATGGGCGTCTGGCTGTGCAGATGTCAGACACTGGTGTTGCCATGGGCACCTACCTGTGCGGCTACGTGCACTGACATGGGCGCTTGATTATGCGTCCACGAGCGCTGACATAGGCGCTGCCTGTGTGGCCACGGGCACTTGCAACACATGAAACAACTTCGAACAAGCCTAACTTATGTTTGCCCCATGACTGAGATAGACTACATGCAAGGACATCGCTGCTCAAATAGGGATCCAAACTTACTGCACTAGACAAACTGTACTCACGTGTTGTGCGTCCAAATACTTTGTCGATGCATGCCAACAACCAACCCCAACGAGTGCATCCAGTAGCATATGATACACGAGTGTTCGCTCTTTGTGGATGGTATATTTGTACATGGCTTCCCAACTGCGCGTGGCGCATGGGTGTATGCACATTCTAGTGTATATCTATGCAAGTGCATTTACCAATGACTTATAAACATTGTAAATAACAATTTCATAAAAAATATAATACTAATTATGAAAATTAAAATAAATAATAATAAATTAATGTAAAAAAAATATAAACAATGTTATGAAAAAATTCTCAATATATTAAATAACCTTGTAACCCGTAATTAAGTAAATATTTGTACAAATAAATTACCGTAAACATGGTTTCATAGGCACTGTGGCATAGCACAGAGTAGTCATGCATGCCACCATGCATCCACACTGCACACTGAAATGCCCATCTGGTGCCAATGTCAACTAATAGACTAGTACAAGTCACGTTGAAGTGCCTTTCACACCTCTACCCCTGTTACATATGCTTCAAAAAAACCATGTGTTAGGAGTAGACATGTTTTTACCAGAGAATCATAATCGACATGTACAACTCCAGTGTGCATATTCTAGTGTACAACTATGCTAATGCATTTATAAATGACTAATAAACATTATAAATAAAAGTTTTTACAAAAAAATTAATATTAGTTACGAAGATTCAAAATAATAATAATTAATTTAATAAACAAAGGATAGAACCTTAGTGGAAGCATTCAGTAGAGATGATGAAGAACATATGTCATGCCCCAGAAAGTATGACGACCATGGGCACTAGCATGCTGATGTTGTCCATTGGATGTGCCTATACGGATGTTGTCCACGTGCGCCTGACTGGGCCATTGTCATTTGCGAGTGCTAGCATGGGTACCTGGCTTTGTCGATGTTGGCCACTGGTGCTGGCATGGGTGCTGCCAGTGTGACCATGGGAACTTGCAACACAGGAAACTAATTTTGAACAAGCCTAAATTGCATTTACCCAACGATTGAGATGGCCTCCGGGATAGGCATCCCTTCTCAAATAGGGATCCACCCAAACTGCACAAGGCAAAAACTAATCACGTGTTGTGCGTCCAAATTCTTAGTCGGTGCATGCCAAACACCAACCCTAATTCCCATCAATAGTTGTCTTGCACTGCTGCAAATGCCAATGTTGCAAGTCCAAAGAAAGTACTGTAAGACACGAGAAACCACATCCTACCCTCAGGAGGAAACATATCTCACCGAGGCAAAAAAGGTGTATCAAGACAATCTTCTTAGGAAAAGTGCACAACAAAAGTTCTTGCCTCTTTACGAGTTGTTTGATTTACACCATGCACTACGGCACATAGAGCTTGCCACAAGAACAACATCTAGAACTCACCATACATAAGAAAGCACCACCATTTCCCACCAATAGCCTACAGACTGCCAGAGGCAATGCCGCTACTAGCGTAATGCCAACACACAATGAGTCAGCGTCGATGTGGTTTTATAGGAACTAGTGGCATAGTACGAATTAGTCATGCATGCCACCATGCACCCACACTGCCCCCTGACATGCCCATCCAGTGGAAACTTCAACTAGTAGAAGTCACGTCAAAGCGCCTTCCACACCTCTACCCCCATTACATCTGCTATAAAAACAATCCAAGTGTCAGGTATAGACATGTTTTTGCCAGAGAATCATAATGGACATGTATGGCCCAATATTCCCATTCCAGTGTACAACTATGCTAATGCATTTATAAATAACCTATAAACATTGTAAATAATAGTTTTCATAAAAAAATTAAAATTAATTACGAAGATTCAAATATAATAATAAATCAATAAACAAGGGATTGAACCTTGGCAAAAGATTGAGTAGAGATGATGAAGACTAGATGTCATTCCCCAGAAAGCATGGGCTTATCTTTATGCTCTTTTGATTTACGCACGACATTATGGGCACATGGCGTACATGACATGCGGTGCCTAGCGCATGGTGGCATAGTGTTATAACAAACAAGTGACCAATAGAGCATGGTTCACGGGTCTCCGCTTTTTGTGTAGGGCGTATTGGTACATGGCTGTCCAATGACGCATGGTGCATGGCTTTCCTCTCTTTATGGATGGTGTATTAATACATGTGTGCACTGCTGCATGGTGCCCTGGTGCACGATGCGTGGTGCAGGGATACCCTATCCCACAAGAACATAATGGTAGGCTACTATTGAACCTTGACATCAACGAGTTTTTGGAAATCATTGGTCAATGTTGGCCATGGGAGCTGCCTGCATCGATGTCATCCACATACGTTGGCATGGGTGCATGTCTATGCCAATGTCAGCCATGGGTTCTAGCATGGGCGTCTGGCTGTGCATATGTCATTCACTGGTGCTGGCATGGGAACTTTCCTATGACAATGTGCACTAGCATGGGCGCCTAGCTGTGTGGCCACATATAATGATATGGGTGCTACCCTTGCGGACATAGGAACTTAAAACATAGGAAATCAACTTCGAACAAGCATAACCTGTGCTTGTCCCACGACTGAGATGGTCTATAGGCTATTACATTGCTTCTCAAGTAGGGATCTAACATAACTACACAATCCGAACATCACTCACGTGTCATGCGTCAAAATGCTTCATTGATGCAAGCCAACACAAACCCTAATGCGTGCATCCAATAACACATGGTGCATGGGTGTCTGCTCATTATGGATGGTATATTGTAAAATGTGCCCAATTGCACATGGTACACAAGACTCTGCTCTTAGTGAATAGTGTGTTGGCATGTAGGTGCCCAATAGCGCATGGCGCACAGGTGTCCGCTCTTTGCAAAAGGTGTATTGGTGCATGGCTGCACTAGTGCCTGCTGCTTGGTGCGTTGGTGCATAGTGCACTGGTGCACAGTGGTGTTGGTTCATAGGTGAATGATGCATGGTTCATAGACATCCTATGCCAAAAATACCACCATGATATGCTACTATTTCACCTTGATATCTATGGGTAGTTAGAATGATTGACCGATGTTGGCCATGGGCGCTGGCATGCCGATCTCGTCTATAGGCGGTGCCTATACTGATGTCGTCCACGTGTGTTTGGCTGTTCTATCATCAGCTGCGGGCGCTGGCATAGACACCTGTCTTTGCGGATGTTAGCAACTGGTGTTGGCATGGGTGTTGCCGGTGCTGCCATGGGTGTTTGCTACACAGGAAACTGACTTCGAACAAGCATAAATTGCATTTACTCAATGATGAGATGGCCTGCGGGCTACGACATCGCTGTTCAAGCAGGGTCTATCCTAATCGCACAAGCCAAACACCAATCACGTGTCGTGCATCCAAATATTCATCGATGCATACTAAACACCAACCCAACCGCCCAATAATAGATGTCGTGCACTGCTGCAAATGCTGATGTTGCAATGCCAAAGCAAGTCATTGTGGACACGAGAACCCCCAGCCCATCTTTCTGAGGAAACTTAGCCCACTGAGGCAAAGAATACATGTTTATCTAATCTACTTGGGAATAACACACAATGAACGTTGGATGCTCTTAACTAGTAACTGGATTCACCCCATGCATTGTAGAGAGAATAAATAGAACGCTCCTAGAAATGGTTAGGTTCATGATGGCACAAGCCATCCTTCCAATTAATTTTTTGGGTGATGCTTTGCTTACTGCCACCTATGTATTTAACAGAGTGCCTACAAAATCTATTGCAACTACTCCATATGAGTGATGGACTGGAAGACAGATGATCGAAAGAGCAAGAATCTACCGAGAGGTGAGATCCAACGTGCGTACTGCAAGAGAGCACCTACATTTTGTAGGTTCCAGCGCACATAGAAGATAGAACACTGCATGAACAGTCGTCTGTATCCGAGCTGCAAGAACCCAAGGGAGATCGCCCCTTCCTTCTCACCTAGGATTGCAAGTGAAGCAACCTCACTGCATGGAAGAATAGGCTCCTGTGAGCCGCAGGTTGCAAGGGGTGACCGCAGGTGCCTCCACACTTTACTTTGCACATTCCCCAAAGGGAAAAATGGTCAAAATTTGTGACGTAATTAGAAAGGTTCCAAAACCCTTTTTGGGACTGGTGCAAAGGATATACTGCAGTTTTTCCATTCCTAAGTAGAATAGTTGATAGGGTTCAATTTTTCTTCTTCTTCTTCTTCTTATCAAGAGTGAAAAACACCATTGTTAACATTTTCGAGCTTGGAATTTGAATTTTTCTATTGAAGAATGAATGGAATTTTTAAACACCCAATTGGTATATTATCTTGTTCTTTCACTATGAGTAGCTACACTCAATTGTAAGGGTGTGTGTATGATGGGTGTTTGAATTTGGGAATGGGTGTTGATTATTTGTGTTCATAATTGGTTATTATGTATGGATCTATTGAATTCTTCATGTTTTAATTATAAAATTGATGGTTGCAAACACTAATTTATCTTGCTAATTGTATGCTTGCTTGAAGAAGGAGTTCATTAAATAGGGTAAGAGTTCAATAGTGGGGACTTGTGATTTTTGCCATAGATTGAGGCTAGAAATAGCTTGATATAGGAAATTCTCATCTAAGAGTCAAATCTAGAAATAGTTTGATTCACCTAAGATAATTTAATTGGTTTGATGTCCAACTATGGGGATTAAAAGAGACAAGAGTATACATACTTAGTGGGTTGAAAAACTACTAAGTATTGCCTAAACCAAAGCTACTCATGCTAATAATTGAAAGTTTACTTGAATAATTAACCTCTATCCCATTGTATGACCCCATCGGAAGCACAACCCTAGCCTTCCAATCTTGATCAAGTCAATTGTCTTTGTGTTGTCCATTTCATACATTTTGAGTCTTGATTTCCCAAACCGTTTCCCATAATTTTTAATTTACTTGTTTGAACAACTTGCTTACTCTAGTTAATTGATTTTTGACGTTTAGTGGTAAGTCATCATACCAAACTCTGTGGATTCAACCCCGACATCCGTTGAGTACTTATTGTTTTGCTTAACGATTGTTACCACCTCCTTTGGGAGAGTGTTTTTGAATGTCATAAAAAATGGTGCCGTTGTCAGGGATTGGATTTTGATTTGCCATTTTATTGTCTATTGATTCACTTTTATTGATCATTTATTCTTTTTTACATTTTTGTTGTTTCTGTTGCTTTGAGTAGGTTGCATATGAGTTACGCTGGTGACCAAGAAAGTGTGGACGTATATATAGACATGGAGGATAAACCTATTGTTCATGGTGCCATGGGTACCATCCGACTACCTCTAACTATTGGCAACGTTGTATTCCATGTAATGAGTACAATGTTGCATTTGCTACAAATGAAAGGGCTATTTGGAGGGCTGGCCCATGAAGATGCAAACCAACATATTCGGAATTTTGTCGAGATTTTCCATCCCTTCAACATTCAAAACATAACTCAAGAATTGATCCAACTTCAGTTGTTCCCATTCTCTCTTACGGGTGAGGCAACTGCATGGCTTGAAAAGCTCCCCGAGGGATCTATTACGACTTGGAATGGGTTGGATAAAACTTTCGTGGACCGGTTCTTCCCACCCTCATGAAGGTTGCATTTGGAGATGAGATTATAAACTTTTGCCAGTTGTCGAATGAACCATTACACGAGGTGTAGTTAAGGTTCAAGTAGAAGCTATTGCTATATCCTAACCACGGTCTATCGGAAGGGGTTCTACTTTCAAGCTTCAATCAAGAACTTAATTCTATGAACAAATTGGTGGCTAACAATATTGCAGGTGGCTCTATCATAGATCAAGCTTATGGTTTTGCTTCGGCTCTTTTAGATCGAATGACGAAAACTAATAGAGCATGGAACATAAGAGAGGCTGAAGTCCCGTTGGGTGTTACTTCCTCCATAATGAGCAATGAAATGAGGAGAAAATAGGAAGAGAGAGACGAGACCATGGCTAATATGATGACCCAAATAGAGTTGTTGGCTAAGCATATGATGGGAGCGGGGACTAAGAGTATAAACGTCATGGGAGCTTATGTTTCCAAAGGCCATGATAAGGGTACTTACTCTTTGGTGGATGAAGAAGCTTATTTTCTAATGGCGGGTTCTTGCCCAGGGACCAAGGTGCAAATCAAGACCCTTGGTAACCTTGGAATGAGAATCAAGGTTAGAACTGGGAAAGAGGTAACCAATGGAGAGTTAGGGAGAAAGGTAGAGACCGTGAAGGTTAATGGAGAGATTGTGAGAGAGACGGTGATCTCTACAATCACCAAAGTGTTAACCTCTATGTACCTTCACCCAAGGTATATGCTTTGCCATTCAAACCAAGTTTGAGTGACCCCTCAAGCTCCAAAATTGAAGATATGTTGTCACGAGTGCTATAAAGGGTTGATTCTATGGATAACAGGGTAAAAGATTTGAAAAGTGATGTATCTACTCTTCACCAAACGGTGAGTTTCCACTCTGTGTCAATCAAACATTTAAAGGCTCAAATAAATCATCTCTCAGCCCAAATGAACTCCACTTAAAGGGCACCCTTCCTAGTGATACTCTCGCAAATCTAAAATATAATGTCCACGTGATGGAGCTTTTTACTAGAAGTGGAAGGATGCTTGATGGAGTAGGGAGATAGACCAAAGAAGTCAAGATTAAGAAAAGTTGTGATGCAAATACGGAAATTGGGGTGAAGCTTAGCGCACCCAATATGGTTGTTAATGATGAAAACCCGAATGAAAATAAGGATAAGGTCAAAGTGCCTCCTCAAGTTGCAATTGAAATGGAGGAGAAGAAAGAGGAGGAAGTCCCTAGTAAGCCAAGGTCGTTGCCTAAAGGTCCTCCCCCATATCCTCATAGGTTAATCAAGAAGAAGGAAGATAACCAATTTAAGAAATATATAGACATGTTCAACAAATTATCTATTTACATTGCTTTGGTTGATGCTCTCATGCAAATGCCTGATTATGCAAAATTCATGAAGGAATTGCTTAAAAAGAAAAGAGGGATTAATGTGGGAATAGTTGAAGTATCCCACAGTTGCAGCGCTATTATGACAAGCAATATAGCCCCGAAGAGGGAAGATCCGGGAGCTTTTACCATCCATTGTACCATTGGCGTCTTCGTGTTCAGAAAGGCCTTGTGTGACCTCAGGGCAAGCATAAATTTGATGCCCCTAGTGATCTTTAAAAATTTAGGTTTAGGTCCTTCTAAACCCACACCGGTGAGTTTTTTAATGGCCGACCATTTGATAAAGAGCCCGGTGGGAATCTTGTTTGATGTGTTGGTGAAAGTGGACAAGTTCTTCTTTCCAGCTGATTTCATGGTATTAGATTGTGATGTTGATCTCGAGGTGACTATCATTTTAGGGCACTCATTCTTAGCTACGGGAAGAGCCTTAGTCAATATTGAGTTAGGAGAACTCAAATTTCAAGTGGGGAGCGAGAAGGTCACATTCAACATTTGTCAACCAATGAAGCCCCCAGATGAGTATAGGGTTGTATCCGTGATAGCTACCAAAGATGAGCTGGTTAAAATTCCATTGGGAGAGGAAATTGGAGACAAACCACAAGACGATCAGCTTGTTATCTACAATCATTGTAGGAAGATGGATCTCGAGGGATTTATTATGCCCAAGCCACCAATAATGGTTGACATGCACATGGACCCTAATGACACTCTTCAATTGTTCTTATCTATGATGTTATCAACTTGGCAAGGAGAGCAGGTGATGAGAATCTTGAGGAAGTACTTTCGATGTTTTGTATGGGATTGTGCCAATTGTATTGGCATGACCCTCGGCAATGATTGATCCATGAGGTACTATCGTCATGCCATGACGTAAATTCAAGTGCTTCTTGGGATGAAACCCAAGTATTTTTAATTTATTTACTTTACTTCTTGCTATTTTGGGTGTGTTTTTTCAGGAATGCACGGAGATTGAAAAATGGCTAAGTGGAAAAATTTCAGAGGTGATGTGCGACATGACTTGTGCAGCACATATGCTGACCCGCGGTCGCATGGGGCATCGTATCCTATTGATAGTAAGCTAAAGAAAAAGGGAAAAATCATAAGGCAGGTGCGACATGAGGGGAAAATTGCATGGAGACTTACGAATGCACATGCCATCGCATTCTCAAACCAGTGAACTAGCAATGAAAGAGCTAAAATTGACATGTGTGGACTCATATGTGAAGCGCAAGTAGTGACATGAGAATCGTACATGGCGTTGCATGCCCAGGTGTGATTTAAATTTTTTTTGACCTACCCTTGACCAGACCTGACCCAAATTTTTGACCCGCGCCTCTTCTTCTTCTTGTTTTCTACCTTCTTCTTCCTTTTTACACCATTATTCTCCCACAAACCTTCAAACTCTCTCTTACAAATCCCCCAATCCTCCATACTCTTCTCCACACTCTCCTGTTTATTCTCCATCACACCACCACCGGTGCACCACCACCGATGCACCACCACCACATTACTTGAGTTTCGGCGAGGAATTTTATGGTCACCATTGTCAGCCTCAAAACTTTAATTTTTCACTCCTCACCACCTCTTTTTCACTTGTGGTAAGTTCCCCAATGTTAAATCATTAATTTTTACGTCTTTTGAGAATATTATTAGTGAAGCATGCTACTTAGATTGTACCATATTTGTTTGTGCTTGAGATTTTCTGAACTCAGAGTCTGACACTCTGAAATGTAAAATCGATGGAGCTGAAAATTTCTATGGATTCCTTATTGTTTAGCTACCATAAAAATAAGATAAACTTTATTACATTTATCCAATCGCTTTACGGATTTTCCTAGACCATACCTTGCTCAGATTTCGTCCAAGACTAGCCTAGCCTTAAATTTTTAACTCCCAATTATGGAATAATTTTAACCTCGATTCTTGCATGATTAGCTCACCCATAACAATGGGAAGGGTTGTCATAACAGATACCAATTTACTAATCATTCATCCCCAAATGATCAAATAAGAAAAGTAAACCAAGTCGAGAAAAGAAAGAGTACATGAATCCTCAAACAAGTGAGGGTACTTGTCCCGCATGTCCTTCTTGGTTTTCCAAGTGGCTTCTTCAACTGGATGATGCTTTAATTTAATCTTTACCAATTTAATATCCTTTGTACTTAACTTTCATACATCCCAATCAAGAATGGCAACTGTCTCCTCCTTATACATAAGATCATTATCTAATAAGACTAAATTTCATGTGATGATGTACTCCCCATCCCTATGGTATCTCATAAGCATGGATACAACTAACACCAGATATACCTCTAACAAGCTTGGTGGCAATGCCAAACTATATGCTACCGACCCTATATCTCCAAAAACCTCAAATGGACTGATATACCGATGGTTAAGCTTGCCCTTCTTGCCAAACCTCATGACTCCCTTCATAAGTGAAACTTTCAACAAAACTTGTTCGCCAACCTAGAATGAAATGTCCCTTACCTTATAGTCTGCATACTCCTTTTGCCTACTCTAGGCTGCCAATAATTTGGTTTGGATACATCTCACCTTTTCCTGAGCTTCCTTCACCAAATCAGTTCCCAGAGGTTTCACATCACCAACCTTGAAGCATCTTATGGGCCTTCTACACCCCCTCCCATAGAGTGCCTCTAATGGAGCCATATCAATGTTGGAGTGATAAGAGTTGTTATATGAGGATTCACACAATGGCAAGAACTGGTCCCAATGGACACGAAATTCGATCACACATGCCCTCAACATGTCCTCAAGAACCTTAATCATCCTCTCCGATTGTCCATCAGTCTGAGGATGGACAACTCCAAACCATCTGCCAATTCAGAATTAGGGGCCTTTATTTCTTTCATTTATCATGTTCCAAATTTCATTGAAGGGCTGGTACATCCTAGTCCTAGATAGCTTAGGGTGAGTTGACTAACATTTAAAGGCTCTATAGTAAAAAAAAGATGTTTGTAAATGAAGAATTACATCAATTCAATTATATTCGAAGTATTTATGAGTCAAATTTGAAGAGGCATCTCTAGCAGCACTTTGGAGTTGTTTATTCGTCATTTTGTTTATTGGCACAGTTCTAATTGGACATTCTTCCTTATTTAATCAATATTCCTCGGCCTCTAAACCGCCCAATTTGTTTTCTCTTTTTAGCTTTAATCTTTATCTTTCAAGCTTCTTCGCGATGGTCATTTGTTTTGGATATTGTAGTAAACAAAACAAAGATTGCCATGAATATTAAATCAAAATTCAAACTAAAAGAAGAAGATATATGACAAAGTTGATGAGCCATCCCTCTTTCCCAAATTGGAAAAAATGAAAGTAATATTATGACAAGTGAAAATAGATTTTGAAAAAGATACTATAACAAAATTTATACCTTAATTCTTTGTGAGCATGTCTTCTGAGCAGAAAATACTTGGTAGGTTTTCGCGGTTGGATCCCCTGAGATTTTCAGGTGGTCCAGGGGAGGATGCTCATGTGTTTCTGATCAGCTGCCACAGGCAATGCCACCACATTAGCTGCTTACTGGACTCCATGTCTGAGTGTGCGATCGAAGTAGTTTTGTGTGGAGTTTGTAGTTGTTAGCTATTATTTTTGGTACACGCAGAGTTGCGGATGCCTTGGCCATACCTATGTTGTCGCGCCTGCACCCTAGATGCTTCCCTTGCAGTGCTTGGACCATGCTTGCAATGCCTGCTGGCTTCAGCAGGGGGCGCGCCTGTGCTACTTTGCTCTCCATGGAGATGGCGCCCCTGCGGTGCACTAGGCGCACTTGCGCCTAGAGCATAGCAGCTTATATAAACTCTTTCTCCTTCATTCGTTCAGAACCCCATGTGATTTTCACCATTTCCTCTTGAGATCAAGCTCTATTTTCTGTGGGAGCTTATTATAAAGTGCTGGAGTGATCAAGTCTTGTCTGTGATAAATTTCTCGACTTCAATTCGTAAGTTCTAAACCTTTAATTTTGTAAATTCTACATTTTGATTATTTTTGTTCTTGGGGTTCTAAGGGCAGTTTTGGGCCCTTTCTTTGCTTGATTTCCGCTTAATTTTTTAGCATGCATTTCTTGTAACATTGGGAACCTTGTGGTAACTTTTATTTCTGGTCTTGGATTGTGAGTTTCACAGGCCCATTTTTATCCCATATTTCGACCCAGCTAAAATCTTAGAAATATGTGTCTTTAACTTCATATTGATGAGTAAAGTATTTTTTTGATAGTTTATTGGCTATTCAGGACTTCTCGAAGCATCTCGGGCTTGGATGATGTCTTTCTAGCAGCTTGTCATCGGACATCAGGTAGGTTATGGATTAGCGATCTCAGACTTTGCCTATATAGAATATAATTGTACTACTTAGCATCCTTGCGTTGGGTTTACTAGGTTGGTACCCCAGACCTTGTCTGTTTCCTTTCTGTCTGTCTTATTTCCTTCATTGGCTTTAGATTTGAGATAGTTTTGTAGTACCACCCTTGTGGCCCCGTGTGGCCTTTGTATATGCCTTTGGACCATAGACGGTGGGATATTTTGGAAATGTCCGCGAGTCCTGGAAATTGATTTACGAGTATAAGTTGGTTATCTATGCTATAGAGCTGAGCATGTGCAGGGCCGGTAGGTTGATTGTGAGTTATTGTTTGTGCTGGAGCATATCATCATTATCATACAAAGAGTTTTTTGCATTTAATTTACTACTACTACATGGTTGCGGGCCTGACTATCACCTTTTTTCTAAACTTTGCATGGCCCCGAGGGCCCTTTTTCAGTATAAATGGCTATAAAAGGAGTTAAAACTAGTTTTATGGATTTTCCTGAGATAAAAGAAATTATATGATGGTTTTCACACTGATTTTGAGATGGTACTAGACTCAGCTGAGCTGAGCACTAGACATGTTTTATTACTGATTTTAGACCCGGATAGACTTTGGGTACAAGTATGGAGATTCTGAGATCTACTAATTTTAGTCCCGGATAGACTCTGGGCACGCGTATTGAGATTTTGAGATTTACTGATTTTAGACCCAAAAATATTTTGGGTACCCTTATCGAGATTTTGAGAGTTTGTATGTGGTCGCGGAGACCTCCATGGATCTTGTTGATCTAGACCAGGGGCTACGAGCTGCGAATGCTGGGGGAGAGGTATACAGAGGAGTAGAATACGAGGAACCCTTCTATGGGTCCTGCCTGCTGGGTCTACAGGAACCAAAGGAGGTGCATATGGTATTACTGGCACACAAGATAATATCATCATTATATCATTCATTTTGTGTACGGTTCCACCCTTGCTTGCTATTTGTTGAGTGTACGCTATGGTAGTATGGTGTCGGAGGGTTTGTTTTCACTTGTATGTGTTCCTCGGGTGTATGGGCACTTGTTGGAATTTTAGGTAGATTAGTTTACTCATTCTAGGTGTAGTACTAGTTAGTGTACCTTTTCGATCATCCTTTCCTTGTGAGTAGTATTGTTAGTATGATAATGTTTAAATCGTCTTGACACTTGTGTTTTTTTGAAGCATATCTAACGGGTGTAGAAGTGTTGAAGGCACTTCAACGTAACTTCTACTAGTTGACATTGGCACCAGATGGGCATGTCGGTGTGCAATGTGGGCATATGGTGGCATGCATGACTAATCCGTGATACGCACTGGTGCCTACAAAACCACATCAATGACGACTCATTGTATGTTGGTATTAAAAAAGAGTCAGATCGATTCCATCACCGATGAGTGTCAGATTGAAACCACCTTGAAATACTTCTAGACTGACCATGCCCAAATATGGGCATCCTTTGAAGTAATCCTGCAGGCCTTTGGTGCTTATACTTCACCTGCCGTAGCAGAAGTCGCCCACTATAGCGGGGTTGACTGTATTTGACTCCCAATATAGAAGGAATTTCTCTGCTATAGTAGCGGCACTGTAGTGGTGTGTCACCCGCTATAGCATCTGACACGGGATAAAAACTCAGGAATCCTCCTAGTTTTGCCCATTTTGCAACACACCTTCAAACCTTGACATTCCAGACCAACCCCTTCACGTCAACTTTGATATCGGGAGTTTTATTCACCCGAATTCATTTATGAAAAGTCCTACAAACTCCATAACGCCTTAGCTAATATATAAACCAGCTTAAACTTAGTTATTTTACCGAATCCTTTCTCGTATTGCCCTAGACCTCACCTCGCTCAGATTTCATCCGAGGCTAGCCTAGCCCAAAATTTTCAACTCCCCAACCCAAAAGATTTCTAACCCATTTTCTCGTATGAATAGCTCACCCATAAGGACGGGAAGGGTCGTTACAAAAGGATAATTCTCAGCCTCAGGTAATCTTTGAAAAGGTAATGCTTAACCCAATCAACTTTCAAAGGATAATGCTTATCCTCGGGTAATATCTTGAAAAGGTAGTGCTTAACCCAATAAACTTTCAAAGGAAAATTCTTAGCCTCAGGTAATATCTTGAAAAGGTAATGCTTAACCCAATCAACTTCCAAAGGACAATGTTTAGCCACGGGTAATCTTTGAAAAGGTAATGCTTAACCCAATCAACTTCTTTAAGACAATGCTTAGCCTCAGCTAATATCTTGAAAAGGCAATGCTTAACCCAATCAACTTCCAAAGGATAATGCTTAGCCTCGGGTAACATCTTGAAAAGGTAATGCTTAACCCAATCAACTTCCAAAGGACAATTCTTAGCCTTGGGTAATCTTTGAAAAGGTAATACTTAACCCAATCAACTTCCAAAGAACAATGCTTAGCCTCGAGTAATATCTAAAAAGGTTGTGCTTAACCAAATCAACTTCCAAAGGACAATGCTTAGCCTCGAGTAATATCTTGAAAAGGTAATGCTTACCCCAATCAACTTCCCAAAGGACAATGCTTAGCCTCAGATAATCTTTGAAAATGTAATGCTTAACCCAATCAACTTTCAAAGGATAATGCTTAGCCTCGGGCAATCTTTGAAAAGGTGATGCTTAACCTCATTTATAGTAGCCTTATTAGTAGTATATCAATTTGGAGTAGCCCAATAGTAGCTTGGTGCAATTGTTATTATGTTGCAATTTATTTCCTATGATAATTTCTGCATTCAAAGAAAAATCGTAAAAATTTCAACAGAAATGATTGACTCATACCTTTGCTTTTCATTAGATTTTGAACTTTCACTCTATCCGGTGTGTCTTGAGATGTAATCCTTGAAATTTTTGAGGATATTCCTAAAAATAATTGTCCCAGTTTATAACTTAGAAAATTTTGTACTCCCCTTTTCAAAATTCAAAAGGACAATGCTTAGCCTTTAGAATTTTTCATTGATGATATAGTATGCTAGTGAGATTGTATTTGTTATTCCTGCACCCCTAGACAAGGAAAGCAACTATTTGCTAAGTGTACGCTCCGGTAGTATGGGATGCCAACGGGTTAATTTTCACTTGTACGTGTACCTCGAGTATATGGGCGCCCCCTGGGAGTGTAAGTAGATTAGCTTACTCGCTCCTATTATAGTATTTGCTAGTTACTTGTCGATTACTGTTGGATCATCCTTACCTTATGGGTTGTGTTTCAAGTATGTTTTTATTTGGTTGCTTTTCCTTCTTTCCCTTTTATTTTAGGTGACCGATATACTGCCATGTTTCTTAAACTCTATGTATGTATATATGGTTGTTGCAAGGATACAGGTGCATTCTCTACTCTTTCACCTGTGTTCTATGATATATATCTTCTGTGGCTAGCATTGTATAAGTGTACCTTTTTTGTCTTCCATATGTGGCTAGCTTCCGTGTTTTTTCTTGTGTTTTCTTCTGTGACTACTTTCTTCATTATCTGTTATTTACTACTTTTATATTTTATCTGCGCTCAATTGGCCTATGATGCCTACTGGGTACCCGCTGCTTTGTAATTTGTGCTCATACTATACTTCTGCATCTTTCTGGTGCAGATCCTAGTGTGAGCTCTCAACGTTGATCGCATGGACACTCGTGCAACTTTTGGACATCCGAGACTAGGGTGAGATCCTGACAATCGGGGCTTGACCATATCTCTTCTTTTGGCACTGCTTACTCTTTTACTATTCAGAGACAGTTGTATATTCTAATGTGTACCCTCTTGTACTCTGTATATTTAGTAGTGGCTTCTCTACTATGATACCAGGTCATGGGATGGTTTAGCTTTCCATATATATATGATATGTTTATTCCCTTTCTTTACTTCTTATCTTGCTTCCGCTTACCTTGTTCTTGTGCATGCTTATTTAGCTAGTAGCCCATTACTAACCATTCTGGTCTGCAGAGATTGGTTCGCCTACAGGGGGGGTTGTAGGTGCCATCATGACCTGAGAAATTGGGTCGTGACAAGGGGGGGATTATTCTCCCAATAAGTTTTATGCTTTTTAATTTTAAATTTTAATATGTAGGTGAACTGGACAAACTAACCATATTAATATATGATGTTTTTAGTATGTTTTTCTTTATCATCTGATTTATCTTCATCAATGTTTGCAACTATTAGCTTCCACATGATGCTCTCTCGATTTCGGACGCAACAAGTGGTATCAGAATCAATGGTTCAGATTGAAGACATGTTAAGATCAAAGTTGCAACCAATTTGGTGATAGTGAAGATTTTTTGTCCAAAAAAAACAAAGCCCAAAATACTACATGTGGAGATATTATTCAACCATATTTTTTAACAATATTGTTGCTGATCCATCTTTTTAAATAAAAAAACATTTTTAACTCATGCTTACTTTAACGCATGAGCTCCAACTTTCAACCCCTGCCAAATTTTAACGCTTGGGATCCTTTCAAGTCATGTCTACTTTTAACGCATGAGCTCCACTTTTAACCCTGCTAACTTTTAATACAGGGCTTCAATATTATTAACCCGTGCTTACTTTAACACACAAGGCTTTAATTTTTTACCCATATTGATTTTTAAACATGGCAAGAAGCAGTGATAAAGATAATGTGAAGAATGAATATCATGCATGTGAAGAAGGCCGATCAAATTTTGTCAAGAAAATCCACCCAAAAGGGGGAGATTTGTTATGATTTTTGCTCCAATTTTCTTACCGAATTTGAGTTTTACTTTTCTTGGAAGAAAAATAAAAGTATTACAATAATTGGTTTTACTTTTCCTGAAAGGAAAATATAATTCTCTTTCATATTTGGCTATATTTTGTCTTGGAGGAAAAGTTTTAACTTTTATAAATTGAAGATCCCTCTTCTCATTCCACAACACAATAGCATCCACAATGTAATCGTTAAGAGAGTTTTATTTAAGGGGAGATTATTCTCCCAATAAGTTTTATATTTTTTAATTTTAGTTTTTAATATGTAAGTCACTTGACCAAATTAACCATATTAATATATGATGCTTTTTAGTACATTTTTCTTTATCATCTGATTTATCGCCATCAATGTTTGCAACTATTAGCTTCCGCATGACGCCCTCTGGATTTTGAACCCAACATAAATTTCATTTTAGTCTCTCTTTCTCTCTCGTAAATTTTAGGGAAATGCAAAGTGGAAAAAACATCCCTCCTTTTTCTTTCTTTTAATTGAATCCTCCCTCTTTTACTTTCACACTGTCACTAGGTTTGCTCATCTAATTCAAACAAGTTAACCTTCATTCTAGCAAAAATTAGGGTTTGAATTGTAATTTCCTACCCTTCTACTAAAAGGCTTCTAGTTTCAATCGTTTCTGGTTTGTTTTTTTGATTATCCATATCAAATTATTTCTGTGATTTACAGATCTATCTTCTAACAATTGAACTATTGGTTTCTCTTTCTTCGTTACCAGTTGTTTGATTCAATTCCCTCTTTTTCTTTTATTCACTTCTTAGTTCGTCATTAAGGTTGGAATTTGTTTTAGTTCTCTCGCTTGGGTGGGTCGATCTTCTGTTTGAAAACTTTTGGCTTTGATTCAATAGGTAAGTTCTCCTTTCACTTTTTTGGTCATTCTATGTAGCATAAACTCTATTTATTGTGTCTGGTATATTTAATTAGATATCATGTGATAATTGACCAGCAGAAGGACATTTAGACCTGGTTTCCATGAGTAGGGTCAACGATCTGTGGTTTGAACCACAGTCCATGAACCTTGCTCGTGGAACTTCACTTACCCTATTTTCTAAGTTTAACTTTTCCAGAATATTTTCTCTATTTGTCCCTGCACACATAGCAAACATTAGTCTTAGGTTGCCTCCCAAGCAGCGCTTGATTTAACATCGCAGCACAACACAGGTCACTTGACTACTCAGACTTCATCAAGTTTCCCTCATGGGTTGCCTCCCATTCAGTGCATGATTTAACATCATGGCATGACACAGGTTCCTTGGTTGATCAGACTTCACCAAGGGTCTAGACTTCAACAGCTTTTAGCTCCTCTACAATTCCAAAATAAGCCTTGATACGCTGGCCATTTGCTTTGAACCTCTTTCCCTCATGATTTTCAAGCTCTATGTCACCATATGGGAACACTTGTACCACTTTGAATGGTCAAATTCATTTGGACTTCAACTTTCCTGAAAACAAGAAAAGTCTAGAATTGAACAGTAGAATCAAATCACCCGGTGCAAAATCTCTCTTCTCAATCTTCCGATCATAATACAATTTCATCTTTTCTTTGTACAAGGTAGAACTTTCATAGGCGTTGAGGAAAAACTCATCCAACTCATTCAACTGACCAAGCCGCTGAAAAGATGTTGCAATCCAATCTAAATTCAAATATTTTAGTTCACACATGGCCTTATGCTCAAGCTCAACCGGTAGATGACATGTCTTCCCAAACATAAGTTGATATCGTGACATACCTATTGGTGTCTTGTACGCAGTCCGATACGCCCACAAAGCATCATCCAGTTTCCTAGACCAATCCGTACTATTTGCATTCACTGTCTTTGATAGGATTGACTTTATCTCGTGGTTAGAAACCTCAACTTGCCCACTAGTTTGGGGATGATAGGGGGTTTCAACCTTATGTCTTACTCCATACTTCTCAAGTAAAGTGCGAAACAACTTATTGCAAAAGTGAGAGCCTCCATCATTAATAATTGCTCGTGGTGTACAAAATCTCCTCATGTGGAATTATGTTACTGCTAACCATCTTATTTTGAGATGTTGTTGAGAGCATCCGAGAGGAGGAAATTCTCAAAATAAAACTACAAGTGTGAATTATGCCAAAAAGGATGCAGCACAATGTGGAACTTATTTTAGTAGCAAACTGGGACATAGTCCGAAGAGGAATATCAAACTCTTTGGATACTAGCTGAAGGATGACTTCCACCCCCATCAAACCACACCCCTATCAGAAGGCATGTGGGTATTTCCTTTATTTTTTGTTCCAGTTTCACATTCAGGGTATTTTTTGAACTCACACTAGGAGCAATATCCTTCTCTTTCAAATTTGGGTGACAATACACCTAGAGCTTTGAAAATTATGTCCGTGTAAGATCTTATTTATGAGTGTGAAGCATGCAACATTAATATTTGCAAGCTTTTTTTTTATAACTCAATATATTTTTCACTCATCTTAAACCACAAAGGCTATATCCACATAAGGATGTGTCCTTTCAACTGATTGAATCAAACTACAAGCATCCTGATTCCCTGAGTTTTGGGATATATAGGTAGGCTCTATATTAAAAACTCAGCTGCATTCCAAACCTCCCCCCAATCCTCTTACTCCCCAGCTTTTTGATCTGTCCATAATTCGAGATTGGGAAAACTTTTGAATTTTTTGAAAATCATATATAAATTCAAGCATCTTGAACTACAAGCGTCCTGAATGACGCCAACCAAAGAAGTTTTCACGTAAGACTTAACTAGGGTCAACTTCAAGCATATGGTAGGCATTTTGTTTGATGTATTAGTAAAGCTGGACAAATTTATACTCCCGATGGACTTTGTGTTGTAAGATTGTGACATGGATTTAGAGGTGCCTTTAATTTTAGGGTGCCCTTTTTTGGCCACCGAAAGAGCTCTCATTGATGTTGAGTTGGGAGAACTCAAATTTAAGGTGGGAAGCAAAGAAGTGACACTCAAGGTATGCCAACTATGAAGCCTCCAGATTAATATTGGGTTGTGTCTGTGATTGCCACCAAGGATGAGTTGGTTGAAGGTCCTTGTGAAGAAGTAATTAGAGGTGAGCCGCCAAGTGATCAACTTGTTCTATATGATGGTCGAAGGGAGAGAGACCCTGGAGAGTTAATCATACCTAAGCTGCCAAACTTGGTGGATATGCACATAGATCCTAATGACACCCCACTGTTGTCCACATCTTAGGTGTTGAAATCTTGGAAAAAGGATGAGTTGATGAAGATCTTGAGAAATTACTTCCAGAATTTCAAATGGGATCATGCCAATCGCATTGGCATGACTCAGGGCGATAAAACTTGATTCTTAAGGTACTATTTTCATACCGCAATGTAAAATCAAGTGCTTCTAGGGAGGCAACCCAGGTATTTTTGATTTATTTACCTCACTTCTTTGTTGTTTTTGGTGTATTTTAGGAACGCATGGAGATAGGAAAACTGGCTAAGTGCTAAAAATTTTTGGAGAGATAATGCGTTCCACCTATGAGTCACAGGTGCCAACCTGTGGCACGCAGGTGGAGTTTCCCCTTAGTGGCAATAAACTGGAAAAAAATTTATAGCACCTGCAAAACCACATGTGGTTAACATGTGGGGACGTGTTGCATACATGTGCTATCGCAGGTCCCAAATAGAGAATTGGGCACAAATCAGCCAAAAAGTGTCACCTGTGGAGCCACATGCGAAATACAGGTGGAAACCTGAGAAATGCAAGTGGTATCATAGGCGAAGGTATGAGATTTTAAATTATTGACCTACTCGTTGACCTTGACCCAAACCGAACGCGACCGCATCATTTATTTTTCTTCCACACCTTCAAAACTGCCTATTCTTCTTCTTTTTCACTATTACAACTCAACAAACCTCCAAACTCTCTTCAAAATCTCCCTTAACTTTCAAACTCTCTCCCATATTCTCTTCTTCACTCTGCCGTCCACCACCGCTGCTAACTGCCACTGCCATCACTCTTTTTTTGCAAAAATCATGGGTCACTATTGTTGGGTTCAAAAGCTTCAATTTTTTACTCCTCACTCCATCTTCTTCACTTGTGGAATGGTTTGTTATGTTAAATCAATATTTTTATATATTTTGTGAGTATTTTTTGTTAAGCATGCTACTTGAAATCTACCAATGCCTAAATATGCTTGAGATCTGATTTTGAAACACAATTTTGGGTCTTATTATTGTTATGATTTATGTAGAAATTGGTAGATCATGTTTTTATGATTATACATGTTGATTGGTGTTAATTGCATGCTATTTTGAGTCTAGATGAAGTCTGAGTAACCCACATATTTGTAGTGCATGGTTGGTCCTATGATTGATTGGGTGACATGATTCTTAAGGGCAGATCATCATTACTGCGGGTTTGATTGAAATAATTTTTTGTTGGGTTGAAACTGCCTTCCATTGTGCTCTTGAATAATCGTGTTGATTATATTTTGTTTGGTGAACGCTTTGGTTGAGTGAGAGTGATTCTTGTGGTGTTTTGATGTGCTTCTTTTGAAATATCATATGGCTTGATATTCTCGACGATGGATGAGGTAATGTCCTTCTTAAGGGAAGTCGTTGAGAATACATTACTTGTTGATGTTGTGTTCTTGGTATGATTGTGAAGTTTTTTGGGGAAGTCCGAGTACCCGTTAAACTTAGAAATTGGTCAAAAATAATTTCCTGTGCTTGAGTGCTAGTATTTAAATAGTAATATACCTATTTAGTACGGTCTTGCCACATGTGTTGCCTTGCAAAATGCAGATACAACAACGCAAGTGAAAATGGAGATTAAAACCCTTATTGTTTCTCATGTGAGTTTCACCTGCGTGTTGCAAGTCTTCCCTTGTGAAATGCAGGTGGATATGCAAGTGGATGTTGAAACTGTCAGTTTACTTAAATCCTGCTGAGGATCTTATCTAGGAGTGGTTGACATTGTACAATAGACACTCATTTAGAGCTCAATGGTACACCTAGATATCTGAAAGAAAGTACACCCATACTAAAACCCAAGACATTTTGAATATCTAGTTGAACCTGGGAGGACAAACTAGCAAAATATATAGAGCTTTTTGAAGGATTTGCAATCCCGGTTATACTTTTATCAATATGAGTATTGTTAGTCTTGTTTTAACGCGTAGATTACCTTTTTGATAGTGTGATTACTTTTTGAGGCTTCTCAAATCCGGTCCAAGGGACATTTCTTCAAGGTATGTGTTCTACTTATTTTTAACATTAAGCTACTTTTGAAAGTTACAATATTAGGATTGATCCACATAACTCTACTAGACACCTTGCTCTTGTATAGGTAAGACCAGTGAACCTAGAGCTCTAATATTGTAACACCCCAGAATTTCAAAATAGCGGTCAAACTTAGAACTCAGAAAATTCTGCAGCTGTTGGTCGCCACGGGAAGCCACCACGAGCGTTGGAGCTCTGACGGTCCATGGGGCACGCCGTGGAAAGCATCCAGTAGCTCTTGATCCAAGTCCTCTCCACCTGACAGGAGTTCATGATGGGCGTTACAGGTGCGACATCCTGTGGGAACTCATCATCGGGATTATCCAGCAGCTTTTCCCCAACGATCTATGCCACAAGTATCATGACTACGATGACCCATGGGACCGCATCGTTGAAAACCTCCAACACCCAAAATTTCAGTCCCTCCCTCTGACGCCTTGGCCGATGGGCCATCATAGGAACGACGTCCGTTGGGCAGCCCGTAAGGCGAAGAAATTCCTCCAGCTTCCTATTTTTAAGTCGGGGGTAAAGTGGTCTTTTCCCATATTTTCTAACTCCTAAGTGAGGTCATTTTAAACATTTTTAGTAGGGTTTTATCCCCTAATAGCCTAAGCTCTTCTCATTCTAAGTCATTCTATTCCTAAAGAAGAAAGGGTTCCTCTTCTCCAAGTCTCAAGCTCCAAGATCAAGCCTCCATTCCTTTTCATCTTAAGATCAAGCTAGCTTCAATAAGGTATGTGGGTATTCGATAAGAGATTCCTTTCACCATTATTCCCGAAACCCATGACTTTTACTTTGATTTATTGATTTGTGAAATTATGGTTCTTACTTAATTTGGGGAAAACTTATGGGTTCAGTTTTAACGCTTCAATTCATGGTTTCTCATTTAGTACCCATGTTTTATTTAAGGTTTCTTAATTGATTTCAAAATCCCATGCATTAAATATGATTTCTAGCATGATTCCATTGAATTGCATGATTTCAAGAGAAAATTGGCATGTTTACATAACATGGCCTTATGTATTTATGAAAGTGTATGCCAAATTCTTCAAGTTATGAATTCAAAGAGAAACGTATGTTTTAAATTATGGCTATGCTAAGCTTCAAGAACTTATGATATGAGAATCGCATGACATCATATATGTCTTTATACTTTTCAAACAGATTTGGCATCACATATGCCATAAGTATATTATGAGCTATTTGTATGTTTTAGGAGTAGTGTTTAGCACCAAGTGATGAGGGTTCGAGCACCCAAGTCCAAAAACTATATTGCCAGCGTAGGTTATGTATCACCCGATGGGCTTATGAAAGTTGTTCCACTCTATGAAATTATGGTGCCCTTGCCTTAGCGGGGCATAGGGCAGCTTTGCCAACTTGGGTTATATAGTTGGATTATGGTGACCCGTACCTTGGCAAGGTTCGGGGTAGGTTTTCCAACAAGGGTTATATAGATAGATTCTATGTAGCTCACATGGTCTATTGTCGGTTATAAGAAACTCTCATATGAATGTTTTATGTCTCATTCTATGTTATCTTTTATCTCATGATTAAATTATGATATTTCTAATGACTTATCTTTTATGCAAGATATCAGTTTCTACTATGTTTTAAGTACATTTTAAGTATGTTTTATCATGATTATGCATATCTCACATACTCGGTACATCCTATAGTACTGACGCGTATTTTGTGCTGCATCTTCTTGATGATGCAGACTCAGGTTCCCTCCCCCAGGCACGTGGCTAGAGACCGCAAGCCATTCCAGTAAGTGCTGGTGAGTCCTTATTGTTCGACGGCTAGTTATGATCTTAGTTATCTTATGGCTGTTTAGTTTTGTTCTTCGAGTTAGCTAGGGTCTTATTCTAGCAACTCCTTATGTCATGTGTAGAGGCTTTTCAGACATAGACAGTATTCGAGTCTCTCTTTCGGAATATGTTTCTTATTGACTTTATCATTATGGGTTGGGTTTCCTAGCCTTTTATTTATGCTTCCGCTATGCTTTCTCGTGTATTCCTATGTTATGCTATGACCAAGGGTTAACATTAGGAACTTGTGGCTCGAGTCTCGTATTACGTATAGGAGGTAGCCTCGGGGCGTGACAAACTTGGTATTAGAGTAACAAGTTCAAGTCCTACGATGTCTGAAAGTCGCATCGAGTAGAGTCTTTTTCATGTGTATGAAGTGTGCCACACTTATGAGAGGGAAGCTATGAGGTGTCTTAGGAAAACTTCACTTCTTTCTTTATCTATATCGTGCGATAGAGTTTAACTCTATTAATCCTCTAATCTATTCTTTATGTATTTCAAATTATGCCTCCTCGCCGTGCCATGCCTCGTCGAGCCGCTCGAAATGTTGACCCTCTGATTCAAGATCCTGAGGTCACAAATGCAGAGTTCAGAAATTCCATTCATATGATAGCTCAGACAATGGCCGCTTAGTCCAATCAGCAGGCTCCTATCCCCGTCCACCCTCAAGGTGGAATAGCAGCCCGAGTTTGAGATTTCATTTGTATGAACCCACCTGAGTTTTGGGGTTCGAAAGTTGGTGAGGATCCACAAAACTTCTTGGATGAGATAAAGAATATCTTTGGTGTGATGCAAGTGGATGGTGTTGATTGTATTGAGCTAGCTTCCTATCAACTCAAGGACATGGCTCATATTTGGTTCACTCAATGAAAAGATGCTAGGTATAGGGATGTGGTCCCTATGACTTCAGAATATTTTGAGAGGGCTTTTCTTGACCGGTTCTTCCCAATGGAGTCGAGACAAGCTAAGGTTGAAGAGTTTGTGAATTTGAGGTGAGGTTCCATGACTGTTCAGGAGTACGGGTTGATGTTCACCTAGCTTTCTAGGTATGCTCCTTCCATGGTGGCTGACTCGTGGGATGAGATGAGTAAGTTTGTTTATGGAGTGTCAGATGTGGTAAAGAAGGAGTGTAGGTCCATGATGCTTTTGGGTGACATGGATATTTCCCGACCTATGACTCATTCCCATCAGATCGAGGGAGAAAAGTTGAGGGAGAAGCCAAGGGAGAACAAGCGGATTACATCATAGAGTTCATATTTTGGCCATCATAGGTCCGA
Organism: Jaltomata sinuosa; assembly: GCA_003996215.1. Lineage (NCBI taxonomy): Eukaryota > Viridiplantae > Streptophyta > Magnoliopsida > Solanales > Solanaceae > Jaltomata > Jaltomata sinuosa. The sequence continues at coordinate 121,735 of QJPP01003554.1, forward strand.
AGGAAGACATCGCTTCTCATTTCAGAAGAAATCATTAGTGCCGGTTCATTCTTCAGCTAGTGTTCCTACCTACCTCCCATGCCTTGTCATGATCAGACTGGCAAAGGATCTAGTTCTTATTCACATGGGAGTGTTGCTAAGGGGACTTTTTACCCCATTTTGGCAAGTGTGGGAGGAATCATCCGGGGGAGTGTCTAGCTGGTTCAGGTGGTTGCTTCGGGTGTGGTCAGGTTTGACATTGGATTAAGGATTTCCCTTCAGCTAAGAAGGGTCAGGGAGGTAGTAGGACTCAGTCAGCTCCAGCAGCCCCAGGAGGTACCAGCACAACACTGCTTCTAGTTCTGGTGGTCAACTCTTGAACCACTTTTATGCCATATCCTCTCGCCAGGACCAGAAGAGTTCACCGGACATTGTTACTGGTATATTGAAAGTCTTCTCTCTCGATGTGTATGATTTATTAGATCAGGGTGCCTCCTTATCTTTTGTGACCCCTTTTGTTGCTTGCAAGTTTGAGATTAGTCCTGAACAGCTCTTAGAACCCTTTTGTGTTTCTACTCCTATTGGTGAGTCAGTCCTAGCCAAAAGGATCTACCAAAATTACCCTATCTCAGTCCTTCATAGAGTCACTTCAGCGGAGCTAGTAGAGTTGGAGATGACTGATTTTGATGTTATTATTGGTATGGATTGGTTGTATGCATGTTATGCCTCGGTTGATTATCGTACTTGAGTCACCAGTTTCAGGATCCCAAATAAGCCTGTCTTAGAGTGGCAGGGTAGTCCTCCATCCTTGAAAGGTCGTTTCATATCTTATCTTAAGGCTAGGAAGATAATTTTTAAGGGTTATGTCTATCATATAGTTTGGGTGGTGGACACGGAGTCCCAAACCCCGTCTCTTCAGTCCTTTCCTGTTGTGAATGAGTTTCCAAAAATGTTTCCCGAAGATTTGCCCAGAGTCCCTCCCGAGCGGGAGATCGACTTTGGAATAGATCTTCTTCAAGATTCGCATCCTATCTCTATTCCTCCTTATAGAATAGCTCTAGTGAAGCTTAAGGTGTTTAAAGATCAGTAAAAAGACCTCCTTGATAAGGGTTTTATTCGACCCAGCATCTCTCTATGGGGTGCTCCAGTTCTATTTATGCAAAAGAAGGATGGTTCCCTCAGAATGTGTATCAACTATCATCGGTTGAACAAGGTCACAATCAAGAATAAGTATCCCATTCCTAGGATTTATGACTTGTTCGATCAGCTTCAAGGTGCTAGTTAATTCTCCAAGATCGACCTTAGTTTCAGTTATCATCAGCTTCGTGTTAGAGAGTATGACATCCTAAGGACAACCTTCAAAACTCGGTATGGTCATTATGAATTTGTGGTTATATCTTTTGGACTAACGAATGCTCCTGTTGCCTTTATGAATTTGATGAACCGTGTGTTCAAGCAGTATCTAGATATGTTTGTGATTGTTTTCATTGATGATATTTTTATCTATTCTCGGAGTGAGGAGGAGCTTGCGGACCATTTGAGAGATGTGTTGCAAACTCTCAAGGATCGACAGTTATTTGCTAAGTTTAGCAAGTGTGAGTTTTGGATGCAGTCGGTTGCTTTTCTAGGTCATATTTTGACTAGAGATGGTATTCGAGTTGATTCTCAGAAGATAGAAGCAGTAAAGAACTGGCGTAGACCCACTTCCCCATCCGATATTAGAAGCTTTTTGGGTTTGGCTGGTTACTACAGGAGATTTGTGGAAGGATTTTCTTCCATTGCTCCCCATTGACTCGATTGACTCAGAAGAGGGTTAAATTTCAGTGATCTAATATGTGTGAGAAGAACTTTCAGGAATTGAAGACTAGGTTGACCACAGCTCCAGTTTTGGCTCTACCCGAGGGCTAGATGACTTTTTCGTGTATTTTGATTCTTCTAGGATTGGTTTGGGTTATTTTTTGATTAAGTGTGGAAAGGTGATTTCTTATGCTTGTAGACAACTTAAGATAAGATTCATAAGAAGAACTACCCTACTCATGATCTTGAGCTAGCGGTCATGGTTTTTGCTTTGAAGATTTGGAGACACTACTTGTATGGTGTTCATGTGGATGTGTTCACCAATCATAAGACTCTTCAGTATGTGTTTACTCAGAAAGAATTGAATATTCGTCAAAGGATATGGCTTGAGCTTCTTAAGGATTATGATATGAGCGTGCTTTACCATCCGGGTAAGGCCAATGTCATGGAGGATGCACTTAGTAGGTTTTCCATGGTTAGTGTGTCTTCAGTTGAGGACGGAAAGAAGGAATTGGCCAAGGATGTTCATTGAATTTCTCGGTTAGGAGTTCACCTTATGGAATCGATAGAAGGTGGTGTTATTGTTCAGAATGGTTCTGAATGTTCTTTGGTAGCTAAAGTGAAAGAAAAGCAAGACAATGATCATAATTTGCACCAGTTTAAGGGTGTAGTCCATCAATATAGGGTAGAGGTTTTATCCCAAGGGGGAGATGGTGTGCTTCAATATTAGGGTTGACTGTGTGTTCTTGATATAGATGGGTTGAGATAAAAGATTTTGACAGAGGCTCATACCTCCAGATATTCTATTCACCCCGGTGCCACAAAGATGTACCGTGATCTACGGAAAGCCTATTGGTGGAATGACATTAAGAGAGACATAGTAGGTTTTGTGGCTAAGTGTCCCAACTGTCAACAAGTGAAAGTAGAGCATCAGCAACCGAGTGGTATGACTCAGGATATTGATCTTCCTACTTGGAAGTGGGAAGCGATCAATATGGACTTCATTACTAGTTTGCCTCGTACTCGAAGGCAACATGATTCTATTTGGGTGATTGTCGATCGGATGACTAAGTCATCCCACTTTTTGGCTGTTAAGACTACAGATTCAGCAGAGGATTATGCCAGACTCTACATTTGGGAGATAGTCTGATTGTATGGTGTTCCATTGTCTATCATCTTTGATAGGGGTACTCAGTTTACCTCCTAGTTTTGGAAGTCATTTCAAAAAGGTGTTAGTACTCAGGTTAAGCTAAGCACAACTTTTCACCCCAGACGAATGGCTAGGCAGAGCGTACTATTCATACTTTGGAGGATATGTTGAGATCTTGTGTGATTTATTTCAAGGGTAATTGGGATGATCACTAAACTCTTATCGAGTTTGCCTACAACAACAACTTTCATTCTAGCATCTAGATGGCTTCTTATAAGGAACTTTATGGTCAGAGGTGTAGATCTCCTATTGGTTGGTTTGAGGTAGGTGAGGTAGCTTTGATTGGTCAAAATTTAGTCCATGAGACTATGAAAATGGTTCAAATCATTAGGGAGAGGTTGAAGACCTCTTGGAGTCGACATAAATCATATGCGGATGTGAGGAGAAGAGAGTTGGAGTTTGAGGTTGATGATTAGGTATTTCTGAAGGTGTCACCCATGAAGGGTGTGATTAGATTTGGCAAGAAATGGAAACTTAGTCCCCACTATGTAGGTCCTTATCGGATTCTGAGGAGAGTTAGTAGTGTTGCTTATGAGTTGGATTTGCCAATAGATTTAGAAGTGGTTCATCCAGTTTTCCATGTTTCCTTGGAAGATGTGAGTATCAAGGATAACCTTACTTATGAAAAAGTTCCCTTAGAGATTCTTGATGGTGAGATTCGAAGGTTGAGAAATAAAGAAGTCGCTTCGGTAAAGGTCCTTTGGAGGAATCAACTAGTTGAGGGGGCTACTTGGGAAGCAGAAGCAACCATGAAAGCCAAGTACCCTCATCTATTTCCTTCCGATCCAATTTCAGCTTGAGGTATTAGTTTCCCTTCTTAGTAGGCCCCACTGATTCTATTCCATCAGTTTCCCTCATGATCCTAGCATGCATTCATGTTTTCTGAAGTTAGTTCAGTTATGTTTTATGATAAAATGCTAAGTTTTAATATTTATCCTTGAGTTGCATGTCTTGTTATTTGGTTGGGCTGTATTCTCTCCAGTTTTCCTTTCTTAGTCTTCATTCGGGGATGAATGATCCCAAGGGGGAGATATTGTAACACCCCAGAATTTCAAATCAGTGGTCAAACTTAGAACTCCAAATTTTTTGCAGTTGTTGGTCGCCACGGGTAGCCACCATGGGAGTCGGAGCTTCAACGGGTCATGGGGAATGCTGTGGAAAGCTTCCAGTTGATCCTGAGCCAAGTCCTCTCCACCTGATGGGTGATCACGATGGGCATTGCAGGTGTGATGGCCCATGGGAACCTATCTTTGAGATCTTTCAGCAGCTTTGCTCCAACTTTCCTGTACCCCGACGGGCTACGCCACGAGCATTGTGACTATGATGGCCTATGGGACCGCATCGTCAAAAACCTCTGATTCCTAGAATTTCAGTCCCTCCCTCTAACGCCTTGGCCGATGGGCCATTGTAGGCATGACGCCCGTCGGGCAGCCCATGAGGCGAAGAACTTCCTGCAGCTTCCTATTTTTAAGTCAGGGGTAAATTGGTCTTTTACCATATTCTCTAACTCCTAAGTGAGGTCGTTTTGACCATTTTTAGTAGGGTTTTATCCCCTAATAGCTAAGCTCTTCTCATTATAAGTCATTTTATTTCAAAAGAAGAAAGGGTTCCTCTTCTCTCCAAGATCAAGCATACATTCCTTTTCATCTTAAGATCAAGATAGCTTCAATAAGGTATGTGGGTATTCGATAAGGGATTCCTTTCACCCTTATGCCCAAAACCCATGACTTCTACTTTGATTTATGGATTTGTGAAATTACGGTTCTTATCGAATTTGGGGAAAACTTATGGGTTCAGTTTTAACGCTTTAATTCATGGTTTCTCATTCAGTACCCATGTTTTATTTAAGGTTTCTTAATTGATTTCAAAAGACAATGCATTAAAGATGATTTCTAGCATGATTTCAAGAGAAAATTTGCATGTTTATATAACATGGCCTTATGTATTTATGAAAGTGCATGCCAAATTCTTCAAGTTATGGATTCAGAAAGAAAAATATGTTTTAAATTATGGCTATGCTAAGCTTCAAGAACTTATGATATGAGAATTGCATGACATCATATATGTCTTTATGCTTTTCAAACAGATTTGGCATCAGATATGCCACAAGTATATTATGAGCTATATGTATGTTTTGGGATTAGTATTTAACATCGAACGATGAGGGTTACCCAAGTCCAAAAACTATGTTGCCAGCGTAGGTTATGTATCGCCCGATGGGCTTATGAAAGTGGTTCCACTCTATGACATTATGGTGCCCTTGCCTTAGCGGGTCATAGGGCAGCTTTCCCAAATAGGGTTACATAGTTGGATTATGGTGGCCAGTACCTTGGCAGGGTTCGGGGCAACTTTGCTAACTAGGGTTATATAGTTAGATTCCATGTAGCTCCCATGGTCTATTGTCAGTTATAAGAAACTCTCGTATAAATATTTTAAGTCTCGTTCTATGTTATCTTTTATCTTATGATTAAATTATGATATTTCTTATGACTTCTCTTTTATGCAAGATCTCAGTTTCTACTATGTTTTAAGCACATTTAAAGTATGTTTTAACATGATTATGCATATCTCACATACTCGGTACATCCTATATGTCACGACCCGAGGCTACCCCCTAGATGTAACATGGTGCTTAGTGTCACAATTGACCCCAAGCTAACCCATGGTCTGTCATATCTAAACAATTTATGATCAAAACATATAATGTACAGAAGCTAAAAATAATTTAATATTTGAAGTGGGAAAGAGCCCAAAACATCTGAATGTGTAAAATATATATAGAGTATAGTGATGAATGAAAATACTAACAACTTAATAGCTGAATCTAGTCTATGTCTGAAAGCCTCTAACTGATACGAGTTGCTGGGACATGCCCCGAGCTAACTCTAATAATCTAAAACTGAAAAGTAAAGACTGAAAGTTGAGCTAAGCGTGATCTGGATGCTGAGTGCCTGAACCTACATCATAAAATGAACTAAACATCATATAAGTTGTAGCATCTAAATAGCAAGGAAATCTCTAAGGCTTATAAACCGTAGGTCTGAGTAGTCATGGAGAAACTGAAGAAACTGACTGAATTCTAAGGACCTAATGTGGGAAAGGAACCCACTAGAAAAATCCCACATACCTGGAGAAGAAACTACGGAGAAATCCTTTGGATTTTGGGGCTAAACTTGGAGAAAACCTCCGCTTGTTCTTGAGAGTAAAGTGTCGCCTCTTTCTCTTATTTTCTTTCTAAGTTTGATGATTTTAGGAAAATGGATGTTTTAGGTAGTTTTTGACTAATTAATTAAGCTTAGGCTAGGCAAAATGACGTAGTTTAGTCCTTAAAAGAGAAAGGAAAAGTTTGGAGTACCCCTGGGAAATTTAAAAGAAATCTGCTAAAAATCACAACTCAGGGATCACGGCTTGGTTGACAAATCATAGTCCTACACACCGGACCATCAACTGAGTCATGGTCTTTTCCAAGAGTCTTAGGGGTTCTCTAATCTGAGTAAACCACGACTTCACAGGATGAACCGTGCTTCTTAATAACGGTTTGTCATGTGGCTCGTGGTTCTTGGGACTTTAGCTGTGGATGAGGATTCCATGAGTCAAAGGATGGACCATCATTCAGAAGTACGGTCTGTAGTCTAACTCGTGTTTACAGGGACAAGAATTAAGGGGCCTATGATATTTCTGATTCCACGAGTCCACAGGACAGACCGTGGTTCTAAATGATAGTTCTTCATATGACTCGTAGTTGCTGAGCCCTAAACTGATGTTCCTCTGATTAAGGGAAACCACGAGTGATAGGATGGTCTGTGGTCCTAGACTACGGCTCGTGTTCTGACTCATGGTCCTTGGGACTAGAACTGGGGGCCTACTGGAAAATGGGACTACGGTTGAGACAACAGGCCGTGGTTCCAAACTATGGTCCATGATCTTAACCGTGGTTCCTAGAAACTTAAATTATTTTCTAAAAGTTTCCTATTGAGTACAGTCCAGTAGTTGGTTCAGATCCTGGGGTGTTAAAATATCTCCCACTTGGGATCATTCATCCTCGAATGAAGACAAAACAAGATGAGTTTTGAAGGAAAGAGCTGCAATCCCTACCACTGAGTACTAGAAACCGATATCTAACTGAACTGAGTTCCACAAAAATGCAAATATGCTGAAATGCAAGAATAACTGATGGAACAAGGTACTGAGACTGAATTACACAAGAGTAAACTGAGAGACTGGAGAGGAACTATTACCTCAAGCTGAAACTGAGTTGGAAGGAAAGAGGTGAGGGTACTTGGTCATCATAGCTACTTCTGTTTCCCAAGTAGTTCCCTCTACGGACTTATTCCTCCACAAAACTTTTACTGAAGCGACTTCCTTATTTCTCAACCTACGAACCTGATGGTCAAGAATCTCAACTGGAACCTCTTCATAAGTAAGGCTATCCTTCACAACCACACTCTCTAATAGAAAAAACGATGTCGGATCACCCACATGCTTCTTCAACAAGGAAATGTGAAAGACTGGATGAACTGCTTCTAGTTCCACTGGCAAATCTAACTCATATGCCACATTACCAACCCTCTTTAGGTTTCTGTAAGGACCTACATATCTAGGATTGAGCTTTCTTTTCTTGCCAAATCTCATCACCCCTTTTATGGGTGACACTTTCAGTAAGACCCAATCATCAATCTAAAACTCTAAGTTCCTCCTCCTAACATTTTCATAGGACTTTTGACGACTCTGAGATATTTTCAATCTCTCTCTAATGAGCTGAACTTTCTCCATAGACTCATAAACCAAATCTGACCCAATCAATGTTGTTTCACCTACTTCGAACCAACCAACCGGAGACCTATATCTATGCCTATAAAGTGCCTCAATGGGGACATCTGAAAGCTGGAATGGAAATTGTTATTATAAGAGAACTATAGAGGTAGGTGATCATCCCAACTACCTTTGAAATCGATCACGCAAGCTCTCAACATATCCTCTAAGGTCTGAATGGTACGCTTTGCCTGACTATCTATCTGCGGATGAAATATTGTACTGAGATTCACCTGAGTACCAAGACCTTTCTAAAATGATCTCCAGAAATGGGATGTAAACTGGGGACCTCTATCTGAGATGATAGACAAGGGAACCCCATGCATCTTGACTATCTCGTTGATGTAGAGTTTGGCATAGTCCTCCGCTGAATCTATAGTCTTGACAGCCAAAAAGTGAGCTGACTTAGTAACTTGTCCACTATCACCCAAATGGAATCGTGCTGTCTGCTAGTACGAGGTAAACTCGTAATGAAATCCATGTTGATCACCTCCCACTTCCAAGTAGGAATGCTAATATCTTGAGTCACACCTCTTGGTTTCTGATGTTCTACTTTCACCTGCTGACAGTTAGGACACTTAGCCACAAAATCTGCGATGTCCCTCTTCATGTCGTTCCACCAATAGACTTCTCATAGATCATGGTACATCTTAGTGGCACTAGGATGAATAGAGTACCTAGAATTATAGGCTTCTATAAGGAACTGCTGCCTCAACTTACCCACGTCAAGTACACATAAACGGTCCTGGTAGTGAAGCATACCATCTCCCCTTTGGGAGAAAACTTCTACTCTCTGTTGATGAACTGCACATTTAAACTGAAGCAATATGGGTTCACTGTCCTAGTTTTCTTTAACCTCTGCTACCAATAAAGATTCTGACCCATTCTGGACTATCACACCACCATTTGTCGTGTCCATAAGGCAAACTCCTAAACGAGCCATCCTATGAATATCTCTAGCTAGTTCTTTCCTCTCTTCTTCAATATGTGACACACTACCCATGGACGGTCTGCTGAGGGCATCAACCACTATATTGCCCTTACCCATATGGTAGAGCACATTCATATCATAGTATTTGAGGAACTCAAGCCACCTTCTCTGACAAAGATTCAACTCTTTCTGGGTGAACACATACTGTAGGCTCTTATGATCTGTGAACACATCAACATGAATACCATACAAGTAGTGTCTCCAGATCTTCAAGGCAAACACGATAGCTGCAAGCTTGAGATCATGAGTCGGGTATTTCTTCTAATGAGATTTAAGATGTCTGGAGGCATAGGCTATGACCTTACCCTGCTGCATCAAAACACAACCCAGGCTGACCCTGGATACATCGCAATAAACAACGAAGCCATATGAACCCTCTGGTAGAGTCAAGATGAGAGTCGTAGTCAATATATTCTTCAACTCTAGGAAACTCTTATCACACTTGTCTGACCACTAAAACTTGATCTTCTTATTAGTCAACTTGGTTAATGTGGTAGCTATGAATGAAAATCCTTCGACAAACATACTATAGTAACCGGCTAAACCCAAGAAACTTCTGTTGTCTATCAGCGAGGTGGGTCTGGGCCAGTTCTTTACTGCCTAAATATTCTAAGAATCAACTTGGATGCCTTCACTAGACACCACATGACCAAGAAAAACAACTGATTTCAACAAGAACTCCTACTTACTAAACTTAGCGAATAGCTGGCAATCCTTGAGAGTTTGCAGAACAACCCTCAGATGAGTCACATGCTCATTCTCATTCCAAGAATATATGAGAATATCATCAATGAAGAAAATTATGAACAAGTCCAAATACTGTTTGAATACCCTTTTCATTAAGTCCATGAAAGCTGCTGGAGCATTGGTTAGTCCAAAAGATATAATAACAAATTTGTAGTGACCATACCAAGTCTTGAAGGCGATCTTCGAGATGTCACTATCTCTGACTCTTAGCTGATGATAGCCAGATCTGAGGTCTATCTTAGAAAAGCAACTAGCACCCTGAAGTTGGGATGTGATATTTATTCTTGATTGTGACTTTGTTCAACTGACGATATTCGATGCACATCCTTAGAGAATCATCTTTCTTACGCACAAAGAGAACTGTAGCACCCCATGGAGAGATACTGGGTCTGATAAAGCCCTTATTTCAGAAGGTCTATCAACTGTTCTTTCAATTCCATAAGCTCAGCTGGAGCCATTCTATAAGGAGGAATCAAAATAGGCTGGGTATCTAGAAAGAGATCTGTTCTAAAGTCAATTTCCCTTTCAGGAGGAACTCCAGGAAGATCTTCTAGAAACACTTTTGGGAACTCGCTCACCATTAGTAATGACTCAAGAGTTGGGGTTTCAGAGTTGGAATCCTTAACCCGAACATAGTGATAGATATACCCTTTGGAAATCATTTTTCTAGACTTAAGGTAAGAGATGAATCGACCTACATGCACTGAGGTACTACCCTTCTATTCTAAGACTGACTCGTTTGGAAACTAGAACCGAACGATCCTAGTTCTACAATCAACTAAGGCATAATAGGAATGTAACCAATACATGCCTAGAATAATATTGAAGCCAGTCATTTCTAATTCTACTAAATCGACTGAGGTTACTTTTTGGGAAACTGTGACAGGGCAATTTCTGTATACCCATCTGGCTATAACTGGGTCACCAATTGGAGTAAAGACTGAGAAGGGTTCTAGGAGGATTTCAGGACTGACACCAAAATTTACTGCTATATAGGGAGTTACAAAGAAAAGTGTAGCCCCAGGGTCTAACAATGCATAAAAATATAAATGGAAGACTTGTAACATACCCGTGACCATATCAGGAGAATCTTCCTAGTCCTGTTGAGTCTGAAGGGCATACAACCTATTTTGGCGCTGACCACCACCTGTATCGAATGAGGCACCTTGTTGAGTAGGGAGACCCACTGGAGCTGCTGTAGAACTGGCCTAATTCTGTGAATGAGTGTCTCTGCCTTTCTGAGAATTCACTGGGCACTCCTTCATTCTGTGTCCTGGCTTGCCACAACCAAAGAAATTTCCACTACCTGACATGCACTCACCCTGGTAGTTTGTACCACACTTTTTACACACTAGATGAGTGCGCCCGCTAGTAACTGTACCTTGGGACTTAGAGCCTGGCACTCTATCCCATTTATCCTATCTGAATTTAGGCATAGGGGCACTAGCAGAAGATGGAGTTGGAGCTGAAGACTTCTGACAAATTTGAGAGTGATTACCACCCTCTGACTTCTATTGAGAGTAGTTAAAATCACTTTTTCTGGCTCTCTTACTATCTTCTCCCCTCTCTTTGATTTTCTCTTCCTTAATCTGCTGAGCATAAGTAACCAATGTGGAGAAATCCATCTCCTTAATCATCATAGCAGTCTTGCACTCTTTGACCACCTCATCTGACACACCAGATACAAACTTGATCATACAGGCCCTAGTGTCAGCTACTAGCATTGGAGCATACTTAGACAACTAAGTGAACTTGAGAGCATAATCCTTCACACTCATGTCATCCTTCTTCAGGTTGATGAACTCTTGGAGCTTGGCTTCCCTGAGCTCAAATGGGAAGAACCTGTCCAAAAATGCAGTCTTGAACTGGTTCCAATCCACTGGACCTGCATGTTCACAACGAGACTCCTTTCATTGCTAATACCAAGTATAAGCCACTCCTTTCAACTAGTAGGTAGACAAATTTGCACTCTCGACCAGAGTGACTCCCATAATATCTGTGACCTTTCGAATATCATCAATAAACTATTGTGGATCCTCTTCTGATTAGACCCATGAAATTTCATAGGGTTCATCCTAGTGAAGTCCCAGATTCTAGCTGCAATAGTGTTAGCCTGAGGTGGAGCTGGTGCCACAGCCTGCTGATTGAAATAAGTTGTCATGGCCTGGGCAAGCACTTGGAATGCAGCCCTGAATTCAGCATGTGTGACTTGCTTATTAAATTGGTCTACTGGAGCTGGCTGAATCCTAGAGTTAGCTCTTCTGGGAGGTATTTTCACTGAAATTCAAAGAGTACAAGTTAGAAGGAGATTAAATAGTGTTCATACTCTATAGCATGAGGTGGAAAAGAAAGAAGGGAAGTTGTTCCTAATGACATCTCATAGCTCCTCCCCCATGAGTGTGGCGCGCTTCACACCCATGAAGAAGACTCTACTTTATGCGACTTTCAGACACCCTAAGACACTTAAACCTGATGATTTGATACCAAGTTTGTCACGATCCGAGGCTACCCCCTAGACATAACATGGTGCTTAGTGTCACAAGTGACCCCAAGCTAACCCACGGTCTGGCATATCTAAATAATTTATGATGAAAACATATATTGTGCGGAAGCTAAAAATAGTTTAATATTTGAAGTGGGAAAGAGCCCAAAACATCTGAATGTCTAAAATATATATAGGGTATAGTGATGACTGAAAACAACACTAACAACTCAATAGATGAATCTAGTCTATGTTTGAAAGTCTCTAACTGATACGAGTTGCTAGGACATGCCCCCAACTAACTCTAATAATCTGAAACAGAAAAGTAAAGACTGAAAAGTAAAGAATGTTTATCATACTCGAACTATGAGAACTCACCACTGAAGTTGCTGGGTATGGGCTGAAAGTCGAGCTAAGCGTGTTTTGGATGCTGAGCGTCTGAACCTACATCATAAAATGATGTAGCACAAAAGTATGCGTCAGTACTTTGAATGTACTGAGCATGCGAGATATGTGCTAAGCTAAACAATACAAGGGCTAAACATGGAAATATGTATACTGAAGCATAAACTGAGAAGTAAGTTGAGATGAAATGACCGAATAAATATCATGAGTATATAGCATGCTGAGCTGAATAAATGAATATAAGGTAAATGCAACATGAGTCTGACTGTGGGAGATACTATTAAAAGACATACCCCAAGCTGAGCTAACTATGGGGCCAACTTGTAACCTTGGATAGAAGGGTGTTCATACCTTGCCAAGGGTACGAACAAGTCTGATGTGGATCTACTAACTGATGTCCATAAGGGAAAAGGGTGTCAAGCCTAATCTGATGGGTGACCCCTTTATAACCTACGGTGGTGCCGTAATTTTGAGACTTAGGGATTGCTGCTAAAGGTCTCAGCCTAAACTGGTGGGTGAGCCTTCATACTTTCATCCGCTTGGTGCTAAGTTCACTCCCAACTAAATATAAAGCTAAAAATGCAACTTTCATACTGGATAGCTCAGAACATTGATATAATCTGAGAATGCAACATACATATACTGAAAGATATGGCATTCGAATTCTAAAACATGATTGTCTGACTAATTTGCCTAGCAAGTATAATTTATGAGATGCTGAAATTAACACAAGCTAGGGTTTTTGAGTTCTATATATGAAACTATGCTAACTCTCCGAGAAACATGAACTAAACATCATATAAGTTGTAGCATTTGAATAGAAAGGAAATCTGTAAGGCTTATAAACCCTAGTTCTGAGTAGTCACGGAGAAACTGAAGGAATTCTAGGGACCTAATGTGTGAAAGGAACCCACTAGAGAAATCCCACATACCTGGAGAAGAAACTACGGATAAATCCTTTGGATTTTAGGGCTAAACTTGGAGAAGAACTCCGCTTGTTCTTGAGAGTAAAGTGTCGCCTCTTTCTCTTCTTTTCTTTCTAAGTCTGATGATTTTAGGAGAATGGATATTTTATGTAGTTTTCAACTAATTAATTAGGCTTAGGCTAGGCAAAACGACGTAGCTTAGGCCTTAAAAGATAAAGGAAAAGTCCAGAGTACCCCTGGGAAATTTAAAAGAACTCTGCTGAAAATTGTAACTCATGGATCACGGCTTGGTTGACGGACCGTAGTCCTGGACGATGGACCATCAAATGAGTCATGGTCCTTTCCAAGAGTTTTGGGGGTTCTCTGATCTAAATAAAATATGACTCCACAGGACGTACCATGCTTCTGAACAACAGTTCGTCATGTGCCTCGTGGTTCCTGGGGCTTTAGCTGAGGATGAGGATTTCACTAGTCAAAAGATAGACCATCGTTCAGAAGTACGGTCCGTAGTCTGACTCGTGGTTTCAGGGACAAGAACTAAGGGGCCTCTGATGTTACTGATTCCACGAATCCACATGATGGACCATGGTTCTAAATGACGGTTCGTCGTATGACTCGTGGTTGTTGAGCCCTAAACTGATGATCCTCTGATTAAGGGAAACCACGAGTGACAAGATGGTTCGTGGTCGTGTAATACATCTCGTGGTCTAACTTATGGTCCCTGGGACTTGAACTAGGGGCCTACTAGAAAATGGGATTACAGTTAAGACGACGGACCATGGTTCTAAACTACAGTCCGTGATCATAACCGTGGTTCCTAGAAACTTTAATTTTTTTCTAAAATTTTCCTATTGAGTACAGTCAGTAGCTTGTTCAGATCTTGGGGTGTTACATTATAGTACTAACGCATATTTTGCACTGCATCCTTTTGATGATGCAGACTCACGTTCCTTCCCTCAAGCACATGGTTAGAGACCGCAGGCCATTTCAGTCAGTGTTGGTTAGTCCCTATTGTTCGAGGGCTAGTTATGATCTTAGTTAGCTTATGGCTGTTTACTTTCGTACTTCGAGTTATCTAGGTTTTTGTCCTAGAAACTCATTATATCATGTACAGAGACTTTTCAGACATAGACAATATTCGAGTCTCTCTTTTGGAATATGTTTCTTATTGACTTTATCATTATAGGTTGGGTTTCCTAGCCTTCTATTTATGCTTCCGCTATGCTTCCTCGTGTATGCCTATGTTATCCTATGACCAAGGGTTAACTTGGGGCACTTGTAGTCCCGGGTCTCGTGTTACGTCTAGGGGGTAGCGTCAGGGCGTGACAGATACCACTCTATCATGACCCGAAACTAGACCATGATGGCGTAGATCTTCGATTTGGTAGGTTGGGGGCCTTCTAACTCTTTATATATTGGCAGAAAATTATCGAGACATTTGACCTAAATTTCCAGAGAATTTCATAACAGAATTTAAAATAACTTTCCCAAGATTTTATTTTGGAACTTGCTTGACTTAAAAACATAATATACGACCAGTGTGCAATTAAAGTACTTCATAAAACATCTTTCATATATATTAAGAACTCTTAGACTTACCCCAAAAGTATGAGTTAGTCCAGTGTTCAAACGGGTGGGGTGTTACCTCTTCCCCCCTTCGGGACATTCATCCTATAATGAAGATAATGTACATGGCATCACAGGAAATATCACAAGAACTTATAAAATACCAAAGTAATGTACCTTAAGTACTCAAATGTAGGTCAACTATCTATCTGTTCTGAACATAATCTAAAGGAATGAATATGTGGGGATATCTGGACTTCATGTCCTCTTCAGCTTCCCACGGGTTTCCACAGCCTAGTTTCACGCTCAGGCACAGTGAAGTGCCATCATGCTAAACCAGCGCTATCATGCTCAAGGAGTTCACACTGTGCAGCGCCATCGCGTTGTCCACGTGCAATCGCGTGTGTGTCTGGAATGGCGTTGACCACTTCTTCATTATATTTCTATCGTACTATCTGTACATAATCAAAAACAAGCTTTGACCACTTTATTCAAGGCTATCGACGCCATTTCAGCACAATCACGCTAATTTGCCCAGATTTCTAGAAATTCTCTATTTTGACTTATTTTCATCTGGTTCCGCACCGATCACTTCTAAATCACATACAGCTGTAAAGTAGGAGCAATTCATGTCAAAAATACACTATTTTATCTCAATTAGGATAACAAAAGTATAAGCTTAAAGGCTAAATAAGTTTGTAAATTACCAACTTATCAGTTGTGTATTAGGACCTGCCTCTAGGGCTATGATAAATTGTGGACTTGTTTGAGTATTTTTCGTTGTAGGTATCTCTGTAGATAAATATTAATGCATGAGTATGAATCAATTTCCTACAACTTTACTCTATGGCACATCTAGAATATGAAAGAAGGTCATATTTTCAAAATGTCCAAACAGCCCCCTACTTACAAATGTGGCATGCAACACATTCATAAGAAAGGCACTACTAGACACGACTTCATACATAATTCCCTGGGACACTTGAACCTGGCTCTGATACTAAGTTTGTCACGCCTCAATATTGGATAGGACAGACAAGTACCAAATATACATATATGCTATACAGATAATCTCTGACAGATGATATATCAATGATTTATTTACTAGATACAACTAATAAGGATGAGACATGCATATGCAATGGACTATGACCAACTAATACAAAACGATCGTACTATAGTGTCCACGAAGACTCTAAAAGAGTAAGAACCTGTGAAACTATCAAGTGGTAAAAATAGGGCCCTGCCATACCCATATTGTGCAACTATGTACGACAAAAAGGGGTACTATCTCCAAACTAGGTCAAGGGGGAAATGGAGCTCACCGACTCCGCTGTTGATAGACGATAGTTCCTACTGAGGAGGTCTGCAACTCTCTGTACATGGTCTTGCATTTAAAAGAATGCAGCACCCTATTTCATAAGGGTATCAGTACATATATAACATGTAATGGTATGTAAGGCAGACAAAATAACAAGCATAGGTAAGATAGCACAATGAAAGAATCAATACATTGCTAAACTAAGATATACCTTGCCAGGAAGTAACTTACGAAACTGTAAATCATATGAAATTACCTTGTATTTATTATACACGTGTATCTAGATTCTTTATTAATATGGGATCAAATGATACAATTCTCCGTTGAATCAAGTAACTTAGGAACTATTAAATGAATAAATAGTAGCCTCTAAATATGAGCCTTGAGGGATTTATATCAACTAGATAGCATATGAACTCTTTTATCTCTGAATGTCATATTAAAATATTAAGTCTCGTTGTCTATGATCTCTAATGGTACTCCATAAAGGCTCAGCTCTGAGGGTCAGTCCATTGGAGGGTACTCCATAAATGGCTCTAATCTGAGGGTATATAGCCATAATAGGTTGGTATGCCTGTATGCTCAACTCTGAGGGTCTGTGATATCAGCCATGTGCACAAGGCAGTGTCACATCATGAGTCAAGTGAATATAATATCTCTGACCTTCCCCTCCTATCACTTAATTTATATCTTAACAATTGATTCCATGAGGGCCTATAAATAACTAAATTCAAATAGAATCAATTGTACAAATAGAAAAAAAACATACAAATAGAATCTCTGAATAATAATTTATAAACTTTGAGTAACTGATGGTTATCTCTGATTACGTGAATTAACTAGTAAACTTTGCTCTGTTTCAAATGAGTCATATGGACATGAATTTAGTATATAAATGAGAATATGATTTTACAAGACAATTATCTATAGTGACATATAGCAAATTCACTATATGAGTTCTATGGAATACAAATGAAGGTATGTATAATATAGTTTTGATGACTATGTGAACACTTTGACTCGTAACGATTAGCTCGAATACTCTGAACATTTGGACCATGAAAAACTGGTATGCATGGGTAATTACTATGAATAATAGGGCATATAAAACTGAATACCATTCTCTATAAATCATAGAAACTATATAGACCCTCATAGAGAAACATGTGACGTAGGATCGTGCTTTGCGGCGAAGGAGGTTTTAGCCTTACAACCTTGATTCCGGGATCGAGAAACTTCAGTTGATAGTACCCCTTCCTTCCAGAAAATAATCTATACAAAATCAAGTGGTACAACCATTACAAACAGCCCATATACACAGTCTACACATATCGGCAACATGTCGGCTACTAGGCAAGCGACTTGCTCGTAGGACTCTCTTTATAGTTATGATTCTTTCTGATTCTATTATCTTATTATGGACATAAGTTATACATATATTGGATATATTAATAGCAGATAATAACCATGTGGGTCCCGTAAAATTGTCTACTATGATTAAATGGGTAGCATATTCGCACGATAGTTAAAAATTTAGCGTATCACCACACCTTTCAATTCCAATCCCAAAATAGACGCAACTGATAAGTTGGTAATTTACCAACTTATTTAGCCTTTAAGCTTATACTTTTGTTATCCTAATTGAGATAAAATAGTGCATTTGACAAGATTTGCTTCTACTTTTACAGGTGTATGTGATTTAGAAGTGATTGATGCGGAACCGTATAAAAACAAGTCAAAATAGAGAATTTTTGGAAATTTGGGCAAATTAGCATGATTGCACTGAACTGGCACCGATAGCATTGAATGAGGTGGTCAAGGCTTGTGGTTATCGCGTACGAATAGCGAGATAGCACTATAATGAAAAAGTGTTCAACGCCATTCAAGACGTGCGCGATCGCGCATGGACAGCGTGATGGCGCTGCATTGTGTGAAATCCTTGAGCGTGATAGTGTTGGTTTAGCTTGATGGCACTTTACTACGCTTGAGCGTGAAACTGGGTAGAATTATCATTTCACACTTGTGGAAACCCCAATCCACATAAAAACACTTCTCAGCCATTTTGAACAGCATCTGTGGCAATTTCACACAACTTTGGCAAGCTTGGAGAGCAAGTTCATCATCCTACACCATTGTTGTGAAGAATTGGATGATTCTAGTGTAAAATCTTTAAATTCCTTTCTTCAAACTCTTGTTCTAAATTGACTAATTGTAGATGTAAGTATTGAATTGAGATTTGGTTATTGTATTAGAGATAATACTTAATTTGTGTATTGAATTCTTATCTTGTGCTTTCTCTGGATTAAATTGTGTGATTCTATTGAATCTTTCATACTTTAATTATATAGTTGATGGTTCCAAATACTTTTTTAGCATCCTAAATGTGTTATTGTTTGAGAGAGGAGTTCTTCAATTGGGTGAAGACTCAATAGTGGGGATTTGGGGTTCCACTCTAGATCAAGGCAAGAAATAGTTTGATTGCCAGAAATTCCCATCTAAGAGTTCGGGCAAGAAATAACCCGACTTACCTAAGTCGATTTGGTTGTTTAGTCGCTTACCCGTGGAGATTCGAGAGAACACACGGAGGCTAAATGCTTAGTTGGTCAAAAGATGATTAAGCATACTCTTAACCAAGGCTACCTACACGTTAATTAGGTGTAACTCTTGTGAATTGAATTTCCATTTCCAATTCTCCCTTGCTATCCTTGCTTGGTAAAACCCATTGATCAAACCTATCTTTTATTTGATTTCCTTTTATCCTTTGTTTTAGTTTAAAACCCCCCAATCATTTTATCTTTACTTTTTTCTCTTTGAACTTCAATAAGTTGCTTTAATTCTTTATTATCTCAAACGTGATTACATTATTCTTAGTTGGATCGACCCCGGCTCCCATCAAGAATATAAATTTTGTTTTGCTCTGAAGATCGCTATCATCTCCTATTAGAGAGTGTGTTTGAGCATTATCAAAAATGGCACCATTGCCGAAGAGCAATTTGGCGTATTGAGTTAGTTTAGAATTTGAGTTTACTTACTTGTCCCTTGGATCAAGTATAAATTGTAATACAATCTTTCCTCCTCAAAAATCATTGATAAATCAACGCAATCCTTTTTGTGACCTAAAAACTATAGTAGAACTGGTAGAATCTCATTTTGAATTTGAAAAGCCAATGTTTTTCTCCAAATGATTCTATGATCCATGTATATGTGTGCATGATATATGCGTTCCAACACAACCCTATTTTTCTCATAATCAGACAAATAAAGGACCAGGATACCCTGTCGTACGCTTTTTGCTATATCTAGCTTGATGACAACATTGTCACCCTCATTCGGTTTCTTGATGCCATGAGTGATCTCATGACCCAACATGATGTTTTCTGAGATACTTCTACCTTTGATAAAACTCGATTGATTATCCGATATGAGTGAGGGGAGAATAGGGGTAAGTCTTAGGCAAAGTAGCTTGGAAATGATCTTGTTGGTGAAGTTACGAAGGCTTATAGGTCTGAATTCAGAGAGTTTATGAAGTAACATTGTAACTTACAATTGAGTAAATATTGTACAAATAATTTTTCGTAAAAAAGATTCAAAATTAAAAATAAATAATAAATAAAAGAAAATTGTTAAATAATATATAAAAATATTAGGAAAAACTTCCAACATATAAAATAACTTTGAAACTAATAATTGAGTACATATTTGTACAAATAATGTAATATAAAAGTATTAAAATGTAAAAATATACATAATAATAATGAAAAAAGTCAAAAAAAAAAAGGTAAGATACATAAAAGTAGAGAAAATAATATACAAAGGTGAGGAAGATGCAACATGATCAAAAATTGTATTGAACCTTGGCAGAAGAGTTGAGTAGAAATGATGGAGAAGAGATGTCATGCTCCAGAAAGCATGGGCTCATATTTACGCTCTTTTGATTTTTGAACGACATTCAGAGCACATGGCGTACATGACATGTCGTGCCTGGCACATGGTGGCATGGTATTATGAAAAATAAGAGACCAATAGCGCGTGGTGCATGGGTGTTCACTCTTTGATGAGGGTTTATTGGTACATGGGTGCCCAATGGTGCATAGTGCATGGGTCTCTTCTCTGGTACTAGCATGGGCGCATGGTTGTGCAGCCACAGGCGCTGGCATTATCAATTGCACCACAGAAA
Source organism: Jaltomata sinuosa (assembly GCA_003996215.1). NCBI lineage: Eukaryota > Viridiplantae > Streptophyta > Magnoliopsida > Solanales > Solanaceae > Jaltomata > Jaltomata sinuosa. The sequence continues at coordinate 142,148 of QJPP01003554.1, forward strand.
GCGCTTTTGGAAAATCCAAACTTGCGCTCACCCCATTTTCAAGATAGCCTGCGGGCTAGGGAATTGATGCTCAAGCAGTGATCCAACCTAACCATAACGACTGGGTCCATCATTACGGGTATTCCAATCATGCCAAGTGTTAGAGTTAGAAAACTCCGGGTTTGAGAGTTTGAAATTCTGGACTAGGCTAGCCTCGGCCGGTTTTGGAGCGAGGTGGAGTCTAGTGAAATCCGGGTATGGATTGGACTAGGTGTCTTAGATTAAGCTAGTTTTCCGTGTAGCCAAGACATAGAGTAGGACGGGGGACTTTTCAAAATCGAATTTGGGTAAGTAGAACTCCCGGAATCGCGTTTGACGTGAAAGGGTTGCTTCTGGTCGTCGGGAGAAGCAAGTGTGTTGTGAAATGGCCAAAACTAGTAGATTTACAGATATTCTATGCATGAAAAGTGTGAACATGCGTGATAGCGGCCACCGCTATAGCGGTGGAAATTACCGCTATAGCGGCGGTCAACCTTCTTAAGATCGCTATAGTGGCAACCGACCGCTATAGCGGGACTGCTAAAGCAGAGCGAGGACCGCCATAGCAGATCATAGACTGCTATAGTAGGCCGACGGGGTTTTAGTGCTGAACTATTCCCCAAAACATCAGTTTTTCACAAGTTCATTTTGGGAAAAGGGCTAGGAGATTCTAGGCATTTTTCCTCATTCTTCCATCAAAAATCTTCCCTAAGGTAAGGCTTTCGTTCCCCAAACTCTGTAATACGTTTCCTATGCGGTAGAATTGCTAGGAGGGAAATTGGGGAAGGGTTAGAATGACCTAGGGATGGTGGAATTTGGGGAAAGAAGGGAATTCCAGGCATGTATGTTCTTGGATATTTTTAATAGTATGTTATTATGATCATAGGTTGTTAAATTCTCTATTTTATCCGTAAAAATAATAGAACTAGGAGATTTAATGGTGGAAAGCCCAGGAAAAGGGTGGGATGATAATGGGTGGCCTGGGGTTTGGGGATTTGGTATAGTCTTGGTAATGTGCAAGCCTTGTGTGGTAATTGTATGTACTGTGTGTTATCTTTAGACCAAGAACGAGAAAGGAATTCCGGTAAAAAGGACGTGAAACCATGGATCCGAGCCAGCACGACCACCAGGAATGCCTCCATGGAGCCAAAAATGTATGGTTGCAGCTTCTTGGCACCCAGGTAGGCTAGGTTTTCATGAATAGTTAGACCTGTTTACTTTCCGTACTTGCTGTATAGTAGAAACGAAGAAACCATGTTTTAGGCCTCCGAGCACGGAGTCTGGCAAATTCAGGATTGGTTATGTTGTTTCTAGAATGTATAGAATGGATGGTCTTGTGAATGGGATTATGTGTTCAACTTATTCATATTGTCTTGATAAAATAATGGGTTGAGGGACTAGCATGTCGGGAAGGTTCGGGGAACCGGGGAAGTGTTTAGGAGCACGGGAAGCAGGAATAGGAAGCTCCTATGTGGGGTTTCAGGAATGTCTATTTCTTGAGGTTTAGCGGTGGTCTTTCTAAGGTTAGAAAAGGGAAGCGTGTCGCATGCTTGTGTGTTTATCTAAAAAGGGAAATCGCTAGTTACATGTTATAATAAAAAGGGTGAACCGGGGAATAGTCTTCGAATGGGATTTAACGGTTTATCGGTTACCTGGAAATGGGGTAGGTGATGACTTATGATTTTCTGTGAATGTTTATATTCATGTACTCATGTCTAAGTGATTGTATGCATTACATTGCTTAGGAAAATTGTGTGGAATATCTAGGTTCTTGTTTACAGTGTGTGATTGAACGGTTTTACTTGTTGATTTTACAAGTTGTGTGTGTTGATATATTGACTGTGGTTTGTTGGCATTCGGTTGGCTCAGGTTCCACGCCTGGTACGGGTATAACACATGGTTGGCATGGGTACCACACCTGGTACGGGTATAACACATGGTTGGCACGGGTACCACGCCTGGTACGGGTATAACATTTGGTTGGCATGGGTACCAAGCCTGGTACGAGTTTACTTTATTGCATCTTGCATTATTTATTTGACTATTGTATTGCATTGGTTGATATTGGTTCCGTGTGTGGACCGGGTTATTTTACTGAATGTGATACTTGATATTAGTTTCGTGAGTGGACCGGGCTATTTTTATTGAATCCTGATGTCCAATGGTTGTCCTTGAGTGACCGAGAATTCTGTTATATCATGTGATTAGTTTGGTCTTTCTTTAGGCCGGGTTGTTATATCATGTTATGAGTTTGGTCTTTGTGTAGTCCGGGTTGTTATATCATGTTATTAGTGTGGTCTTGGTTTAAGTTGGGTTGTTATATCATGTTATGAGTTTGGTCTTTATGTAGGCCGGGTTGTTATATCATGTTATTAGTTCGGTCTTGGTGTAGGCTGGGTTGTTATATCATGTTATTAGTTCAGTCTTGGTGTAGGCCGGGTTGTTGTATCATGCTATTAGTTTGTCTTGGTGTAGGCCGAGTTGTTATATCATGTTATTAGTTCGGTCTTGGTGTAGGCCGGATTGTTATATCATGTTATTAGTTTGGTCTTAGTGTAGGCCGGATTGTTGTATCATGCTATTAGTTTTTCTTGGTGTAGGTCGGAGTGTTGCATCATGTTATAAGTTGGTCTTGGTGTAGGATGGGTTGTTGCATCATGTTATGAGTTTGTCTTGGTGTAGACCGGGTTGTAATTTTTAACACCTAGATGTGTTAGGGGGATCTGGGTGGGTCCACACTATGTAAAAGAGGTTATGAGTTCATGTTTTATTGTCATTAAGTATACTAATGACGGTCAAGGATTAATTGCGTAAATAAGCATAAGGATGGGTCTTGGGGTAGACCGGGTAGCCTGTTGAACACTTAGGTGTGGTTAGAGGATCCTTGAAGGGTCCGGGTTTTGGGATGAGAAAGGGATTTAGATATAACTCTGTTGTTGTCATTGAAGGTGTCAATGGTTGCTAGGTGAGTTGCATGTGATTGGTAAATACAGAGGAAGACGGAGAGTCTGGGCATGGGTATTGGTTAATATAACCAGGTGGTAAAGCTGTCCTAGAGGTTTGGAAAATGGTAGGTAATACTTGGGTATAATAGCGGTTTTGGTTGGGCAGCTAGCCAGGTCAAGTCTGAATATTTAGTCAAGTAGTTGACTGAGGTAAAGGTTAAATGTGACTTGGGAAGTCTACGTGTCAAGGTGACTTGGGAAGTCCTAGATGTCAGGGTCAAGGTTAAAGGTGAATGAGGGAGCTATAATGTTTATTTCACGTCTTTCCCTATTTTTCTTATATGATGCTAGGAATGGATTCGGGTCGAGCGATGATGCCTACCAGTACATGTGTTTGTACTGACTCTACTCTTGCTATACCTTTTGGTATAGTCTGGTTTCAGGTTGGTGATATTTCATAGGTTCACGGCGATGAGGGTCTCTAGCAACTTCTGTCTTTGATTCCATGGCAGAAGTTGTGTCTTTTATCTCATTATGTCACCTTGTAGAAGCTCTTGTACCTGTTTAGACTAGATCCTAGGGAGGGATTTAAATATCGTAAAGGTTTTTCCGCAATTTCTTATGTAGCCTATTTCTGAACAGGATTTGTAAAGGTGGCCTAATTTAAAAGGTTTACTTTAATTACGCATGTTACCTGTTGGACGGGTGATAAGGGTTCGTCTATCTAGGTGATTAGAGTAGGCTCCCGCACGTCCCGGTAGGTTGGGTTGTGACAAATGGTATCAGAGCCTAGGTTACCGGTCTCCCAGTACAAGAGCAAAATGTCGAATAGAGTCCCGCAGATTGGTGTGTAGACGTCCACATCTAATCCTAGGGAAGCTATGAAGCATTCTAGGAAACACTTCATTTCTTTCATTCCTTTTCGTGCGGTTTTGTTACTTGCTTGTATGGGTTGAGTCCAAATGGTATCTCTCGATTCCAATTGGTATCTCAACAAGGTAAAGGATGTCATTGGACTCCGCGTAAGACAAACAAGCAAGGGAAATTGGAACCGGGAAGGTTCCAATTGGTATCTGGCCTGGGAGGCTATGTAAAGGATGGATGAATCGGCTAACGATCATCCATGAAGCGAATGAAAAATGATGAAACTGGTTTGATTGAGTGTTAGAGCTTGAGACTCGTGATTGCATGCATTGCATTATTTGAATGACCGCGATTGTGTGGTGTGTAGTTACTTGAGTTACTTTGAAATTTGTGGTTGGGAAGGAATTTTAACTTGGTTATGTGTTAATAATTTAAGAAGTTATTGTTTTATAATTCAAGTGGAAAACAGTATGCTAAATGCGGGGCAGGGTCTTATCATTGGTAAAAATGATAAGGGAAAGTGATATATATACTTGTGGGAACTCAGGTTTCAAGTTGTTGGTATGTGAATAAGTACCAGGGACAAGGGCTATTATTGCTTAATAGCGGGAGTTATGGTAAGACATGGATGATCGACTAATGGTCATCCATGGGACGAATAGAGAGTAAATTAGGTGACTTGATATCGTTGTAGTCTGAAATCGAATTGTTTGTGTGTTACAGTGCTTGTATGATTTCTTGATTGGTATGTGATTAGTTGCCTTATTGTGAAATTATGGGTCTAAAGGTCGTCATCAATTGAGTTGGTATGATTTGGTTGGTGATAAAATACTATGTGTGCAGAGTAAAATTTAATATTACTTTCGAGAAAGGACTCATCATTGGTTAAGATGGTGAGAGAAAAAGGATTTACGACTATAGGAAAGCTTCGGTTCCAGGACAGTCGGGACTTGGTTGGGAACCAAGGGGAAAAAGGGGCTATTGCTTGATAGCGGGGATTTTGGTAAGGAAAGTTTCTTTTGTGATAACTCCTGATCGTGACTTCAGTAAATTTATTCTGACTTAAAGGTTTGTGATTTGCTTTAGTGATAAATTGTGGTACGCCCCAAATGGAATGGTTTGCATTTACATTCGGGTATAAACCTTTCATTGGTATAGATGGTAAGAGGAAGGGATTCGGAACTGTGACTATAGGAAAGCTTTGGTTTCAGGACAATCGGGACTTTGTTGGGAACCATGGGAACAAAGGAGTCATTAGTGTGTAATGGCGGGAAGATATTGTTGGGAATAATTGTCTAGTGTTAACTCTTTGTAATTGATAATATTTTATGCTGAATTGTGATGCATTTGATGCCAGGAATGGTCCTAAGGGTGGTTTAAGACCATGGCGGGATTTACAGGACTAGACAATGGTAACCGGGGAAGGGGAAGGATACACTTGCTGGAAATTTTGAATTTATGGGCTGTTACCATCGGGACCGCTATAGCGGGACTAGACCGCTACAATGTTCCTGCTATAACGGGATTTTTACCGACAGAGTAGAAGGGCGCGAGGTAGAGTGCCTGCCCTGCTTTCCCTTGTTTTCATTTCATTCCTGGGGAATCTAAAGGAAATGGTTACATTATGAGTTGCTATGTGAAGCAAGGAAAATGTCCAGATAGCTAATATAGTATGCATATAAGGTATTTGATGGGAATTTAGCACCCATGTGCGATAAAAAGGAAAGGGTATATATAGTAGCTCGGGATGTTGATAAAATTATAATTGACCATCGGTGGGAATAGTCACTCATGTAGAATTTGATAAATGACCCGTGATTGACTGAGTAGTGTGGGACACTGCTCATGGGCTTGTATTGTGAGGGAGATTATTGACTTCTGTTAGTATTGATGATCATTAGTGGTGAGGGTGTTCTCGCCATAGCATTGGTTGGGGTGTAAGTACCCGAATAGACTTTTCCCCTAGAATGGGAGTCGCCAAAACCTCAAGCTAGGATGAGTTCCAATGGAATCATTGTTGTTTCATGATTTAGAGACATATGGTGTCTCGAGGTATAGTGTTGATAGGAATAAGGTGATACTATGATATGTGAGGGGCATAGTACCCCGTAGGAAGCTTCCGGAATGGAGTTTGGGCTAGCAGAACTCCGGGGATAGTGTAAAGGGGATCGCCATGGTGGGATCTAGCCCCCTTGGCAGGGACAAGCTATTTTTTTCATTAGGTGAGTTTCTTATGCTCCGGTGTTTCGACGAGGCCCCAAATTTCTTAGGCACTCGGGGAGGGGTAATCTAGTTGCCTTGTGTAGCTCAAAAGAAGGGATTCTATAACACCCCGTACCTTTCAAAACCTATGTGACTAAGTAAATATCGACGAAGGTATTTGAGCTCGAGATTGTGAAGGGGTACTTTGGCCTAGAATTTGAAATGGTCAAATGTATATAAGTGTTAAGTTAAGTTATAAGGAGGAGGGTTTTGAAAATGAGATAAAACAAGTGAGGTACTTGCTCGACCTATCTAAGCTCTTAGGTGACAAGTAGGTGCATCACCTACCTACGCTAACGAACTAAGTTCCGAGGGCCGATTACGGGCAGCAACACCATGGATTATTAGACCTAATGGTAGCCCAAATGAAGCTTAAAGTTGGCCCATCAACGCACAACCAAATCTGGCCCAAACAACTACAAAAGTTAGCCACCAATATTGACCACATTTTGACCCAAGAGAAGCCCAAAATCAGCCCCAAAACTTAACCCTTTTGAGGCCCAAGCAAAGGGTAATTTTGGCCCAAGTTTCTTGACCCATTTTGGCCCAAATATACTCAAAAAAAGTCGGCCAAAAAGGTCCCTTTATATAGGCCATTTGCTGATCAATGTTGATCACAAAAAGCTGGAAAATTCTCTCTTATCTCATTTCCTTTTTGGCAGCCCTTCTTTCCCTTTAGGGTTCTAAGAAGACCAAGATTAATTGAAGCTTAAGGTGAGTTAAACAACTTGTTATCTTGGTATTAATCTACTACATATAGCTAGGATATCCTATGGTAAGAAAGACATGAACTATGGCAGCCCTTTCTTATGATTTAACACATGGAAATTGTGTAACAATTAAGAGATTTCTTCTTCTCTTGTTGGTGTATGTGTAGGGGGTACTTAAGCTTTTAAAGCATCAATAAAAAGAGGATAAAAACACCCCTTCAAGTGTGGTAAGTACTCTGCCCATAATCATATTTTTGGATTGAAGTTCGGATAGACAATTGTTGTTGAATTGTTGTTAAGAACTCACGGGACGGCGATCGGAAGCCGTGGGTTCAATGTGTTGCTATTGTATTTCGACATGGTGAGTTGTGTAGGGGCTGTTTGATGTGTTTTGTATTATTGGAGGCAGTAGGTTGGTGTGTGTGTGATGTGTATTGGATAGGGGAGAAAGGTGTGATGATACACCTTTAATTAATGCAAAATACGTAAATCTGCCCGGGAAATGTTTAGCTACTGTTTTGGGAATGTTGCAGCAGGTTTAAGAGCTAATATTAGCTTCATTATACCCTTGTGTTGTAGATTAACTTAATAAAGGAAAGTCCAAGTTGTGGTAAGCGCAATCTTCGGAAAGAACGAGGTATGTTAAGGCTTCTTTATTCCTTATCGGCATGAATCTAGAAATAGAACTCTAAATCTCCGAAAGAAGGAATTTGAGTATTTTGTTGTAAGAGAGCTGATTTGGTAACTCAACAAGTCTTAAGGAACTAATTTATACATTATGGTGATTCAAGTCGCCTTCTTATAAAAATCTGATTCTTTTTGCACGAAATGTAAGTTATCCTTTTGTCAAGTTTCTTCTTTGTATTGTGATCTCTAATCAAGCTTTAGAAAGTATACAAGGAAAGTTAGAAAGTCAATCCCCATTTATATGTGTTTGGTATGTTGATTCCAACACCTAGTAAGCCAAGGCTAAAGACGTTATCTAAATGAACCTTCATAAATAACAAGAATAGCTTTGAAGGTCAATCTAGTAATACACTTATTTTGCGTGGTTTGCGTGTTAGTGTGCACCGAGGTGCTACTACCATATTGAGACTATTATATACATAGTATGCACCGAGGTGCTACTGCCATATTGAGGCCATTATACACATAGTGTGCACCGAGGTGCTACTGCCATATTGAGGCCATTATATACATAGTGTGCGCCGAGGCGCTACTGCCATATTGAGGCTATTAAATATAGGGTGCGCCGAGGCGCTATGGTGGTTCAGTGTGGGTTATAAAGAGTGAGTTGCAGCGTGTGTTAATGCATGTATTGTGTTCTAAAAAGAATAAAGGAGAAAGAGCTTAATGAGTCTTACCAATTACAGTTTACAAGTTTCATATTTTATCTTGTTCGGATTTACTACTTGCGACTTGCTTTTATGTTTCTACCTTACATGCCAGTACATTATTGTCGTACTGACGTCCCTATTGCCTGGGGGCGCTGCATACATGCCTGCAGGTCCAGACAGATACCCAGACAGATCTCTTCAGTAGGAGTTGCGGAGTTCAACCATTTTGGTAAGCTCCATTCTTCCTGGAGCTGACGAGTTAGAGGTCTAGCTTATATTTTGACCAGGTTATATATATGTACAGCTTATGGGTAGTCCAGGGCCCTGTCCTGGATATGAGATATTTTACTTACTCCTAGAGGCTTGTAGACGTGTATATGTATATTAGTGTTGGGTATGGCCTTGTCGGCCTTGTTATTAGCTATCTACTATGATAATAGCCTTGTCGGCCTTGAGTTACTTAACTACTATTGAACTTTTAGTGTTTCAAATTGCTATTCTTAGAGACCTTGTCGGTCTCAGACCCCCAGCAGGTTCAACAGAGATACACTCTATTTTGGCACCCTCGGCCTTTTGGGGCTCCGAGTGTCGGTCATGCCTCCCATGGTTTGGGGCGTGACAACACCATCACAACAATATTCTATACATTAATACGAAGATAATGGTACCCATATTACTAATAATTTAGCCGGGTCAAAATTTGGGTCACAAGCGGGCTAATGGGCCCCGCAACCCAAAACTAGAAAAAAAAATCACCACGAGGTTCCCAACCTCACCAAGAGTACATGCTCAAAATTTGAGCAGAAATGGACCAGCAAAGGGGGCCCAAAGTAACCCACAAACTAGAAAAATCAAATAGGGAAACTAATGGAAATAACCAGAATTTAACGAAGAACTTACCAATTTAAGACGCAAAGAACGAGCACAGACCAAAAACAAATAATCCTCCAAGGTTAAGGAATGACCAGGTGAAATATGGAGGTTTTTAGAGCTTAAATTTGATGAAAAAAAAGTTTGGGGAAGGAGAAAAATACTGAAATTTAGAGGGTGGCTAGCTATATAGGCTGCCACGCTAGGAGCAGTGGCACCTAGGCAGCGGGCAGGTGCCAAGGCGGGCGCTAAGGCACAGGGCGCTAGTTCCAGGCGGGTGCTGAGGCGCAGGGGCGCTGGTTCTAGAGCGGCCAGGCGCGCAGGAGCGGTGCCCAGGCGCGCAGGAGCGGTGCCCAGGCACAGGCGTGGCCTAGGCGATGCCCTCGAGACCTGAACCAAAGGCCCCTCTAGCCCAAAGTTAACATTCCAAAGCTAATACCGCTGGCCGAAATTTGATCCGAGGCCGTCTTCTCCGAATGTTGACCAAAGTCAACCCTTCAAGCCCAATTGGCCTGAAAACACAGAATTAGAGAAAGTTCCAAGCTTAAAAGCTCCTGGATCCTGACCAATGGTCTAACTAGACCAAAGTCCATGCTCCGGAGCTAACAGAACTGTCAAAATTTAATTCCAAGTGCATTTACCAAGAAAACTAACCGAAGTCAAGGATTTCCCAAGTTAGAGTTCTAAAATAGGAAAATGGTCATAATGACCTAACGACTGGCCCAAGCACCGAACTGTCAGTCCCGGTAAGTCATAAATGACCTGTACCTGCTGTGGGAAAACTTGAAATGCAAAAAATGAAAGGAAACAAAGGAATGACCTGGAGGGTCATTATTGTGGTCATATCACCTTGAAGATTGATTGTAAATGCTCTTCTCCATCTAACTTTTGCAATAATTGTTTTTTCATTTCCTCAAATTGCACCATCATTTTGACCTTTAAGTTTGCTTCCATTTCAACAATTCCCAACAATATTATCACGATCCAAAATCAGATCATGACGGCGCCTAAAAAATCCCCCAGTAGGCAAGCCAACCCAAGAGAAAATAATACTATAACTAAGCAGTTAAATAAGAAAGCGGAAGAAAGAACATAGTAGAATAGGGACCAATAACATAATATATACCAACAATACTAAATATACAAAAATGGCCCTAAAGTGACTAGGAAGACGAACATATGCAAGAATTAACTTCGAACTTGGTGTCACCGGTACAAAAGCATCTAAAGTATGGAATAAAGCTATACAACAAGGACTGTCTATCCAAAAATACAAATTATATAGACAAAAAGGTAGATGGAAAGCAGTAAAGGTCTCCAAACTCCAAGAGCTCACCACAATCCAAACAACAGCAGGCCACTGAAAAGAGCATGATCTTTGAGGGTGGCTCATACTAGGTGATGCATCAGAAAAAGATGCAGAGTGTAGTATGAGTACCAAAATAACGGGGGTACTCAGTAGTCATCATAGGCTAATCGAGCTCAGAAAGACAATATATATTATAAGATACAGAAAAGTAAGCTAATTACATGGATCCTAAATCTAGTTATTAACCAAAAAGAGTCGTAATCTAACAGATGATGAAGATAATAATAATAATAAGGAAATAAGGCACTCAAAGAACACTCACTCAATATACAAATGCAGTGCAACATGAGATAAATGCGTGCAGTATGTAGCCGATGCAATATGAGTACGAAATTCCAGCATCGGGCGTGCATAAAGTAAATATGAGTCTGAAATCCCACTGTCAGACGTGCAGTATGTCGATATGAGTCTGGAATCCCAACATCGGACATGCAAGGAGTAAATATGAGTCTAGAATTCCAGCATCAGACATGTAATAAGTAAAAGCACCCTCTGTGGAATTTAAATCAGTAAAAGGGGCGGTATTAGCTTTTAAATCCAAAATCAATAGTAAAATAGTACAAATTCTTCTTAAAAACCTTGAAATGCATAGTAATAGTGAAAACCTCCTTTTAACTTGAAAACCAACCATTCTTTCTTAGAAAACCCATTTATGAGTCAAGTCCATGAAGGCGAAAATGAATGCAAGCAGTGAGTACCCAAGTATATACAAAAAATATACACCAAAAATAGGGCCAAGGCGCCCTCCAAACAAGGTACTCACCTGGAACTCTGTCCATTCCAAGTTATGGCCTCGGGCCCATAGTTACACATTGAACATTAAATAACAATGGAAAAATGGAACTATAATACAAAAATAAAATAAGGCACCTACTCTACCTCTAAAACGTCCTAAAATTATTTTAAGGATTTTAGGCTAGACACAGCAAATCTATGAGTCCCTAAACTAAGGATAAGCATGGTAGTATTATTCTACAGTCCCAAAAATGGCCAAAATAAGCAGAAAATAGGATTTAAGCCTAATTTTAACATATAACATACCCTAAAGTTCATCCAGCTTATAACATATAGAATTTGACTAAACTAGGTTTAAAATAAATCAACTGTAACCTACCTCGGGGCCAAACTACAAGCACAAATCATCAATCGTGTGTGTTTCCCTTCCATATAGCCTCGAAATGCTGCCACACTATCAAAAATATAAAGTAGATGTCAAGATGAGAAAAATGATACCCATATTGCTATACAAAATTTTAGGCCAGAAATCTGGTCCAAAAACGACCCTTAGAGCCTGTTTAACGAAACAAAAAACAAAAAACAAAAATTCATAAATATGCTCCCAATGAGGTACGAGGTGCATGCCTAAAATTTGGGTAGAGACAGGCATAAATTTGGAACTCAAATGGTCCGGAATCCAACACTAGAATTTAAAGAGGAATCATGCAATAAAAGGGCCCAATTAACGGAAATAAACGCAGAATTAAGCTAGGACAAGCACTAGAATGAGGAGGGGAAGAGAATTACGTCAAAGCACAAGAAATTAATGAGTAATAGAGTGTTTTCCTCTTCACCCAAGCTCAACAATAGAAAAAGAGTTGTAGGAAATAAAATAGAATGAAGGAGAAAACTCACAAGGTGATTTCAAACGTCAATCAAAAGGCTACTCAAAAACCATTCCCCGACAATGACGCCATTTTTGATAATGCTCAAGTAACACTCTCCATTCGAACGTGATGGTGATCGTCAGAGCAAAATAAAATTTATATTCTCGATGAGTGTCAGAGTTGATCCCACAGAGAATGGATGAGTCACCAAAGGATTGTCGTATATGAATCATCAATAGAGTAATTGTTCAAACAACATGAAAGTAAATTGGGGGGGGGGGCAGGGAATTGGGAATCTATCACAAATTGCAATTCAAACAATTAGGCAAAGTAAACAACGAATTTGTAGTCAAGAGAGAGGACGATTAGGGGTATGTTGCCGATGAGATTTAAACATGGGTAAAGGTACTAGCTCAATTATGCAAATTCTTAATAAATGATATGGGTAGCATTGGTTTTAGTCATGAATGTCAATCTTTCGATCTCACAAACATTTATCCAATGGTCTCTATTCGAGCACCATGGTTTCAACACCAACCAATCAATATAAGTTTGGGAAATTCACACTATCTCTAGCTTTGACTCTTAAATGGGTGTTTTCCGGTGAATTGAGCTATTTCTAGCCTCAATCTAGGTGGAAATCCCAAGTACCCAATATTAAATTATCATCCAAAATCATGAACTTCTCTTTCAAGCAAGAACACAATCAAGTAATTTCAATCAATGTTTGCAACCATCAATTTTAGATTTAAAACATGGAGAATTTAATAGACCCATATCAATTTAGCAATTATAAACACAATTAAGCAAGACCCATACCCAATAATCAAATACCCATCATACACATACCCCCAGACAAGAAAACTAGCCACTCATGCTAAGGAAATAAGAGATTATACCAATTGGGTGATTCAAATTTCCATTCAGTGTATGCTAATATCAAATATCCAAGCTCAATTTGTAAAATAATGGTGTATTCACAAGGTAGAAGAAGAAAAATAGCAAGTACACCTCTATCTTCCTTGGGAATCTCTCTCAATGGAAAACTATTGAATAATATGTAAAACTATTAAAAAAACTACTGAGTACAATGCCCAGATTGGGTTTTAGAAGGTTCCCAAATGGTCACATAAAAGTTGACAAAAATGCCCTTCAGAAGACGTGCGATACGACGTGCGGCATGATGTGCGGTTGCACCATACATTGTGCGCATCGCATGACTCTTTCCAGCAAACCAGTGACTTCAGTTGATTTCGAGTGTCATGCAAAGAGGGGTGCAGATCGCACCAGCCATTGTGTGTATCCCACGGCGGACGCACCTCTCGACAAATTCTTCTTCTCTTTGATCACCTTCACACTTCAACTCCTTTTTGAGATCTTTTGGGTACAATTCCTTGTTTTCTACTTGTGACCATGAGTACCTGCATTTGTATCAATAAAGGAAATAAGTACCTCTAAATCTTATCAAAGCATGTCAATAATTCATGAATAAAGACTCAATAAGTTGGTAGATTACCAACTTATCAAACCCCCAAACTTTAACTATTGCTTTTCCTCAAGAAAGATACTCACAAAGTAAGGAATGAATTATTCTCTAAAACCCATGGGTTGCACACAAGATTACTCTATTTCTAAAAACTAAGAGAAATAACAAAACAAAAAGACTCAAACAAAAGACTCAACTACAATGCTTATCTCAATTTGGATCACCAATATTCTCAAGGCAATTGCTCATTTCAAAATATTTAGAAAAAGGGATTTATTTCTCATTCAAAAATAGGGAATTTTCCATTCAAAACAAGATCAATCATCTCAAGTCATTGGCATGCACCTTCAAGGGTTGCCTCGAGATTCGCCATATAACTTATCTCATTCATTCCTCTCAATTAAAATAGAGACTTCATATTTCAATTCGAGTGTATGATGTCACTCACACAAGATAGAATCCCATTCACAATCATGCAATTCACATTACAAGGAATTATAAGACAATCGAAAACACTCTCACTCTCTCAAGGAAGTTCAAGTGCACACGTATCAAACCATAGGCTTGCCCTTTATGTAATTTGCCACTAATGTAAAGTTACCGAGCTCGGAATCACTAAGGACTTGTAGGTTATGATGTAGGCTAGGGCTAAGGTGAGGATTGCATTTGGTTCACATAACTAAGCCTCCCTAACGCTCTTTGTTATCAATTCAAATGCCACTAACATTTTTGAAATTTTGACTTCACATTATTTCTCCCTCACACAACCCAATCTTTTCCCTATACTTTGATCATTCAACCTCCTTGTATCACCTTCACTTGGTAGCACCCATTCTTTTATTTTTATTTTGCTCATTGCATTGGACTTTGGAGCAATTTTCAATTCAAACATAAGGTGCTACCTTGCACTTGAAGTGCATTCCTTTTCTTCTCCACATTGAGTACATGCACCCCCAAACTTAGGCTTTTGCCTATGTTATCATTTCAATCCCCCCCAAACATAGGCTTTTAGCCTATGTTTCACTTTCAAGCCATTAGGGAGGATGGGTGCAAAAATAGAGGTTCCAAAAAGGGTCAAGGTATCAACAAGGTGTCAAAGAATGGTCTCAAGCTCAAATGGGTTCACTAGGATCAATGTAAAGGGGAGTCATTTGGGTGAAGTGGTTATTCAAAAAGGGCCTAAGATCATCTTCCAAGCTTGGTCACATCTATGATTTCTCGTTGAATCACATTCAGGGCAAGTTCTAGACAACACATGCACACAAGAACTAGGTATAGCCTTACCACACAAGGCATCATATCACAAGAATTTTCAACATTAGTCTCAAAATCAATTGGGACAAATGATTTTTGACAAGATATTTTGAGTTTTTTACACACTCGTTTGTGAATAGATCAAGCCAAATGGGGAATGTGCAAGTCATGACAAGAGAATGCTTTCTTCAAAATTCATTTTCCCTCTTTCCTTTAATTTTCAAAAACCTTTTGTCAAGAAATTATTTTGGTGGGTCCATTTCAGGACGAGCAAAGCAGGAACTTAAATTAAAATTAAAACTTGGCATTTTACCTTAGGAAAATTGCCTCTAAATCTATCATAGGGAAACACCAACCCGATTTGATACAAAAGGAAACAAAAGAAAAATATAGGAAAAAGAAAAATAAGGAAAACATTCGCTCCTTGGAAAAGAACCGTGGTATTAAGAAAACCCTTGGAATTTATTACTAATCTACTATTAACAAGGCGACCAACAATTTAAGCACTCATGAATCATTTTAAATCGAGCCTCGACGTAGGCGCTAAGCGCGTTTGCAAAGCACGGGTGATAAATAATGAATCGTGTAAGACCAACTCGGCAACACAATAAAGTAAAAACATCATGCCCGGTGAGGGAACAATCAAAGCAACAAAAACAACATAAAAGAACAGGCCCGGCAAGGGCAATATCACAATCATCTAAAATATGCCCGACAAGGGTCAAATAAATTATCTTGCGGGGAAATAAAGAAATTAAGGCCCGACAAGGGCAATAAAAATATCTCAAAGCCCAAACTTGGTCAACCATTAGAAAATAAGCACCACCTCCCCCATGAAAATAAGCATTGCCCTCAATGCTCTAATCCTAAAGAAGTAAGGAAAGGGTGGGGAGGACTACTCCTCATCATCATCCGCTGCCTCTACACTATTGCCTATACCACCCTTTTGGGATTGCAAAGTTAGTGTCGACTCTCGGAGTGCATCTTGGAGTACTGGGTCCTCATTATTAGGCAACTCTGCATCATCATCATCATAAGATGCAAACAAGTCATCCAAGGGATCGGGAGTGTGCTGAGGCGGATGTATGGCACTCAAATCTACATCATCAACCGAAGCCTTCCCTTTTTCCTTATCAACATCCTTCCGGATCTCCTTCACAGATCCCTCAATGACTTCCACCCTCTGGCAGAGCTTGCTCACGCTATCCACCACTCTCTTATTGGCCTTCTTTACAACCTTGTCAATTAAACCTGGCAACTTGTTAGCTAAGCCAGTTAACTGTCTATCATGATTGTAGGTCAGGTTAACCATCTTGTAGAGCCCCTCTTTGGTCAAGGTCAATGAAGAAGGTGGAGGTGCCTGAGGTATAGAAGCTGCAGGATTTCCTGATACCATGGGAGTAGGTGCTTCTGAAGCTGATATAAGGGAGGAAGTAGTGGCCTCAACATCAGTGTCTTCAGCCTCAATATCTTCAAGAGGTTGCAATCTCTGCCTCTTAAACCTAGGAGCATCCCTGTCTGTTTTCTTGTCAAGGTCAAGCACACCAGTAGCAGGGGTAAGCAATTCACAGCTGAAGAAGGGGATTGCGGCCTTAGCACAAAGCTTGCTGATGAGCACCGGGTAGGGGAATAAGTCACCACCCTTACGTGCTTTCCTCCTTATCACCATAGCCATAATTTTCCCAAAGTTGACATGTTCTCCCGTTATAATGGTGGCTACCAAAATGTCTCTATCCTGGGTTACTTTTTGGTCATTTTGCCAGGGCATGAAGTAGGAGCGGAGAAAGTCATACCAGAGATGGGCCTCAATGTATAGAGTCTGGCTTAAAATATCTCCCCCATAGTGGCCCAGATGGGAGTTTTAGGAGCAATAATAAGGGCAACTTCATTATATGGCTTTGGTTCAGTAGTTAACTTAGCCAACAGTGCAGGTGTATGTTTAATTTGGTTACCCCAGTAAATGGCATTTATATCAGCTAGAGTGATGCCATTTTTTTTTGCCCGAACGATGACTGAATAAAAGTTAGGGAATTTCTCCACATTTCCTTTATACCCCTTAGAATTTTGCATGGCTTGATAGGAGTCGAAGAATTCCTGAACCTCCTCCTCATAGTAACCTCTGGGTACCTTTTGGTATGGGTATACTGACGGTTGCCAAACTATCGAGGGATGTTGGGTAGATCATCCCTGACTGCTGCTAAGTTGAAGCTCATCTTTGTGTTGACGATCCTTTCCTTATCACAGTCATAGATGGCCTTCATACCCTCAACCTCAAAATGAATCCTCGCCTCTTTCGCGGCTGATGGCTTCTTTAGGTTGCACCCTGTGTTTCCCCTGTTAGAAGACATAGTCTGCACATGGAGAATGTGAGTACTCAAAGCAAAAGCAAAATCTTTTTGTATTTTTGAAGTATTTAAAAGAAGAAAAGCTAAAAGAAGTTATCAAATTAAAAAGAAACAGAATCCAAAGAAAAATAAAAACAAAATAGGTAATTGATGGCTTGTGCGAACCTCGTGCAGACCACACCAAGAGAAGTGTATGTCGTACGTGGCATCGCACAAGCTACCAGAACCTGTGTTGGATTCTGCCTTAGGGTGCAAAGGATGGTGTGAATTGCAACAGCCAAAGTGCACGTCGCGTAGAACTTCGCCCCCCATTCCAGTGAACTGGCCATATTTTTCAACAAGGTGCGGCGTCTTGTGCGTTTCGCACATAAGGATCTGCATATCGCATGCAAAATGCACAAGGAAACTGTTGGAACTTTTTGGTTCCTTGTGTTCTTGTGTGTTACCATGTGATTCGCAGAGCAATATCTGTGATATGCACTCGACACAAAGTAAAAACACCAATAATAATAGGGCTAAACATAATATGACCAAAACAAATCATCTGGGTACTCAGACTTCCTTGGAATCTTTCAACGCATTCAAAACAAAATAAGAGCTTTACAATTTCCCTTAAGAAGGACGTTACCCCATCTATCATTGGGAACATCAAGCCTTCAATTACAAAACAAGAGGCACATTCAATGAACAACAATTTTATGCCTCCCAACCAAGAACATATACCCAACAAGATATTCAACTAGAACAGCACATGGGCACAATGGTGATAATAATTTCAGCCCCAAATATTAATTTCTAACAAAAACCACATGGAGATGACAATTTCCTTTTAAGAATGACGTCACTCATTCTCTCATAGGGCCAAATCATGCACCAATACAAGTGGATTACTCAAACTTCACCCAAAATACCATTTTTTAAGGCTAAAAATGACCACAAAAAATATGCATCATCATAACTTCAAGTTCTACCAAGTAAATCCCAAGCAAAACAACAACATAACCCAAAATTGGGGACCCAAATTTTTTGGATCTCACCCAAAATCCACATGGAATAATAAACGAGCATGCTTCACAATATGAGTTCCAAACCACTACAAGATCAAGTATTTAACATCGGGGAACCTACCACAAGTTAAGATTAGAGGGTAGGACACAAAAATTTGAAGCTTTTTAAGGCCAACAATGGAGACACAAAAATTTTAACCGGAGAGAGATGGCGGTGCCTTGGTGGAGATGCGGCGGTGAAGATTTTGGGTGAGAGAGGAGAAGATTTAGGAGAGTTTGAGGGATTTGGGGGGATTTTTAGAGAGAATTATGGAAGTTTATGGGAGAATATATGAGAAAAGAATGTGGGTGGCCATTTAAAAGAAGAAAAAGATCACTGGATCGGTCTCCGGGTTGGGTCAGTCAATGGGTAGGTCAAACAAATTTTAAAACTTACCTTGGTGTGCCAGGACGTGCGATTCACACAAGCCCATGTGCGTCTCACACATTGCTTCGCACCAACTTGCCCAAAATTGGCCCAACTTTGTGCTTAGTGGTGCGATAGAGGTGCGACGCACATAATGGGATGTGCAAAATGCACAACCCAGCGCACGTCACCTCCAACTTATAATTTTTCTTCTAGTTTTCTGGTTTGGAGTGCATTGCCCCGTGCGACACGCACAATAGCATGTGCAAACCACACGGGCTTCTGCACGTCCCCTTTTTGTCTTGTTTTTTCACTTGGTCATTTTTCCTTTCTATGCATTCCTAAAAAACATCACAACAATAAAAGGTAACAAAAATAAAGTAAAAACACTTGGGTTGCCTCCGAAGAAGTGCTTGATTTTATGTCGCGGCTCGAAGGTAGTACCTCAATCCTCTATCATTATCAGAGAGCAGGCCAATCCGATTGGCATAGCCCTATCCCAAGCAAGGGAATTGCTCCATCAACATTTTCATAGCATTGTATTGTTGCCAAGTGGCAACATTATAGGCTCGGGTATCTCTTCTATTTCATTCTCATTAAGGGCGTCTACCAACTTGCCCGCAATATTGATCACAAACACTACTCAAAACTCATTCAGTAGCTTTGTGGGTTGGCATACGTTGAAGGTCACCTCCTTGCTTTCCACTCAGAACTTAAGTTCTCCAAGCTCAAAATCAACTAAGGCTCTCCCCATAGCCAACAATGGTCGGCCCAATATGATGTGAACCTCAATATCCACCTCATAATCTAAGATAAAAAAATTGGCCGATAGGATCAGCTTGTCAACCTTGACCAATATATCAAATAGAATCCCTACCAGATGTTTGATAGACCTATCAGCCATGAGCAATCGCATAGGTGTAGGCTTAGGAGTGACCAAGCCTAACTTCTATAAAATAACTAGGGGCATCAAGTTCATACTTGTCCCTAAATTGCACAAAGCCTTCAGGAATAGAAACAGTCCGATAGTGCAAGGAATGGTGAATGCACCCAGGTCTTCCCATTTTGTAGCAATATTGCTTGTCATCACAACACTACAGCTGTGTGAGACATCCACGGTACCCACGTCAACTACTATTTTTTTCTTGAGAAGCTCCTTCATGAACTTTGCATACCCAAGCATTTGCATTAAAGTCTCGACCAAAGGAATGTTAATAGAAAGCTTGTTGAACATGTCAATAAACTTTTGAATTGATTCTCCTCTTTCTTTTTGGTCAACCTTTGCGGGTATTGGCGGAGTCCCCTTAGGTAATGTGGTCAGCACACTTGGAACATTAGGAGTGTCTTTCTCAATATCTATAGCCACTTGAGAAGGAGCATTAGCCTCCTTCTCCTCTTCACAAACATTATCATTCACAAGAATGTTGGGAGCACTAAAATTCACCCCAACTTTCGGCTTTTCATCATTCTTATCATTCACAATCTCAGCCTTGCTTATATCAATTGGCTTTACAATGACCTCTACACTCAGCTTCTTCACCATACCACTCACTCTTTCACTCCTTGTGACAATAGCCATAACATGGCCGTCATTCTTTGGATTTGCTATCGTGTTACTATGGAGTGTCCCTTTTATTCGAGGATTCATTTGGGTGGACAAGTGGTTCATTTGCGTCTTGAGATGCTTGATTAAGGCCGAGTGTGAGCTCACCATTTGGTGAAGAGTCGACACTTCGCTCTTTAGCTCCTTCACCTCACTATCGATTGACTCAACCTTTTTCAAGACAAGAGACAACATATCTTCAATTGTTGAATGTTCGGGGTTGCTCACGCTGGGCTGATATGAGGCATCGGCCTTAGGAGGAGGCGCATAAGGATTTGAACTCTGGTGGTTATACTGGTCCCCTTCTTTTTCACGATCTCTCCAATTGCCTTTGCCTTCTTTATCTTTAATCCAACCTTGATTCTCGTCCCTCGGGCACCAGTACCTGGGTCAAGAACCCATCGACAAATAACAAATCTTTCCATCTACAGTAGTAAAGACCTACTCATCACTAGCTTTAAGCTCCAGAGTACTCACGATATTTACACTCTTAGTATTACCAGCCCCCATCATGTGCTTGACCAATAGATTAATTTGCGTTAGCATCTTGGCCATAGTTTCATCTCTCTCCTCATCTTTGCGGCGCATTTCATTTGTAAATATAGCCGAGGTCACCCCTGTAGGTACATCTACCTCCCTAGTATGCCAAGCACGATTCGTCTTGGTCATCCTTTCTAGAAGAGCTGAGGCAATACCATATTGTTGATCCATAAAGGTATCACTCGCAAGGTTGTTGGCCACAGACTTATTCATTGAATTCAAAGCCCTATAAAAGCTTTAGAGAAGGACATTATCCGGAAATCTGTGATTGGGGCACACCAAGAGTTTCTTTTTAAACCTTAGCCATGCCTCATGTAATGGTTCATCTCGGAGTTGATGAAAATTAGTGATTTCATCCCTCAATTGCATCATTCTTGAGGGAGGGAAGAATTTCACCATAAATACTTCGACAAGACCATTCCATAAGGTGAATCATCCTTTCGGAAGCTCTTCTAACCATGTTGTTGCTTCTCCCGTGAGAGAGAAAAGAAATAAGCGAAGCCAAATAGATTCTTGGGGGATATTATGGAAGATAAAAGGATAGCATATCTCGATGAAGTTTCGGATATGCCTATTTGCATCTTCATGTGCAGCTCCTCCAAACAATCCTTTCATTTGGATGAGATGGAGCATGGTGCTTGTAACATGAAACACGGCGTTGCCAATTGTGGGAGGTAGGTGGATTGCATCTACCCCACCTTGGAATACAGGCTTGGGGGCTGCGTCCATGAATCCGTCTACACTTTTGTTATTGCCTACTTCGCTCAGGGGCGGCCTGCTCAACAATCAAAAATAGCAAGACAAAGTAAAAATGAACAAAAACTCACAAGTTGATTTCAAACGTCAATCAAAAGGATAATCAAAAACCATTTCCTAGAAACAACGCCATTTTTGATAATGCTCAAGTAACACTCTCCATTCGGAGGTAATAGCGATCGTCAGAGAAAAATAAAATTTATATTCCCGACGAGTGTAAGAGTTGATCCCACAGAGAATGGATGAGTCGCCAAAGGATTATCGTATATCAATCACCAATAGAGTAATCATTCAAATAACATGACAGTAAATTAGGGGGAAAATAGGGAATTGGAAATCTGTCACAAATCACAATTCAAACAATTAAGCAAAGTAAATAATGGATTTGTAGTCAAGAGAGAGGACGACTGGGGTATGTTTCCGATGAGACTTAAACATGGGTTAAGGTACTTGCTCAATTATGCAAATTCTTAATAAACGATATGGGTCGCATTAGTTTTAGTCATGAATATCAATCTTTTGATCTCACAAACATTTATCCAATGGTCTTTATTCGAGCACCAAGGTTTCAACACCAACCAACCAATATAAGCTTGGGGAAATCACACTATCTCTAGCTTAGACTCTTAAATGGGTATTTTTCAGTGAATTGAGCTATTTCTAGCCTCAATCTAGTGGAAATTCCAAGTACCCACTATTGAATTCTCATCCGAAATCTTGAACTGCTCCTTTTCAAGCAAGAACACAATCAAGTAATTTCAATCAATGTTTGCAACCATCAATTTTAGAGTTAAAACATGGAGAATTCGATAGACCCATATCAATTTAGCAATTATAAACACAATTAAGCAAGATTCATACCCAATAATCAAATACCCATTATACACATACCCCTAGACAAGGAAACTAGCCACTCATGCTAAGGAAATAAGAGATTATACCAATTGGGTGATTCAAATTTCCATTCATTGTATTCTAATATCCAATATTGAAGCTCAATTTATACGATAATAGAGGATTCACAAGGTAGAAGAAAAGAAATAGCAAGTACACCTCTATCTTCCTTGGGAACCTCTCTCAATAGAAAACTATTGAATAATGTGTAAAACTATTGAAAAACTACCGAGTACAATGCCCAATTTGGGTTTTAGAAGGTTCCCAAATCATTACATAAAAGTTGACAAAAATGCCCTTCAAGAGATGCGCGATGTGACGTGCGGTGCAACATGCAGTCGCACCATGCATTGTGCGCGTCATACGGCTCTTTCTAGCAGACCAGTGACTTCAGTTGATTTTGTGTGTCATGTGAAGGGGGTACAGACTACACCAGCCATTGTGCGTGTCGCATGGCGGTCGCACCTCTCGGTAGATTCTTCTTCTCTTTTGATCACTTTCACACTTCAACTCCTTTTTGAGCTCTTTTGGATCCAATTCCTTGTTTTCTACTTGTGACCATGATTACCTGAATTTGCATCAATAAAGGCAATAAGTACCTCTAAATCTTATCAAAGCATGACAATAATTCATGAATAAAGGCTCAATAAGTTGGTAGATTACCAACTTATCAACAAGCCAACCCAAGAGAAAGCGATACTATAACTAAGCAGTTAAATAAGAAAGCGATAGAGAGAACATAGTAGAATAGGGACAAACAACATAGATATATACCAACAATACTAAATATACAAAATGTCTCTAAAGTGACCGGGAAGAAGAACATATGCAAGAACTAACCCCAGACCTGGTGTCACCAGTACAGAGCATCTAAAGTACGGAATAAATCTATACAATAAGTACTCTCTATCCAAAAATACAAAATATAGATAGAAGGGTAGATGGAAAGCAGTAAAGGTCTCTAAACGCCAAGAGATCACCACGATCTGAAGAGCAGATGGTAACAAATGAGAGAATGATCACTGAGGGTGGCTCATATTAGGTGTTGCATCAGAAAAAGATACAGAGTGTAGTATGAGTACCAAAGAAATGGAAGTACTTAGTAGGCATCATAGGTCGATCGATATCAGAAAGAAAATATATATTATAAGATACAGAAAAGTAAGCTAACTACAGGGATCCACCTAAATCTAGTTATTAACCAAAAAGAGTCGTAATCCAACAAATAGTGAAGATAGTAATAATAAGGAATCAGGCACTTAAAGCACAATCACTCAACATACAAATGTGGTGCAGCATGAGATAAATGTGTGCAGTATGCAGCCGATGCAATATGAGTACAGATTTCCAGCATCGAACGTGCAAAAAGTAAATATGAGTCTGAAATCCCAGTGTCAAACATGCAATATGTCGATATGAGTCTAGAATCCCAGCATCGGATATACAAGGAGTAAATATGAGTTCGGAATTCCAGCATCAGACATGTAATAAGTAAAAGCACCCTTTGTGGAATTTAAATCAGTAAAAGGGGCGGTATTAGCTTTTAAATCCAAAATCAATAGTAAAATAGTACAAATTCTTCTTAAAAACTTTGAAATGCATAGTAATAGTGAAAACCTACTTTTAACTTGAAAACCGACCATTCTTTCTTAGAAAACCCATTTATGAGTCAAGTCCATGAAGGCGAAAATGAATGCAAGCAGTGAGTACCCAAGTATATACAGAAAATATACACCAAAATAGGGCCTTTAAGTCCATGAAGGCGAAAATCATTTTGACCTTTAAGTTTGCTTCCATTTCAACAATTCCCAACAATATTATCACAATCCAAAATCAGATCATGACGGCGCCTACAAAATCCCCCGGTAGGCAAGCCAACCCAAGAGAAAATTATACTATAACTAAGCAGTTAAATAAGAAAGCGGAAGAAAGAACATAGTAGAATAGGGACCAATAACATAATATATACCAACAGTACTAAATATACAAAAATGGCCCTAAAGTGACCGGGAAGACGAACATATGCAAGAATTAACTTCGAACTTGGTGTCACCGGTACAAAAGCATCTAAAGTATGGAATAAAGCTATACAACAAGTACTGTCTATCCAAAAATACAAATTATATAGACAAGAAGGTAGATGGAAAGCAGTAAAGGTCTCCAAACTCCAGGAGCTCACCACAATCCAAACAACAGCAGGCCACTGACAAGAGCATGATCATTGAGGGTGGCTCATACTAGGTGATGCATCAGAAAAAGATGCAGAGTGTAGTATGAGTACCAAAGTAACGGGGTACTCAATAGTCATCATAGGCTAATTGAGCTTAGAAAGACAATATATATTATAAGATACAGAAAAGTAAGCTAATTACATGGATCCTAAATCTAGTTATTAACCAAAAAGAGTCGTAATCTAACAGATGATGAAGATAATAATAATAATAAGGAAATAAGGCACTCAAAGAACAATCACTCAATATACAAATGCAGTGCAACATGAGATAAATGTGTGCAGTATGTAGCCGATGCAATATGAGTACGAAATTCCAGCATCGGGCGTGCATAAAGTAAATATGAGTCTGAAATCCCACTGTCAGACATGCAGTATGTCGATATGAGTCTGGAATCCCAACATCGGACATGCAATGAGTAAATATGAGTCCGGAATCCCAACATCAGACATGTAATGAGTAAAAGCACCCTTTGCAAAATTTAAATCAGTAAAAAGAGAGGCGTATTAGCTTTTCGATCCAAAATCCATAGTAAAATAGTACAAATTCTTTTTAAAACTTAGAAATACATAGTAATAGTGAAAACCTCCTTTTAACTCGAAAACCAACCATTCTTTCTTAAAAAAACCATTTATGTGTCAAGTCCATGAACATGGAAATGAATGCAAGTAGTACAGTACCCAAGTATATACAAAAAATATACACCAAAAATAGGGCCAAGGAACCCTCTAAACAAGGTACTCACCTAGAACTCCGTCCATTCCAAAGCTATGTCCTCGGGCCCATAGTTACACAATGAACAGTAAATAACAATGGAAAAATGGAACTATAATACAAAAATAAAACAAGGCACCTACTCTACCTCTAAAACCTCCTAAAATTATTCTAAGGATTCTAGGCTAGCCACAACAAATCTACGAGCCCCTAAATCAAGGATAAGCATGGTAGTATTATTCTACAGCCCCAAAAATGGCCAAAATAAGCAGAAAACAAGATTTTAGCCTAATTCTAACCTATAACCTACCTTAATGTTCATACAACTTATAACATATAGAATCTAACTAAACTAGGTCTAAAATAAATCAACTGTAACCTACCTCGGGGTCGAACTGCTCGTACGAATCATCAATCGCGTGCCTTTCCCTTTTGGATAGCCTCAGAATGCTGCCATGCTATCAAAACATAAATTAGGTATCAAGATGACAAGAGTGACACCCATATAGTTATACGAAGTTTTGGCCTGGAAATTGGGTCTAAAAATGACCCTCGGGGCATGCTTAACCAAATGGGAAATTAAATTCATAAATATGCTCCCAATGAGGTGCGAGGTGCATGTCCCAAATTTTGGCAGAGATGGGCAAAAATTCAAACCTCAAATAGTTTGAAACCCAACACTAGAATTTAAAGAGGAATCATGCAATAAAAGGGCCCAATTGACTAAAAGAAACGAAGAATTAAAGCTAGGACAAGCACTAGAAGGAGGAGGGGAAGAGAATTACCTCAAAGCACAAGAAATTGATGAGTAATGGAGTGTTATCCTCTTCACACCGAGATCAACAATGGAAAA
This sequence comes from Jaltomata sinuosa, assembly GCA_003996215.1. Lineage (NCBI taxonomy): Eukaryota > Viridiplantae > Streptophyta > Magnoliopsida > Solanales > Solanaceae > Jaltomata > Jaltomata sinuosa. The sequence goes on from QJPP01003554.1 coordinate 168,216, forward strand.
AATATTGTTGGAAATGAAATGTAATGAAGGAGATAACTTATTTAACTGCTAATGATCGATACACCTGCGATCATATTGAAACAAGCGCAGCGTTGCTACAATAGCCAGACCGCTGCAGGAGAAAATGTCAACAGGACCCTCCAGCTTTGCAAGTATGGCACGCAAGCCATAAGAGCGGCACCGCAGGGGAGGGGAAGGTTGTGCTGGGGCGACGCTCTACTGACATCATCCAATATTGCAGGTGTGGCGCTTAAGCACTGAGGCAGCTATGCAGGTGCGACCAAGGTACTGCAGCCATACCCATAGCCATACCAATACCAGCAGCACCGGCTGCCAAACTCAACTCCAAACTCTCTGATCGCACCCTTGGGATTCATTCCGAGCCCCGAGAACACAAACTAGATACATTACCCTAACAAATTGGCATTCTAGACTCAACGGAATTGACAAAATCCTCAGCAAAGATCATTTTTATGAAAAGTTGGCTCCACGCCCAAAAAATCAACTTTTAGCCAAAAGCAACTCGATAGCCCAAAATGAATCTAGCAGCTTCGGAACACAAATTAAAGGTCCCCTCTAGCCCAAAGTCAATGTTCCGGAGCTAACATCACTTATGATATTTACATCTGAGGTCATCTTCTATGAATATTGAGCAAAGTTAACTCTTCTAGCTTTAAGAGTTTCAAAAGAGGAAAAAGGGCTTAAAACTGAAACGAGCTGCTGGGGAACCAAACCATCAATCCTGGCAAGTCATAAATGACCTGTAGTCGCTGTGAGAAAGCTCAAAATGCAGGAAAAGCACGAAAACAGAGGATATGACCTAGACAATCATTATAAATATTTTTTCTTCTAATGATTTCAAAATTATCTGCCCTTCATTTTGTTCTTTGCCTACGCGGGAAGCTGGTCGCATAGGCATAGAGCAATTCCAGCTGCCCTTCATTTTTGCCTTTGCCTAGGAGACGCCTTGGCCGCGTTCTCATAGGCCAAGGCAGTCAGCTTAAGTTGGCTAATTCCATTCTTCTTTTTTATTTTCCCAACACACCCAACTCCGTTCCTCCATAGCAAAAGACCCCAAATACTCCATATTTCACCATTTTTTACCCTAACTGGTTGGAGGATAATATTTCATCAATCCTAGCTCCTTTATTGGCTTCTAAGATGGGTAAGTCCTCTCTTTAATTCTCGTTTTTTCTATTTAATTTCTCTTAAATTCTTAAATGAGTGGACTATTTTGGAGCCCCATTTCATGTCCGTTTCTGCTCAAATTATGAGCATGTGCTACCGGGATGGTAAGGAAAACATAGGTATTTTTCATTTATGGTTTTGGGTTATAGGGCCCACGAGCCTGTTTGTGACCCAGATTTCGACCCAATTATTTTTATAGCATTATGGGTATCATTAGTCTTGTATTAACGCCTAGATTATTGTATTGATAGTGGTTTCATGATTCAAAGCTTCCCGGAGCAGTTCAAGCTTGGAAGATGTTATCCTTGTTGCTAGTCGTCAGATGGCTAGTAGGTTATGGTTTCCCCTATCTAGACTTTGCATATATAAACTATAATTGTACTAATTAGCATCCTTGGGTAGGTTGTTATAGGTGGTACCCTTAGACCTTGTCCGTCTTTTCTGTTCGTTTATTTTATACATTATTTGTTGTATTCGTGTAGTATTGTATATTATCCTTGTGGACCTGTGTGGCCTTGTATTGACTCTGGAACATAGATGGTGGGATATTTGGGAATGTATATGAGTCTCGGACATCGTGACTTTACTTTAGGCTGGCTATCTATGTTGTAGAACTGCTTGTGCCTGTACAGGGCTGATAGGAATATTTGTGAGCCACTTTGGGCTAACTTTATTGTCTGTGAGCACGTCATCCATGAAAAAGGATTTTTTGCATGTTTTACTACTGTTTTGGCTCCGGGCCAACTATTACCGGTTTTTCTAAAACTTTGCATGGCCGCAAGGGCTTGTTTTTTATATAAATAATAATAAAATGAGATTTGGTATTGACTGGTGGATTTTCTTGAGATAAAAGTGGTACTATATTGATTTTCTCACTGATTTTATTACTGATACTAGACTCGGCTATACTTGAATGCTAAACATGGTTTTATAATGGTTTTAGACCCAGCTACACTTCGCGTACCCTTCGAGAGGGTTACTAAGGCTTTATTATTGATTTAGACTTGGATACACTTTGGGCACCATTTGATGCGGTTTTTGAGATTACTACTATTGATTTATACTCGGATTGAATCCGGGCACATACTATGAGATCCCGATTGTTGAGATATATTTTTTAGTTTCGTGTTTAGTATATGGTCTACGAGTAGACCTCCATGGACCATACTGTTCTAGGTCCCCGAGCTATTAGCTGAGGGTGCTAGAAAGAGGGGTGTACGTCATATGAGAGGTACTCAGGAAGGGTCCTTTCATATATCCTGCCTCTATTGGGGCCTTGGGGCACTGGAGGGGGTAACATACGGTACTGCGATCACACTTGGTTCCCGATTCATCATATCATATCATCATTCATACTTCACTCAAATTCCACCCTTGTTTGCTGTGTGTTCAGTGTATGCTCTGGTTGTATGGGCGGCTGAAGGTTTTTTTTTCCACTTGATTGTGTTCCTCAGTTGTATGGCCGGTCGTTGAGACTGTAGGTAGATTATATTACTCCATTTGTTTCTTAGAGCTTGTTATGACCTTGGGTACTGTTTGGATTCATGGGTTTATCCCGTTGAGGCACCAACTTTTGGGACTATGATAATTGAGGGGCTAGTGGGACCCATATCATTGAGATACTGATTGTGTAGCCTCATAAGTGGTTGTGGGGTATTAAATTCTGTTCTTATCCTGGATTTGATTAGCGGACTTGGTTACTTGTGGTCTAGTTATTCCATCCTAGGCTTATACTTGTGAGTTGATTACATGTATTCTTATCTTGAAATTGATGTCTTAAGAATGTTTCTATTAATATGTGATTTCTAGTTCAATTGTTGGCTTGCTTCCCTTCTTTCCCTTATTTTTGAGGTTACTCGTATACCGCCCATCTCTTTAAATTCTCTTTATATGTACTGTTGTTGCAAGGATCCCAGGTACGTCCTCCTTCAATCTTTCACCTGTATTTCTATGTATGTATATCTTCTGTGCTAGCATGTTATACTTGTAACCCTTGGTTGATTACTCTTTGTGTTAGTTTTTTTTTGCTTCTTCCTTGCTTTCCGTGATGGTTTTTATGTATTCTACTTATTACTGCTTTTATATTTTATATGCACTCGGTCGGCTGATGATGCCTACTGGGTACCCATTGCTTAGTAATTTGTGCTCATACTACACTTCTGCATCTTTCTGGTGTAGATATTAGTTGAGATTTCGCTGTTGGCCGCGTTGGAGACTAGTGCAGGTTTTGGATCTTCGAGACTAGGGTGAGCGCCTGGCGGTCGGGGCTTGACCATATCTCATCTTTTGTACTGTTACTCTTTGTATATTCGGAGTCAGTTGTACTTATTATTTTGTTACTTCTAGCACTTGTATTTTATTAGAAGCTTCTATACTATCGATACCAAGTCTTGGGGATTAGTGTAGTTTCTTTTTGTATATATTCAGGTTTTAGCTTTTGCATTATCTTTACCTTATTCTGCATTCATTTATTTCATCTTTTCATGCATATTGGTTAGGTAGTAGCCCATTACTAACTGTTCTGGGATATGGGAATTGGTTCACCTACTGGGGGTTATAGATGCCATTATGACCTAAGAAATTGGGTCATGACAGATTGGTATAGATCGGTATGATGACATATGTATCCCATCTGCAGGAGGCTACAAGGCATTGTTAGGAAAAGTTTCATCTTCTTGGCTCCTTATCATACGTTCCTGGCTCTATTGACTTCTAAACTTCAATTGTTTCATTCCTTCTCAGATGCCTAAGATGAGTGTAACCACGAGTGATATCTAGGCTTCTGTGCTTGTTGCTTTAGTGTTTTCATCAGTGCCAGGACTTCAGAATGAGAGATTACCGCATTGGGTAGGGGGTGTGGGACTAGCCCAAATACCAATTGGACTTATAGCTACTCCAGTTCTTCAGGACACTGTGGCTAGGACTTTTAGTCCTTCAATGGGTGTTTCCGTACCCGATTTTTTGAGCAGTGCTCTATTTAGGGTTGAACTTCCAGTTTTTTAGTAGAGTGGTATGTCAGTATTGGAGTATGAGGCGAGATTTCATGAGATAGTTAGGCGTACCTCTAGGACTGTGCCTTCAGCGTTTGATAAAGTTCAGAGCTTTATGGGAGGTTTGATTTCACCGCTCCGTTTGGTGACCGAGCATTTGGTTATAGTTGGGATGACCTTCCTTCAGGTAGTGGATCATGCTTGGGCTGTCAAGGGTTTATGCCGTGAGGCTTATGAAGGTAGTGCTAAGAAACATCATTGCCAAGACATTTCCCGAGGTTCTCAAACTCGAGGTAGGGGATTCTCCACCAGAGATAGGTTCCATTTCTTCTTATCTACCAGGCCAGTTCCAGTTGTTCCATAGGTTTTGGAGGGTGGTGGTACAGGGAATATTGAGCTTAGTAGACATGGTACGAGCCAGACTCTTCGAGGTTTGCATTCAGGTCATGTAGGTCATTGTGGTCGATCAGGTTCAATGAGATCTTTCTATCCGGCTTTATTCTATGGGTTTTTCTCTCAGTGCGGTGAGCGTGGCCACTGTGTTAGGGATTGCCCCACGATTATGCATTCTAGTTGGCGTAGTTGTTATGATTGTGGGGTGTTTGGTTACTATTTCAGAGATTGTCCTCAACAAGGGATGGTTGAGCCTTCAGCTTTGAGTACTCAGTTTGGAGTTAGACCCCGTTAGTCTGATGCCCTTCCTTGTAGGCTAGAGGTAGAGGTTCCTGATATCGTTGCTCCATGTAAGGATTTTGTTACCTTTGGTTGGTGATAGCCTTGCTCGCATTGTAAATCTTCCCTTTTTGTGTAATTTCTTATGTGCCTTCCTATTTTTACTTTGGTTATTTTATTGTTTGAGCTTGTAGTTTTATTCATGTGTTTCTCGGTAGATCATTTCTTTTTAGTAGTGAATGGGGTGAGTTGTTCTTGAGAGGTGTTTTCCAGGAGTTGTAGCTCGTGGGTAGGTCTTGTTTAAGCTCGCTTCCTGTTCGTTGTAGTTCTGGTCTTGGTTGAGTCTTCTTTGTTGAGAGGTCTTATATAGTTGTTGCCTAGGCTGTTATCTAGCATTTTCCAGAAGATCTTGTGTTAGTTCGGTGTTATCGGTGGTTATGCCAGAGTTTGAGCTCTTATCTTAAGTTGAGAGGTGTTAGTTATGCTAGCCTGCTTTAGTTGGTTTGGTTTTCTCGGGTGTTTAGAGTTGAACCTATTTGTTTGGTTAGTTTAGGAGGTTGGCATGTATGTGGGTCGTTCCCATAGTCTCCTTCAGTTTCTTATTTGGTTGGGTTGTTTTATTGTTTCCCCAGTTCCAGTTGGAATGAATTTTGATCGTAGTCCTGTGGTTGATCCTTTGTTTGTGGCATCGTGGTTGAGTTTTTACTATGGAATTATGGCTAAGTATTGCCAGTGAGAGTTGTAGGATCTAAGGGAACAGCTCCAGAGTTTTTTGAGAAAGAATTTGTGAAATTTAGTGTATCCTTGGAAAGGGTTTCATTTGGTTTGCGAAAAAGGGTGAGGACTCCTTGTGTGCATGTATATGTTCTAGTAGCTGACTGAGGTGGCGATCGAGAGTTTGCTTTGGGCTTGTATGTTGGTGACTTGTGTCAATCGAGCTTAGGTTGTGGTGTCATTTCTTTGATAGATTCGAGGTCATAATTCCTTCTATCTGAGATTGAGGCAGTGGTCATCCCAGTACTACCTTTGGGAGCTTATTGCATCGGCCTTGGCTCCCTTGTTATCTTCTTTGGCGCAAACAAGTTCCAGTAGCATCTATGGATTAGGCAAATTGTGTATTCATGGCCTTGTAAGCTTCGGTACCTGAGTGTTCATCGACAACGTATAGTTCTACTTATGGGTTCCAACATAGGCATTGTTTGGAAATTGGGATTGAGTTTTAGAATTATGGGCTAGAAAACCATTTTGAATGGTTCATGGTTATTTCTCTTGGGTTGTAGCTTCTTGGGTTGGAAGGCAATGAGTTCAAATAACTTAGCTTCCTTATTTTCAGTTGTGGAGTGACAGTTGGCCTTGGACACCTAGTCTTTGGCTAACCTTTGTGTTAGGCGGACATTCTAGATTTTCAGCGGTGTTCTAGATAGTACAAGGTTCCTTCTACCATGGTTGGATAGACTCAGCAGCGTAAGTTCGAGATGCAGCAAGTGGTGCATGCTATATGTGACCAGGTGGTGCGGGTCAAGGCTATTTTGAGTTCTAATGCTACTTAGAGACTAGTGGTTACCATTCGTTTGCCGAGAGTTTGAAATCTTGTTTAGTTGATTCTTCCAGAGTTGTCTTTTATGTGGGGTTCCAGTGTTGGTTAGACTCGGCCAGTATGGACTAAGAAGTTTGGTATGTGGTATGCTTCAAGATGGTTGGTTTGTGTTCTGATACAGTAGAGCGGTTGATTCAAGCAAAAGGGATGAGTTGAAGGTGTATACAAAAAATTCAATGGCTAGATGGCAACCTTGAACCCCTGGCACCTTTTCCTTTGCCTATGAGGTGTTTTGACTTGATATTCATGGCATGGTGGACTTCTTCCTGAGGTGAGATTAGTAAGGCGATTTCAAATCCGAATGGTGTCGAGTATTCTTAGAGTTTAGAGCTTAGCTGGTGATTTCAGACTTTGTGGTAGGCTTACCACACTCCTTGCAGAGGCTTAGTTTTGGTTTGGGTCTGTTGGGCCTGTTGCCCTGGTTCATTCGCTTTCAGTTGATTCAAGACTTGACATGGTGCAGCAAAGTTGGGTTCATTCTACAGTTTATAAATTTCTCCTTCAACACAGGGTGTTCATACATGGCTTTCCTAACCCTGGTGTGCAAACTTCAGTCGAGTTCAGATGGGTTGTTCAGTTGGGTCCAGTTAGCGAGTTTGATGTTGCAAAATTGTTAGTCCGTTGGTTGATGGTCAGTCGGGGTAAAGCTACCACAGTTTTCGAGTATGTGCTTGGGGTTATTATTTTGGATGTCAAAGGATAGTAGGCTACAGCTCGGCTTAGGAAGAGTTTGAGTAAAAGGGTGACTTCGTTCGAAGTTGAGAACAACGGAAACTATGGATCTCTGATGGGCCAGTTGGTGCTTTCGAGAGTGGCTCGAGTGTTTGAATTACATAAGGCATCATAATCATGGTACAAAGGATTTAGGTCAGAATAAAGAGTTTTACGGATCAGCAGGGTCATGAGTTAGAGTATTGGTTGGTGGCTTTGTGGGTGGTCTTGGTTGTGGTATCGAGGATTTGAGTTCTGTGTGCCATCTTCCATGGTTCTTCTTGGTTTTGATGTTGCATCGGTGCTTTCCCGTTGTGATTCTCGAGGTTCAGTTTAGGTTGGCAGACCCTTGGAGTTTTGTAGTTTAAGTTTGGAATCTAGCTTGGCTAGTATGAAGTTTAGGCTTGGTTGCCTTTTGTGGTTTCATTCTATTGAGTGTCGTCCGGTCGAGGAGGCTACTCGGGTTGTCCGAGAGAGTGGTGGGGGCTTTGTATCCACTGTTCCTAAGTCCCTAGTATTTCCTTAGTTCTGGACTTTCGGGGATGAAAGTATTTTTAGTAGTGGATGATGTAATGACCCTTTCGGTCATTTATGCATTTTCTCCTTTCTTATACTGTTAGAGCTTGCCTTTAGCGGTCCTAAGTCATTTATGGCTTGCTGGGACTGGTAGTTCGGTTCCCGAGCCATCTATTTGGTCATTTGGTCATTTCTTATTTTAGAGCTTTAGGCTTCTGAAATTGTTGATTTCAGTCAACACTCTTGGTGAACGTTCTCGGAATTGAATTCCGACAATTATGTTAGCTCTGAAGCATGGACTTTGTTCTAGTAGGACCTTTGGTCGGGATTCGAGAGCTTTTCAGCTTGGAATTCTCTATCGTTCTGTGTTTTCAGGCTAGTTAGGCTTGTTTGGTTGACTTTGGTCAACATTTGGAGAAAACGACCTCGGATGGAACTTCCATCAGCGTTGTTAGATCCGTAATGTCAAGTTTAGGCTAGAGGGACCATTGGTTTGGGTCTCAAGACTTTCAGACTTAATTTTGGCCACTGGGTTCCGTTTTGGAAGTAGTTGGCCTAAGGTTAATTATGGGCGTGGGGCCCACTTTTCATTAAATCAATCTCCGATGGGATTTTTGTCGATTCCATTGGATCTGGAATGCCATTTCTAGTTAAATAGCTTAGGTCATTTTTGTTCGAGGGACCCTGGATGCGTTCTCGGGGACCCAAAGTGTGAAAATCTGCCCTGGGCAACTGGTTGCTGTCATAACACAATTTTGTTCTTCGCCTACGCGTGGGGCTGGCCGCATAGGCAAAGAGCAATTCCAGCCGCCACAATTTTTTTCTTCGCCTACGCTGGGAGCTGGCTGCGTAATCATAGGGCAATTCCAGCCGCACCAAATTTTGTTGTTTGACTACGCGGGGAGCTGGCCGCGTAGGCATAGAGAAATTCTAGCTGCCCTCCATTTTTGCCTTCGCGTAGGCGACGCCTTGGCCGCGTTCACATAGGCCAAGGCTGTCAGCTTAAGTTGGCTAATTTCATTCTTCTTCTTCATTTTCGCAACACACCCAACTTCGTTCCTCCATAGCCAAAGGCCCCAAATACTCCACATTTCACCATTATTGACCCCAACTAGTTGGAGGATAATATTTCATCGATCCTAGCTCGTTTATTGGCTTCTAAGACGAGTAAGTCCTCTCTTTAATTCTCGTTTTCTCCATTTAATTTCTCTTAAATTCTTAAATGGGTGGACTATTTTGGAGCCGATTTCATGTTCGTTTCTTCTCAAATTTTGAGCATGTGCTCCCGAGATGGTAAGGAACACATGGGTGTTTTTCATTTCCGATTTTAGGTTGCGAGACCCACAGACCTGTTTGTGACTCGTATTTTGACCTGGTTATGTTCATAGCATTATGGGTATCATTAGTCTTGTATTAACGCCTAGATTATTGTATTGATAGTGGTTTTGCGATTTTGAGCTTCTCAGAGCAGTTCGAGCATGGATGATGCCATCCTCGCAGCTAGTCATCGGACGACAGGTAGGTTATGGTTTCCCCTATCTAGAATCTGCGTATATAGACTATAACTGCACTAATTAGCATCTTTGGGTGAGTTGTTATAGGTTGGTACCCTCAGACCTTGTCCGCCTTTTCTGTCCATTTATTTCATACGTTGTTTGTAGTATTCGTGTAGTATTGTATATTACCCTTGTGGTCCTGTGCGACCTTGCATTGACTCTGAGACACTGATGGTAAGATATATAGGAATGTCCATGAGTCTCGGACATCGTGCCCTTACTTTAGGCTGGCTATCTATGTTGTAGAACCGTTTATGCCTGTGTAGGGCTGATAGGAATGTTTGTGAGCCACTTTGGGCTAACTTTATTGTCTGCGAGCACGTCATTCATGAAAAGAGATTTTTCTTCATATTTTACTACTGTTTTGGCTTCGGGCTGACTATCACCAATTTTCTAAAACTTTACATGGCCTCGAGGGCCCATTTTTGGTATAAATGATAATAAAATGAGATTTGGTATTGACTGGTGGATTTTCTCGAGATAAAAGTGGTACTATGTTAATTTTCTCACTGATTTTATTACTGATACTAGACTCGGCTATGCTGGATTTCTAGACATGGTTTTACGATGATTTTAGACTTGGCTACACTTCGGGCACCCTTTGAGAGGGTTACTGAGGCTTTATTATTGATTTAGACCCGGATACATTTCAGGCACCCTTTGATGGGGTTTTTAAGATTACTACTACTGATTTAGACTCGAATTGAATTCGGGCATGTACTACGAAATCTCGATTATTGAGCTATATTTTTAAGTTTCATGTTTAATATATGGTCTACGAGTAGAGCTTCATAGACCCTACCATTCCTGGGCCCCAAGCTACGAGCTGAGGGTACCAGGAGGAGGGATGTACGGTGTAGGAGAGGTACTCAGGAAAGGTCCTTCCATAGATCCTGCCTCTATTGGGCCTTTGGGAAACCGGAGGGGGTAACATACGGCACTGCGATCACACTTGGTTCCAGATTCATCATATCATATTATCATGCATATTTCACCGAATTCCACCCTCGTTTTCTATGTGTTTAGTGTACGCTCTGGTTGTCTGGCGGACGGAGGGTTTGTTCTCACTTGATTACGTTCCTCAGTTGTATGGGCGGCCGTTGGGACTGTAGGTGGATTATATTATTCCCTTTGTTTCTTAGAGCTTGTTATGACCTTGGGTGCTATTTGGATTCATGGGTTTATCCCGTTGAGGCACCAACTTTTGGGACTATGATTATTGAGGGGCTAGTGGGACCCATATCATTGAGATACTGATTGTGTAGCCTCCTAAGCGGTTGTGGGGTATTAAATTCTGTTCTTATCCTGGCTTTGATTAGCGGACTTGGTTACTTGTGGTCTAGTTATTCCATCCTAGGCTTATATTTGTGAGCTGATTACGTGTATAAGAATCTTGAAATTGATGTCTTAAGAATGTTTATGTTAGTACGTGATTTCTAGTTCGATTGTTGGCTTGCTTCCCTTCTTTCCCTTATTTTTTAGGTTACCGGTATACCGCCCATCTCTTTAAATTCTCTTTATATGTACTGTTGTTGCAAGGATCCCAGGTACGTCCTCCTTCCTTCTTTCACCTGTGTTTCTGTGTATGTATATCTTTTGTGCTAGCATGTTATACTTATAACCCTTGGTTGATTACTCTATATGCTAGTTCCTTGCTTTTCGTGACTATTTTCTTGTATTCTGCTTATTACTGTTTTTATATTTTATATGCGCTCAGTCGGCCGATGATGCCTACTGGGTACCCGTTGTGTAGCAATTGGTGCTTATACTACACTTCTGCATCTTTCTAGTGCAGATATTAGTTGAGCTTTCGCTGTTGGTCGCGATGGAGACTCGTGCAGCTTTTGGATCGTCGAGACTAGAGTGAGCGCCTGGCGGTCGGGGCTTGACCATATCTCATATTTTGTACTGTTACTCTTTGTATATTCGGAGACAGTTGTACTTATCATTTTATTACTTCTAGCACTTGTATTTTATTAAAAGCTTCTGTACTATCAATACCAAGTCTTGGGGATTGGTATAGTTTCTTTTTGTATATATTCAAGTTTTTGCTTCCGCATTGTCTTTACCTTATTTTTCTTCCATTTATTTCAGCTTTTCATGCGTATTTGTTAGGTAATAGCCCATTACTAACCGTTCCGGGATATGAAAATTGATTCGCCTACTGGGAGGTTGTAGGTGCCATCATGACCTGAGAAATCGGGTCGTGACGTTTCTTCTTTTCCTTTTTTTTTCTAACTTAGGATGAAGTTATTTATATATTTTAATATTATTTCTTAGTTTAGTATATATAAGTAGTAAGTGTGTGTGTATATATATATACTATAGACACACAATACATACATATATTAGTGACACAAAATGCAAATATAGTATACATAGAATAGATATGTACTAATGTGAGAGCAAAAAAAAGCCTACTGCTCATCTTCTTTTTTAAAAAAAAAAAATAAAAAATAAAAAAATAAAAGTAATAATTGAAATGATAATATAAAAAAATCAAATATATATTTTCTTAATCACATAGGAATAACAACAACAACAACAACAACAACATACCCAGTGTATTCCCACAGCGTGGGGTCTGGGGAGGGTAGAGTGTACGCAGACCATACCACTACCTCAGAGGTGAGGCACATAGGAATAACAAATTACTTTAATATTTTAGTAGATTATTTTTGATTTAAATATAAACCAAAATAAATTTACATGTGGCAACATATGAGTTGCATTATTAAATGGTTAACCAACCAGTTACTTAGGAATATCAATTATCATTGAGTTACTCCTTAGTAGTTGACTCTGTTTTTGTAAAGGTCATTATGAGATGTTCTGGTTGTATAATAATTTGGATATTGAATAAATTAATTGATTAAGCATTTAATTACTCAAATCTATATTAGACTTACGAGACTCCACTGCTTCACCCTCAATGGCTACGGGTAAGGAAGAAACCATAGTTCTGAGTTTAATGTAGTCAGCTCGGGTTATTGATTTTGGACTTCATCAATCTATCAAAGTAGCTGACGATTGTTGCTCAAAATGCCCTCCAAAGTATAATTTTAACTTGTGACCATTTACCTTAAACTTGTCTCCTCCATTGGTCTGCCGAATTTCAATTATTCGATATGGAGTAACATCTGTAACATTGTAAGGACTTGACCACCTTGACAGCCTGAGTCTGCTATTGTAAAGAAGTACTTGATCTCCAATTTTAGTTTTTTTTTTGAATTTGATTATCATGCCATTTTTTTTGTTTTTTCCTTAAAAATCTTGTTATTTTCATAAGCTTTCAATCTTAGTTCTTCCAACTCATTAATTTGAAAAAATCTATTTTTACCAATAGAGTTAAACTCAAAGTTCAATGCTTTTAATACCCAAAAAAATTTATATTTTAATTCAACAGGAAGATGGCAAACTTTTTCAAAGACTAATCTATATGGGGTAGTACCAATTGGCGTCTTGAACATCGTTTGATATTCCCATAATGCATCATTTAATTTTAGAGCCCAGTCTTTTCTTGAGATTCCAACCATTTTTTCAAGTATTCTTTTTAATTCGCGGTTGGAGATCTCAACTTGTCCTTGAGTTTGAGCATGATATGGTGTTCCTGTTTTATGAGTCACATCATATTTTGATAGCAATGCAGAAAATTATCTATTCATGATGTGAGTCCCTTGATCACTAATGATGGCTTATGGTGTGTCAAATTTGGTAAAAATATTTTTTCAAGAAAATTACACACAGTTCGAGCATCATTTTTCTTTGTGGATGGCTTCAACCCATCTTGAAACATAATCCACCGTCACAAGAATATATTCAAAAGAATGAGATGGGAGGAAAAGGACCCATGAAATCTATTCCCCAGACATCAAATATTTCATATACTTGTATTGACTGTAATGACATCTCATCTCTTTTGTTGATATATCTATTTTTTAACACTTATCACATCGTGCAACGTATGTACCTGCATCTTTAAAAAGTGTTGGTCAGAAAAATTCCACTTCTAAAACTTTAAAAGTAGTTCGATTGGCTACATAATGTCCTCTGATTGCACCACCTTGACAGTGATAGAATATTTGATCCATATCTTCTTCAGGTACACATCTTCTAATGATATTATCTGCACAAAATTTAAACAAGTACGATTATGTAATGACCCTCTAGGTCATTTCCTTGGTTTTCATGCTTTTTTCTTGTTTTGAGCTTTTCCACAGTGGCTACAAGTCATTTATGACTTGCCAAGACTGATGGTTCAATTTTCAAGCAGTTCATTTGTGTTTTAAGCTAACATTCCTATTTTGCAACTCTTAAGGCTCGTAGAGTTAAATTTGATCAATATTCAGAGAAGATGGACTCAAATGGAAATTCCATTAGCGCTGTTAGCTCTGGAATATTGACTTTGGGTTAAAGGGATCTTTGGTTCGGGTCCTGAGGAGTCTGGACTCATTTTGGGCTATTGGGTTCCTTTTTAGTTAAAGTTGATTTTTAGGCATAGGGCCCCAATTTTCTTCAAAATAATCTCTGTTGGAAGTTTTATCGATTATGTTCAGTCCGGAATGCCATTTTTAGTAAGGTAGCAGATTTGGTTTATGTTCACGGGGTTCCGAATGAATCTCGAGGGTGCGGTCAGAGTTTCTCGGTGTGTGTTGTTGTTGATAGTGCTGCTGGTATCTGGTATGGCATGCTTGTGTGCCTGGGGGCGCACCTGCAGTGCCGCCCGTGCTGTCACCAGCTGAACCTATGGCCCTGAGTGACATCGGCAGGGGGTGCCCCTGCGCTCCATCATCTGCACCTGCAAAGTTGCCCCTGCGCGTGTTTACCACACCTGCGCAGGTTGGGGGTTGGAGGGTTGGTTGACCACCGCTCCTGCGGGGATCTGGATGAAACGACGATTCCACACCTGCATCATTTTGACCATAGGTGCACCGATCGCTGATAGTTAAATGAGATTCTTCTTCTTCATTTCATATCATTTCCAAACTCCCTTTTTCCCATTTATAGAGCTCGACTAAGACGGAAAAGCACCAATTCTCACCGATTTTGTGTCCTTTTGAGGTAATTTTCTTTCTCTCTTAATTCTAGTTATCATCCTAACATTATTTTTGCGTTCCGTAAATTTAATCCTTTTTGCATGCAACTTCTTGATCAAGTGGACTACGGGGCTGTTTTGGGCCGCGAAATGAGTCTTGTTCGTGCCCAAGTTAAATGAGATTCTTCTTCTTCATTTCATATCATTTCCAAACTCCCTTTTCCCCATTGATAGTGCTCATCTAAGGCGGAAAAACACCAATTCTCACCAATTTTGTATCCTTTTGAGGTAATTCTCTTCCTCTCTTCGTTCTAGTTATCATCCTAATATTATTTCCACGGTTTCCCATAAATTTGATCCTTTTTGCATGCAACTTCTCTATCAAGTAGACTATGGGGCTGTTTTGTACCATGAAATAAGTCCTGTTCGTGCCCAAATTTTGAGCATGGGTTTATAAACCCGTTGCAAATATAATTCTAAAATTTGTTTTTTGTTCCGTCGATCGAGCTTTGAGGGTCATTTTCTGACCCAATTTTCTTAATAGTAATATGAGTGTCATTCTTCTTATCTTGACACCTGGTCTATGTTCTTGATAGCGTGGCAGCATTCTGAGGCTATTCAAAAGGAGAAGGCACACGAGTGACAGTTCGTGCTTGCAGTTTAGCCTCGAGGTAGGTTACTGTTTACTATTTTTAGACTTGGCATAGTTAGATTTTATATGTTATGAGTTGCATAAACGTTACGCTAGGTTTAGGTTAGAATTAGGCTTAAATCCTGTTTTTGCTTATCTTTGCCATTTTCGGGACTATAGAGTAGTATATCCATGTTTATCCTTAGTATAGGAGCTTGTAGAATTATCGTGGCTAACCTAGAATCCTTAGAATGATTTAGGGAGGTTTTAGAGGCAGAGTAGGTGCTTTTACTAGTTTTCTTGCTTATTTTTCATTTTTTGCTCGTCTATTACTGTATTGGTGTATCTGTGGCCCAAGGCCATAGCATGGATCAGATGGAGTTCTAGGTCCCTGCCTTGTTTGGAGGGTGTTTTACCCTGTTTGATTTGATATTCTCAGAATATGGCATCATATCTCATCACTGCAGTACATGACTATTGGTTTTGGAAATAAAAGAAATACGAGATTTTTGGTTCAAACTCAGGATTTACTTAATCACTGGTTTTTCGAAAGAAAGAAAAGTACCATTGTTATGCCAGTCTAAGGGATATTTCCGGACCCTTTATCTATTTTACTTTCATGTTAATGAGTCTGAGGCATGATTTCAGGTGGCCTGAGGATCACATATCTGGGTTTTACTTTTATGCATATGTTGATGAGCTCGAGGTTCCTTTCGGGTGCCTGGGGTACCAGATACTAGGTTTTACTTTTTTGCATTAGCTATACTCCTTATCATATCATCTCATGATGCATTGCATGCATTATCTATGTGTACTTGGAGTGCTTTTACCTGTTTTATCATTATTAATTTCACTGTTAGTTAGATAGTTCTATTTTTTGTTGATAACTAGATTTAGGTGGGTCCTTGTAGTTAGTTTACTTTCTTGTTCCTTATAATATATATTATCTGTCTGAGCTTGGTCGGCCTATGATGCCTACTGGGTACCCATTGTTTTGGTACTCATACTGCACTCTACATATTTTTTCTGATGCAACACCTAGTATGAGCCACCCTTCTTGACCCTCTAGTCATTCATGGCCAACTGCTATTCAGATCGCGGTGAGCTCCCGGTGTTTGGAGATTCTTTACTTCTTTCCATCTCCACACCTATCTATATTTTTGTATTTTGGATACACAACACTTGTTGTATAGCTATTCCGTACTTTAGACGATCTTATACTGGTGATATAAGGTTTGGGGTTAGTCTTGTAGATGTTTTGTCTTCTCGGTCTCTTTGGGGCCATTTTGTATATTTATTGTTGTTGTTATGTATATATATTGTTGACCCCCTTCTTGTATGATTCCCTTCCGCTTTTTATTTTACTATATACTTTACTATACTTTTGCGTCTCGAGTTGGCTTGCCTACTAGGTGGTTATGTATAGCCATCACGGCCTAATTTTGGGTTGCGATGGAGTGGTATCAGAGCTTTAGGTCCACCGGTCTCACCAATACAAGAGCAAAATATCTAGTAGAGTCTCATGGATTGGTACGATGATGTCTGTATCTTATCTGCTAGAGGCTACAAAGACATTCTTAGAAAAGATCCCATCTTTTTTGATTCATTGTTGTGCATCCTTGACCTTATCAACTTCTAAGTATTTTTTGCTTCACTCTTTCTCAGATGGTTCGAATAAGATCAGCAGCAGGTGAAGACGATACCCCTGCACCTATAGTTAGAGCCCTAGCTAGGGGATGGGGTAGAGGTCGACCCAGAGGTCAAGGTAGGGAATGGGCTATTGCGCTAGCTCGAGCCCAGACTAGGTTATTATTGCTAGAGCCTGATGTTAGGGTTGAAGAGGTACAGTATAAGTCAGAGGGTGTGGGCCCAGCCTAATATCTGGTAGATTTCGTGGCTACTCCAATACTACAAGACACTTTGGTTCTCTTGCTTGGGTTTATTGAGGGTATGTCACAGCCAGCAGCTTTTCCCGGTACTCCAATTAGTTCTCAGGTCAGAGACGAGGCTCAGACTTTATCCCAAGCAGCGGCACAGGGTCCAGGGCCGCAGCCTACTACTGCGGCTCTTCGATTAGAGGTATTGACAGTCCCTACAGTTGTTCCACCTATTCCAGCTGGGCCAATCATGTCTTTTGAGGAGCAGAAGATGCTTGGTAGGTTTCTACGATTGGGTCCCCAATGGTTTTCTGGTGCTTCTAGGGAGGTGCACATGAGTTTCTGACTAGTTGCTAGGAGAGATTACATAATCTTGGGTTAGTTGAGTCGCACGAAGAAGATTACATCACATTTCAGCTAGATGGCCCAATGAAATATTGGTGGAGGTCTTATATAGCTTGTGGCCACCCGGGTCACCTCCGCTTACTTGGGCACAGTCTTCGCAGCCTTCCTTGAGAAGTATGTACCCTGTAGTTTGAGAGAGAATTAATGGATAATATCACCATGTTGGAGTAGGGCTCCATGTTTGTCTCAGAGTATAAGGTTCGCTTTCGTGAGCTGGCTATGCATGCCACCATAATTCTGCCTATTGAGCACGAGAGGGTGCATCACTTCGTCAGAGGGTTTACTTTACAGCTCCATTTGGCTATAGAGGGTATGGTAGAATCAGGCAAGTCCTTCTTCGAGGTTGTGGATCATGCTCACACTATTAAGGGCATACTTTTTTAGGCCCAAGGGGGTAGTGATAAGAGGCCCCACCATCTAGGCAGTTACAGTGGCTCACAGACACGTGGCAGAGGCTACTTTGGTAGAGGTCAGCATCAGTAGCATTTCCAGTCGATCTAGCCTGTTAAGGCGGTCTTATAAATTGCTAAGGGTCAGAGTAGTTAGGGTTTGATTCAGTCTTTGCGAGATGCTCGTTCTAGGTCCGTAGGTCGTGGTAGTCATTCTGATTCAGCTGGGTCATCACAGCAGGGTATAGTTGGCCGGAGTTGTTATGAGTGTTGTGAGTTGGGCCACTTTGCTAAGGAGTGTCCTTTGGCGCAACACCATTGGTGATAGGATCAGCCAGTTTGGGCTCCCTAGGCTCTAGCACCACCAGCCAGAGATGGTGCACAAGGTAGTAGGGGTGGTCCCTAAGGTACTCAAGGCGGTCCTTAGTCTGATAGATCAGGTGGTCATGGCATTTGGAGCCACATGTAAGCATTTTTGGGTCAT
The DNA here is from genome assembly GCA_003996215.1 of Jaltomata sinuosa. Taxonomy (NCBI): domain Eukaryota; kingdom Viridiplantae; phylum Streptophyta; class Magnoliopsida; order Solanales; family Solanaceae; genus Jaltomata; species Jaltomata sinuosa. Next base: position 186,267 of record QJPP01003554.1, read on the forward strand.
CCAGAGGCTGAGTCTTCAAATGTTCTTATCACATGTATGATCTGTATTTGTCATCAGTCAGAATCTGCTTTATTTGATCCAGGGTCTACATTCTCCTATGTGTTTGCTTATTATGCTACGCGTCTGGAGTCTACTTGTGAGCTATTTCCTGTGCCTTTCGGTATAGCTACCCCAGTAGGAGATTCTTTAGTAGTGGATCATGTATACTGAGCTTGTGTGGTGACTATCGTGGGGTATGACACGTGGGTAGACCTAATTGTGCTAGATATGGTTGATTTCGATGTGATTTTAGGCACGGATTGTCTGTCTCCCTGCCATATGGTCTTGGATTGCTTTTCAAAGATCATTACTCTATGGATGCCTGGTATCCCTCCTATAGTATGGAAGGGTGCCGATAACCACATGCCGATGGGAGTTATATCTTTCCTGAGTGCACAGCAGTTGGTCAGGAAAGGGTGCTTAGCCTATCTTGCTTACGTCCGTGATACTAGTGCCACCATACCTTCTCTTGAGTTAGTTCTCATGGTTTGAGAGTATTCGGATGTGTTTCCTTCTGACCTCCAGTGGTTCGTGGTCAGCTGCTATTTGGATCGCGGTGAGCTCTCGGCATTTGAAGATTCTTTAGTGTTTTTTATCTACACACCTATCTATATTTTATATTTTAGATAGACAACACTGGTTGTATAGCTATTCCGTACTTTTGACACTCTTGTACCGGTGACTCCAGGTCCGGAGTTAGTCTTGTAGATGTTGTCTTTTCGATCACTTTGGGGTCATTTTGTATATTTATTGTTGTTGGTATGTGTATATATTGTTGGTCCCCTTCTTGCATGATTCATTTTCGCTTTTCATTTTATTATCTGTTTTACTATACTTTCGCGTTCTCGAGTTGGCTTGCTTACCGAGGGGTTATATCGGCACCATCGCGACCCAATTTTGGATCATGACAGGTTCATCCCACAGATAATATTTGGCATCAGAAATGAGTTTTTTCCTTTGTTGATAAGAGAGATCCTTGGGCATCCATTTTCCAACCAAGTAATTTGTAATGTCTGTAATCCAGGGTGGTTGAGTCACAATTGAATTGGCAGAAAGAATATGTTCATCAGGAAACTCCTCTTTTATATCACAAGATTCAAAAGGGGGATTTTCTAATCTTGACAAATGATCAGCTACCTGATTCTCTGTTCCTTTTTTATCCTTCGTCTCTAGGTTAAATTCGTAATGAAGTAAAATCCATCTTAACAATCTAGGTCGGGCATCTTTTTTCGCTAAGAGGTATTTTAGAGTTGTATGATCAGTAAAAATAGTGACCTTAGTTCTTATTAAATAGGAACAAAATTTAACAAATGCAAATACCACTGCAAGTAATTCTTTTTTAGTTATGGTATAATTCAATTGAGCTTCATTCAATGTCCTACTGACATAGTAAATAGGACGAATTTTTTTATCTTTCCACTGGCCTAAAACATCTCCCAAAGCAGTATCATTAGCATCACACATGAATTCAAAAGATTGATTTCAATCGGGAGATACAACTATAGGTGCAGTTGATAATTTATCTTTAAGAGTTTCAAATGCCTTCAAACAATCTCCTGAAAAATCAACTTAGTATCTTTCATTAAGAGGTTAGTCAGAGGTTTTGAAATTTTTGAAAAGTTTTTTATAAACCTTCTGTAAGAACCTGCATGACCAAGAAAACTTGTACTTCCTTTAATGATTGTGGGAGGGGGTAATACTGCTATGATATTAATTTTAGCTTTATCAACTTTTATTTCTTTAGCAGTAAATTTATGTCCTAAAATAATTCTCTTTGTCACCATAAAATGATATTTTTCCCAATTAAAAATTAAGTTTGTCTCTTCATATCTTTTAAGAACTAAGGTCAAGTGGTGAAGATAATCTTCAAATGTCATGCCAAAGAGTGTGAAATCATCCATAAAAAATTGAAGAAATTTTTCGGTCATATCAGAAAATATTACTAACACGCAATGCTAAAATATAGCAGGGGCATTGCATAAACCGAATGCATTTTCCTATATGCATATGTACTATGAGGACATGTGAAAGTTGTTGTATCCTGATCTTCAGGTGCAATAGGTATCTGATTATAACCTGAATAGCCATCAAGAAAACAGTAAAAATCATATCCTGTAATTCTTTTCAATATTTGATCAATAAAAGGTAAAGAAAAATGATCTTTTCTGGTGGCATCATTGAGACATCTGTAATTGATACAGACTCTCTATCCTGTAACTGTTCCTGTAGGTATGAGTTTATTATTTTTATTTTTTATAATTGTGATACATCATTTTTTGTACTATCAGAACTGGACTTACCCAAGGGCTGTCGGAAATAGGATAAATGATACCCGTCGCTAGAAGCTTTATTATTTTATTTTTCACCACTTCTTGCATTGCAGGATTCAATCTCCTTTGAGGATAAATTATTGGTTTGTAGCTGTCCTCCATGAGAATTTTGTGCATGCAAATTGTTGGAGTAATTTCTTTGATATCTGCTACAATCTATCCCAAAATTCTTTTGTGTGCACCTAGTACTGTAATTAAATTGTCTTCTTGTTCTGTAGTTGGAAAAGATGAAATAATTACTGAAAATAATTCTTGCTCAAGATAAATATATTTTAAATAAGATGGGAGAATTAAACTTTTTCTGGTTGCATCTCTTCATTCTCAGAATCTTTTTTCAATAATTCAGTTTCTCTTTTTATGATGGGATCATCATCCTGTGTGGTGCCTGATGTGGCCAAACATTTTTTCATTAGGTCTGAAATTAACTGATCATTTTTAAATTCATTTGTATGATCACTAATTATGTCAATTGAAAAGCATGAAGATAATTTCTCATCTTCTGAAAATCTTAGTATCTTCTGCATATAAAAATGACTCTTTCTTTATCAACTCTAAGAATTAGTTGTAACACTCTATAAATTCGATCCTGTTAAAAGCTTAGAATCTAGGACTTTAGGCAGCTATGTGGCCACCACGAGCAGCCGCCATGGGCGTCGTGATCGCGACGGGCCATGGGGCGCATCGTGGGAACCAGCCAGCGGCCGCCGAGCAAATCCCCTCTGCCCGACGGGAGGTAACGACGGGCCTCATCGGAGTGACAGCCCATAGGAACCCGCTGTTGAAACCCTCCAGCAGCTTTCTCCCTACTCCCCGGTGCCTCGACAGGCTATGCCACGGGCATCGTGGCTGCGACGGCCCGTGGGGCCATGTCGTCAGAACCCTCCAGAAGACCCCCCGATCCTGACAAGCTATCTGACGCCTTGGCCGATGGACAGTCGTGGGCTCGACGCCTGTCGGGTGGTCCGTGAGGCGGCCCAGGTTCCTGAAATTTCTTATTTAAGTCCTAGGGGTATTTTAGTCATTACCCACCCTTCTAACTCCTAAATGATGTCGTTTTGACTATTTCAAGTAGGGTTTTCACCCTTATTAGCCTAAGTCCTATCTCATTACTTCACTCTTCTCCCAAAAAGAAAAATTCTTCTCCAAGCTTCAAGTCTCAAGCTCCAAGTTCAAGCCTCCTAAGTCTTTCCAATTCAAGTGAGTTATCTTCAATCAAGGTGTGTGGGTAATCAATAATGGGTTCCTTTCACCCTTGTGCCCAAAACCCCTAATTCAAATTTTGATTTCATAAACTTTTAAATTAGGGTTTGAATCAAGAAGTTTATCTACGAAACAAGATAAAAAAAGGACAAAAAAAAGAAGCACAAAAAATTTCGGACTCAAGAATTAAGTAACAAAAAGTAGAAAAAATTACTTGTTGTTGCTTAATTTGAAAAATTAAAGAGATGATTTGATGATTAAAAATTAGTTAACAAGTAATTAAAGATGTTAATTAGTTGTTAAATAGTAGAGAAATGGAAAAACAATGAGTGTAGAAGAAGAAATGGACCAAATCTGACAATCAAAAAAGTTCTGAGGGACCCAATCTGACGGTCAAAAAAGTTCTGAAGGACCAAAGCTGACACTTAGAAAAGAGTTTGGGGGCTGAAATTGACACTTGCAAACTTGTTCAAAAAGCTTCAAATTTTGGGACCCCAAAATATTTGTAGGTGTTGGAAACCACTTGCTGACGTGGCTACTGAGTTGGTGGGTGAGGGCTGGTGGCTGTTGCGCTGGCGCTGGCGTGGCAGTTGACTGCTGACTGGGTTGCTGATGTGGCAGGGTCCGCGTGGAAAATGTTTTTTTTTTCAAATTCAATTTTTTGTTGAAATTCCAACTTGTGGACCCAACAAATACCTTTGACCAACTTTGACTTGGAAAAATTGGATCAAATGTACATTTTGCTTCTTTCTTCTTCAAGAATAACTTGAAGAATATCAAAAACACCTAGAACACCAAGAACACACACTAATCACCAACACCCTCAAATCAACTTGAAATTGGCTCAAAATTTAGTATTAGCCTCCCCTCAACGTAGGGAACAATCTCCAATAGTTTTTAATCTCCAATTTCTCCTCAATCAATACACTCACTTTCAAAGTTTGCAAAGCTTCAAAAGCTCAAAAGCTCAAAATCTTTTAATGGCAACTTCACTTCTATAATTTCAAATTGCATAAAATTTGAGATCTAGACTCAAAAATACTAGGGAATCAAGATCTAGCGTCAAAAACAACAAATTCAAACAACAAAATTTTCAGGTTTTTTTTCGGACAAATTTTTTTGATTTTTTTTTTGGATTTTGAAGATATCAATTTCCCAAGACTTAGATTTGTAGGAACAAACCTAACCAAGCTCTGATACCAAGATGATAATGATCTCAATTGGGTGACTAAAATCGATATCAAAAACACGAAATTTAACAACACAAAATAAAGATAGAGGAGAAACTAAGATGAGAAATAAAAGAAATTGAGATGATAATAGAAGAATAAAGGGCTAATTGAATCCACAATCAACCAAGAGAGAAGAGAACTCAATCAAATACCCGAAAAACTAAATTGAATCAACAATATGATAACTCGATGATCGATCAAGCAAAGAAGATAACACAAGCAATTCGGGAATGTAATGACCCTTCCGGTCATTTCCACGTTTAAGTTTTGAAGTCAAGCAAATCGACAAAAGATATCGTAAGACCTTTAACAAATTTCCTGAACTTTGGGTCAAATGTCTCGGGGCTTTTCTCCCAATATATAAAGAGTTAGAAGTCCCCCGAGATACCAAATCGAAGGTCTACGAGTCTAGTTTCCAACGCACAAAACCTCACGTCCAAATGATCTCGGAGTAAAGAGTTATGACTGTTTTACCGCGGACTGTCTGGCAGAAAACGGGTTACGAACCGGGTCGCGAACCGGGTCGGGTTAAACTCGATTTAAGCCTCGACGTCACGTTTTAAAATGCCATTTCAGTTCTAAAACAGTGATAAAATATAAGGAAGGATCCCGAGAGAATTTTTGAATATCGAAATCGTGCGTAGGCGAATTACGAGCCTAAACTTAAGAACTTTATTAGTATCATGCGTGTATTTGAAAATACGTTATTTAAAAGTTGAATTTGGTAAAAAAATTATATTATTATTACCTTTAAAAAATATATTTGATACGATATAAGTGTATACGTATTTATTTTATAAAGTTTTTATACTCCGTAATATTTTAACGGAGATAGTAAATTTAATTATGTTGAAAATTATTATTATAATATAGTAGGTTTTATTGGAAATGATTTTCTAATAATTATGGTATATTTAAAATACTATATTTATTTTACCACGAATTTATGCAATACCCGAATATATACTTAACGGACCGGATTGGTTGCCACCTCCACTTCCACGTGGAAGTGGAGGGCTAGTGCAACACATACCAAGTGAAATGGTGGCACCTTTTGGGAAAGTTGGCAGTATATGATTAAAGTGCATGTTGGGATAATATTAAGGGAGCATTTTGACGTTGCTGAAGGTGGATATACATATATGTATATTACTGTTGCATATAACTATGCACAGTATTAAATACTCATTCACGTGAGAGGTTTTGTTGTGAGAAAAATATATTTGGTAAAGTAAGTCAATTATCTACGTCAAGTTGTTCCATCCCAAATCCGAATCCAATTCCGATTTAGTTTTGGATTTTCTCGGAGTGGTTCGAGCTTGGACATCGTTGTTCTAGCAGCTTGTCGTCGGACGACAGGTAGGTTACGGTTTAATTTCCCTAGACTCCGCATATATAGAATAAAATTGTATTAATGGGCATCCTTGGGTTGGTTATTAGGTTGGTACCACAGACCTCGACCGCTTTATTCATGTCCGCCTACTTTTGTTCCTCCGTTGCTTGTAGTATTTGCCGATATATTTTATTTACCCTTGTGGTCCTGTGAGGCCTTGTTGACTCTGGAACATAGAAGGTGGGATTTTTGGAATGTCCGCGAGTCCCGGGCATAGAATTATCCTTCTAGGCTGGTTATGCTTGCTGAGTAGCTGTGGGCCTGTGCAGGGTCGATAGGTTGATTGTGGGCTGCGGGGCAGCAATTGTGTGTGATCATACCATTTCCATGCATATAAAGAGGTTTTATCCATGTTTTACAGTGGTTTTGGCTTCGGGCCTACTGGCACTGTTTTCTAAACCTTGCATGGCCCGGGGGGCCCGTTTTTGATGAAAATGATTTGGAAATGGTTGATTTCACTTGTGGTTTAAAATCATCAGTGTTACGATTATCGCTAGACTCGGCAGGGCCGGAGTGCTAGTTGAGTTTTCTTACTACTTGAGATGATTTTTAGCCTCGGTTGGACCGAGCACCTGAGATGACTTTTTACTGTTTAGACCCGGCGACGTCCGGGCACCCTTGGAGGGGTTTTTGAGATATTTTCCTACTATTTTTTAGTCCTGGACAGGGTCTGGGCATGCATATTCGAGACTGGGTCTCTATCTTGATATCGAGACTGGGTCTCTATCTTGATACATGTTCTGATACTGAGTTTTAGTATGGGGTCTGGGACCTCCATGGACCTTGCCATCCGGGCCAGGGGCTACAGGCTGCGTGTGCCGGAGGAGGGGTATACGGTGGAGTAGAGGTATACGGGCAGTGTCCTTCCATGGAACCTACCTGCCGGGCCGGATCGGCGCCGGAGGAGGTACATACAGAGATACCATGGCACTTGAGATCTTCATGCATCATATCAT
>QJPP01003555.1:0-171592 GCA_003996215.1 Jaltomata sinuosa
TTAGCTTCACATAGCAGCCATAAAATACCATTAGGATTCTTAAGTATTCTCCTTCTTTTCAAGATAAGTTGAAGGGGAGTTCAAGCTCTTGAAGAAGTACAAGTTAGGAGGACAAATTTTCAGAATTTAAGGTAAAGTTACTGCCCATTTTTGCCCCTTTTTATATGCAAGTTTGATGGAGAATTCTGTATGTGTTTGTGTCAAGAACCATGGGGTAGTGATTGGAATCCTTGAGTTAAAATACTTTCTTATTATGTTGAAGGATGTTTGGGATTGTTTTTGGAGTGGTTTTATGTGTATATATTTGGGACAACTTGGTTGAACTTGTAAAAGGGTGTGTGAAGTTGTATTGAAGTATGAAAGGAGGGTGTGGTAATACACCACTTAATTGGGTGTTATGTTAACTTGCTGCCTGCACACCTTTTTATGTTGTTTGGTATATGTTTTGAAGTCGAAAGAGTTTCAAGGGACCTTATGAGAAGGTCGTACAGTATGTAGATATGTTTAGAGGAGAAGAGGTGAAAGGAACACTCTTGGTTTGATCAATTACGAGCTTACTGCCTAGTTACTGATTTAGTGGGATCAAGTAGCCCAAATTGGTTAACTAGCTACTAATACTAGTTTTGGCACGTATTTCATTGTAGATAAATAATCTGAAAGGGGGAAGCTTAATTCGTTGTAATATCCGAGTTACACAACAAGGTATGTAAGGTTTCTCAGTTTCATATTCCTTGGCATGGACTCTTATATTTGTGTTGTTACCAACGAAGTGAGTTTCCTAGTAAAGGTACTTTCAACAGCAAGCTTTGTGAGTTATTCTCTAAGCCAAATGAGGTTCATTGTATCATATAAGCTCCTAAATAGTACGTTGATGTTACGTTTGCTCCTTATATCATTGTTACTGCCTTAAGTGCATGTCACATGTCTTCTACTACTGGTCCATAGTTTTGAGCTCAATAAAGGTTACAACCACCAAAAGTAACAATCTCAAAGATTAAAGAAACTAAATGAAGTAATCTGTATATGTGTGGGTGGAAGCCCAGGGGTGAAAGCCTAGCATGGGTCGATCCCTATTTGTGTACTTATGGGTGGCAGCCTAGGGGCGAAAGCCTAGCATGGGTCGATCCCAATTTGTATATTTATGAGGGAAGCATCCCAGGGGTTAAATTGCCTAGCATGGGACTCCTCTTCTACCACTGATCAGTTGGTCACGTGTATTACATGCCTTACAATGATCATAAAGTAAAGAAGAGTAACCAAAGAACGTAATATACATGATTTCACAAGTGTAAGCAAATGTGATCTTCTGTTCTTATTTACATGTTTATGCACTGATACCTGATTCTATTTGAGCTCTTGTTTACATATGGTTTACTTTATGCCTTACATATTCAGTACATTCTCTCGTACTGACGTCTCTCATGGGGACGCTGCATTTCATGCCGCAGGCACATGTACTCTGGCTAGTAGACCTCCCCAGTAGGAGCACAGGACACTCGGCTGCTGTTGGTGAGCTCCAGGTTGATTCGGGGCTTTACCGAGTCTTTGGTATATATTTTGGGTATTGTATAGTTAAGGGTAAGGCGGGGCACTGTCCCGACCTAAACTAAGTTTGTCTATCTTGTAGAGGCTTTGTAGACCAATGTTAAAGTAAAACTTAGTTATGTCTTTGCTCTTAACAGTTGTGGCCTCAATGGCCAGATCGTGTACATAAGTTTTGGGCCTATCTATGTTGGTCTTGTTATTTAGGCAGCTTATCTATAGTCAAAGCTTCTTAATTGTCATAGTTATATGCATGATGAATCACAGGTTATAAGTTGGTTCTCTCGGGCCTTTAGGGCATCGAGTGCCTGTCCGTCTAAATGGAATTTGAGGCGTGACAGAATCTGAGTAAAATATGCATGATGATGTGATATGATGAATCTATAACCAAGTGTGATCACAGTGCTGTATGTTACCCCCTCCGGTGCCCCAAAGGTCCAATAAAGGCAGGATCAATGGAAGGACATTTCCTGAGTACCTCTCCTTCACTGTATATCTCCTCTCTCCGGTCACCGTCAGCCCGTAGAACTTGGTCCAAAATGGTAGGGTCCATGGAGGTCTACTCGTAGACCACATACCAATACGAAACTCAATAATTAAAATCTTTACGTGCTCGGATTCAATCCGAGTCTAAATCAGTAGTCATGTATCTATAACCCTCATCAAGGGTGCTCAGAGCATATCCGGGTCTAAAACAGAAATCAAGTATCAAAATCCCTAAACAGGGTGCCCGGCTCGTATCCTGGTCTAAATTTGTCAAAAATAATATCTAGGACTATGGTCCAGCTGATCCTAGTATCAGAATGAAAACCAGTAATTAAATCATCATAGTATCCTCTTTACTCTGAGAGGTTTCATAAAAGCCAGTTCCAAAACCCTTTCGAAGCCACATTACCAAAAATGGGCCCTCGGGGCCATGCAAGGTTTAGAAAATCATTTATAGTAGGCCCGAAGCCAAATCAGTAGTAAAACATGTAGGGAAAACCTTTTTCATGTATGATATGCTCACAACTAATATATTAGCCCAAAATGGCTCACAAACAATTCCTATCGGCCCTGCACAGGCTCAACAACTCTACAACAGTCATAACCAACCTAGAAGGATATCTCTATGTCCGGTACTTGCGGACATTCCCAAATAATCCACCATCTATGTTCCAGAGTCAATACAAGGCCACACATGACCAAAAGGGTAATATACAATACTACACGAATACTACAATCAGCGTATAAAATAAACGGACAGAAAAGACGGGCAAGGTCTAGGGTACCAACCTAAAACAACCCACCCAAGGATACTAATTAATGCAGTTATAGCCTATATATTCAGATTTTAGGTAGGGAAAGCCATAACCTACTTGTCGTCCGATGAATAGTTATGAGGATGGTGTCGTCCAGGCTTGAACTTCTCCAGGAAGCTTTAATTCGCAAAACCACTATCAACACAATAATCTATACGTCAAAACCAGACTAACGATACCCATAATGCCATAAACATAACTGGGTCAAAATTTGAGTCACAAATGTTCCCGTGGGCTCTACAACCCAAAACCAGAAACCAAAAACACCAAAGTGTTCCATACCTTCCCGAGAGCACATGCTCAAAATTTGAGCGGAAATGGACCATGGAAAAGGGTCAAAACAGCCCCAAGAATCCATAATTTAAAGAGGGGAATTAATGGAGGAAAACGGAAATTAAAGAGAGACTTACCTGCTTTTAGAAGCCACAAAATGAGCAAGGATCATTAAATAATACCCTCCAATCGGTTGGGATCAATAATGGTGAAATATGGTGTTTTTGGGAGCTCTTGGCAATGGAGGATCGGACTTTGTTATGTTTATGAAATGGAGAAGAAAGCAGAAAATCCAACTTAAGCTGACTGCCTTGTCCTTTGTGAACGCGACCAAGGCATCGCCTTCCGAAGAGTAAAAAGGGTGGCTGGACAAATGGCCTTCGCAAACACTGCCAAGGCCCGTGAATGTGAAGAACAAAGTTGGGACGGCTGGAAATGACCTTCGCGAACGCAACCAAGGCCCGTAAACGCGAAGAACAAAAGTGCTATGACAGCAACCAGCTGTTAAAGGGAAGATTTTCACACTTTGGGTCTCCGGGAACGCATCCGGGGTCCTGCAAACTTGAGATATTCGACTAGAAACGGCATTCTGGATCCAATGAAATTGATGAAAATCCCATCGGAGGTTGATTTAATGAAAAGTGTACCCCACGCCTAAAATCAACCTTTAGCCAATAATTTCCAAAATGGAACCCAATGGCCAAAATCAAATACGAAAGCCTCGGGACCCAAACTAATGGACCCTCTAGCCTGAACTCGACATTCCAAAGCTAACGGAACTGATGAAATTTTCATCCGACATTGTCTTCTCCAAATGTTGACCAAAGTCAACAAAACAAGCCCAATTAGCCTGAAAACACAGAACGAGAGAGAATTCCAAGCTAAAAGTTTTCGGATCCTGACCAAAGGTCCTACTAGACCAAAGTTCACGCTTCGGAGCTAACAGAACCTTCATAATTTGATTCCAAGCACGTTCACCAAGAATGTTGACTGAAGTCAATGGTCTTAAAAGCTTAAAGCTCTAAAATAAGGAACGACCAAAATAACCAAACCAATGGCCCGAGCCCCAAACTACCGGGCCCAGCAAGCCCTAAATGACTTAGGGCCACTACATGTAAGCTCTAATGGTACAAGAAAGGTGAAAATGCATAAATGACCGGAAGGGTCATTCATCCGAGATCGTCTTCTCCGAATGTTGACCAAAGTCAACCAAACAAGTCCAACTGGCCTAAAAATACAGAACAAGAGAGAATTCTAAGTTGAAAAGCTCCTGGATCCCGACCAAAGGTCCCACTAGACCAAAGTCCATGCTTTGGAGCTAATGGAACCGTCGAAATTTAATTCCGAGCATATTCACCAAGAATGTTGACTGAAGTCAATAGTTTCAAAAGCTTAAAGCTCTAAAATAAAGAACGGCCAAAAAGACCAAACCAACAGCCCAGACACTGAACTACCAGTCCTAGCAAACCATAAATGACTTGGGGCCGCTACAAGCAAGCTCTAACGATATAAGAAAGGAGAAAATGCGTAAATGACCGGAAGGGTCATTATATTTTGGTTGAGAATTTGTGCTTGAAGCTTGTGATTTTGTGTTAATTATCCCTTATTGACTATCATATGTGGCAACCCTCAATTTTTAAGAGCCTCTACCTTTAATCTAATTCTAGGAATCTGATTCTGGGTTTGCTCTGTTGTGTATGCAATTTCTAAACTTGCTTTTTGTTTCTGTTTCATACTTGTATACCAGTTTGATAGTTTGATCTATCTGACCCTCCTTCTTTGAGTTTGAATTTTTGTTGACAACTTTGAGACTTGATTCGTTTTGTCACTTTTGATCCTTATTGATTAATTTCAACATCTTAGCTCTCTAATTGATCTCGTTTCCTTAGTTGGATTTGAATTGCTGTGGTATTTAGTTTTTATTGGTGAGTTTTGATATGCATTTGGTTACTCATTAATTCTTTCATCCCTTTGATTGATTTTTCTTCCTTCCATGGATTAGAATAGCTTAGTACTTAGTTAATTATGGTAAAGTGTTGACCTGTTTTCTCCCTAATTGATTCAATTACTTAATTTCGGGAAAAGACTTTGGTGTTGATAATTTTGCTACTGGTCTATTTATGGTTAGAAAATAAAGTCAGACCCGTTTTTGTATGCTAATTGATCTGGCTATTGTAATTAAGGTAAAGGATTCCCTTGATTCACTCTTTAAATTATTTTATTTCCTTACCCAAGTCTCACTATAAAAACACCTCTTTTCCCTCATATTTCTCAGACTTCACAAACATTTACTACTCTTATATTATTAAGAACTCTCCTCTGTGAACAATGTTATTGATTACTAAGTGTTGGGTCTCGAATTTCTCTTATTATTTACTATAAATTGGTATGTCTCTTAATTCGTATACATAATTTATGAGTGTGACAAAAAGCATGACTATAGGGGTTTAAAGATAATAAATGTTGCCTACTTGATTATGTGATACAAACTTCCATTATTTGTTGATCATGTATTAGTTATATGACTTCCATGAATTTTCTTGGTGTTGTTTTGGTGTATGTTGTATGGAACAGAGGGCCTTAAATGCATGCTATTTGACATGGACAATGCCTAAGACCTTTGAGGTTCTCATGAAAATTTGCCATGTCAGGGACCAGTATTAGGAATTGTTAGGTGGCTTCTCGGGATTTTGTATATTTAATTTGGCAGGTTATTTGCTAGCAGATCTGTTTGGAAATTGTGAAGAGTTGCCGAGGATTTGGGAGTCTCCAAAGACTTGGATTCTATTTTGTCTTATTTTATTTCCATTTTCATTCATTATTTGATCTGTAATATTATTGTATAAACCTTGATAGTAAATAAAAGATTTAAGGGGCTGCTATGGGGGAGGGGCAAACTATGTGCTACCAGTTTTATCTATTTGAAAACGTAGAAAGCATGACTATAGGTATTAATTAATCTCCAGCATCTATAACATGTTAACTTAATTATAGATACCATGTCAATAGGCTTAATTTGTAATTTTCAGCATGCTTACAGTAATCTTGCATATTAGAAATTCCATCTATGATTCACCACATGCTTGTACAAATTCTGATTCTTCCTATAGCTATCTGTAACTTCTGCCCGTTAATTAACATAAAACAATTAGTTATCATGCCTATAGGTTTTAATCCATTTTAGTTTTTTAAATTAGAAACCATGATTCAAATAAATTTCATTTGTTTTTAACTAAAAATCATGTCTATAGGATTCAAATCAATTTCTGCGTATTAAATTAGAAAATATGCCTATAGGATTAAATCAATTTCTGCATTTAATTAGTTATCATGCCATAGGAGTTAATTTGTTCTAGCATTTAATTTAATTAGATACCATGCTTGTAGGATTAAATTTGTTTTTAGCATGTTAAAATTAGCTAGAGATTTTGTTCATAGAGTTTAATTAATAATTTTTTTGTATTTCTTTATCATTAGAAATCATGTCCATAGGTTTAATAAAAAATGCCAATTTTCTGAATGTTTTAATCATTAGAAATTATGCTTATAGGTTTAATGGTGAAAATTGTTTTAATCACCTATTTTTCTAATTAAATAAGAAGCCTACTTGAGACCATTTACATGCTATATGTTGTAGACTCCTTCTTGTTTTGTTTGATGCTAAAATCCTTTGCCTAATTAACAACCTTAAGATTTTATTTGTCTAGATCCATATCCAAATTAGCAAGTTCAATGCCTTTTGGACATTAAGTCGAGACGGGTAGGCATCTCAAGACACGTTAGTATTTTTCATTTCTTTATTGTGCTCTTAGGTTAATAAGAAGTTTAATAACCAACCTAGGCAGATAGCCGGAGACGATAGTCTATGCTTACTGATTAATATGAGTAATCCTTAATTGGGTTGTGAAGTATTAATTTATGTTACATGGGGTGATCCTTTAGGTTTAAAACCCCCCATCCCCCAACTTGCTTTCCTCCTACGTAGGGAGTGATCTACATGATACACTTATAGCTCGATGGTCCTTGCACTTTGACTAAGAAGTTTTTCAAGACCACGTACGAGGTTGAGCAATTACTCCCCAATGTACATGTCTTTTAGTTTTATTTTATTTAATTCTTACGTTAGTATTTGCTTGGGGTAGTATTAATTAAATCACTTAATAATTAGGTTACCCTTTTCTATATCACTATGTCAATTTTGTCTTCTCGCTTATCTGATTCTTCTTGTTTATTTATTTTAACTATAATTCATTCTTGTTTATTTATTTTAACTCTAATTCACATGCGTAATCCTTTTTCACTTAGATTTATTAATAATTAAATTAGTTTAATTTTGATGACCCTTCCGATCATTTTTGCGTTTACATAATCATTGTGCTATTAGAGCTTTTCTGTAGCGACCCCAAGTCATTTATGGCTTGCTAGAATCGGTAGTTCGGTGTCCTGGTCATTTGTTTAATTGTTTTGGCTATTTGCCTATTTTAGGGCGTTAACTTAGAATATCTTTATCTTTAGTCAACAATCTTGGAAAATATGCTCAGAATCGAATTCTGATAGTTCCGCTAGCTCCAGAGCATAGAGTTTGGTCTAGAAGGACCCTTGGTCGGGTTCTGGGAGCTTTCAGTTTTGTTTTGTTTTGGTTTTTGTGTTTTAGCCAAGCTGAATTTAAAAGTTTGACTTTGGTCAACATTCAGAAAAGATGACCTCAGATGGAAATTCTGACAACACTGTTAGCTCCAGAATGTCGACTTTGGGCTAGAAGGACCTTTGGTTCAGGTCCCGAGGCTTCCAGTCTTATTTTAAGCCTTGGTGTTCCATTTTGGAAAGATAGGCCTAAAGTTAGTTCTTGGGCGTGGGTCTCACTTTTTGTGCTATTGACCTTCGTTGGAGTTTTTGTCGATTCTGTTAAGTCCGGAATGCCATTTTTAGTCGAATAGCTCTGCTTGTTTGTGTTTGCAGGACCCCAGATGTGTTTCTGATGGTCCGTCGAGGTAAAATTCTTGTTGAGAATTGCTGTTGGTAGCTGGTGTTGTCATGGCACTAGCATGGCCTTCGCGTATGCGGTGGCCACCCACGTTCGCGTACGCCTATGCTGGCCTCCCCTCTGCCCTTGCCTTAGCCTAGGCGCTCATCGGGCTATATTCGCACTGGCCTGGCCGCATTCGTGCAAGGCAGGCGCCTGGCCTGACCAAAGCTTGGCCTTCGCGTGCGTGCCGAATGCTTGGGCCAACAACTATTTAAGCTGGCCATTATGTTTTTCCAACCCTTATCTCTCATTTCCCCCAACTCTAACACACCCAAAACACTCTCTAAATTGCTCAAATCAGTGCACCCTTGTAGGATTCTTGTTCCCTCGATAAATTCTTGCTCTGTTGGCATTTTGGTAAGTTTCTCCTCTTCTCTATAGTTGTCTTCTCCATTGGTTTAAATCACCATTGTTTCCATCTTCTCAAGCTCAAAAATTATTTGTAGAATCTGTTCGTGTGTGAGGTTGCATGCTCTGTGGGCTCATCCAATTCATATCCCTTGACATAATGCTCTCATTTTTGGTAGGTGATTCTTGTCAATTTCCGATTTTCATTCCTTAAATTCCATTAATGGGTTTCTTAACTTTAGGGGCTGTTTTAGCTCAAATTTATTGCCCAAATTCTTTGATTTTTCGGGTATGTACTCCCATGGTCTTGGTGATCATAATGTGCATTTTTGTTTTTAGTTTCAGGTTATGAGGCCCACGGGCTTGCCAGTGACACAAATTTTGGCCCGGCTATTATTATAGCAATATGAGTATTGTTGGATTCGTCTTGATGTGTTATTTATGTTTATGATAGTTTGATTATCATTTAGAGCTTCTCAGAGCGCTTTGGCCTCGAATATTATCGTGCCAACATCTTGTCATCGTACGGTAGGTAGATTACGGTTTAAACTCTCTAGACTTAGCATATATCGGATAAAATTGTACTAATTGACATCCTTGGGTTGAGTTATTAGCTTGGCACCACAGACCATGATCGTTTTTCCATGATTCACCTCATTTCTTTCCTCCGTTGTATGTAGTATTCTCTGTACTTGATATTATCACCCTTGTGGTACTGCATGGCCTTATTATGACTCTGGACTAAATATGGTGGGCTATTCAGGGGTGTTCGTGAGTCTCTGACATCATTATCGTGATATTATACTGGCTATCTGTGCTGTAGAGTGATTGGAGCCTGTGCAGGGCTGATAGGTTATTTGTGGGATGGGGGCCACAGTTGTGATTGTGTATACCATTCATCATGCATATAGAGGGAATTCTTCATGATTTTACTATGGTTTTAGCTTTGGGCCTACTATTGCTAGATTTCTAAACCCTGCATGGTCCGTGGGGCTCATTTTTGTGGAAATAATTTAAAAAGGGATTTGGTATCATTTTAATGGATCTTCTTGGGGTAAGGGAGAATTAAAGGATGTTTTATCACTATTCCCACTTTTACTAGACTCGGTGGGGTCGAGCTCTAGACTTGTTTTACTACCACTTCTGGCGTGATGCTAGACTCAGCGGGGCCGTGTGCTAGGACTATTTGACTTACTGATTTAGACCAGGATACTCTCCGGACAGCTTTACTTGGGGATTTTTGAGATTGCGGGGAATCTAGTATGTTGGTCAGGAACCTCCATAGACCTTGCCATTTTGGACCAGGGGCTACGTGCTGCGAGTGCCGAAGGGGGGGGGGGGGTATACGGCATAGTAAAGGTATACATGTGTGACCTTTCATGGATCCCGTCTTCTGGGCCTTATAGGACGTCAGAAGCGGGTAACATACGGTACTACTATCACTCTTGGTTTAGCATGACATGTCATACCAATCATTTGTGTGAGGTTCCACCCTTGTTTGCTGTTTGTTGATTGTACTCTCTGGTAGTATGGGATGCCAAAGAGTTTGTCTTCACTTATTTATGTTCCTTGGGTGTATAAGCGCCCGTGGTGCCCATGGGACTGTAGGTAGAATTATTGTTACTATTTCGCTCTATTGGTTCCTATTGTGGTTCTTATGACTCCGAATATTGTTTAAGTTGTGTTTGGGTCCCCGTTGTTAGCTCTTGACTTAAGATTAGTAGGCTTATTTGGGTTATTGTATCTTGTATTCGAGCATGATTATCGTTATCTTTTCTCCTTTTCTCTATCCATTGAGGTTACCGATATACCGCCTACTTTCTAAGTCTCTCTTTATTTACTTGTTGTTGCAAGGATCCCGAGTACGTGCTTCTTCTCTCACTTGTGATGCATATTCTAGTAGCTAGCCATTTGTGTTGTTCTTGCTTGTATCCCTTTCGTTCTAGCTTTCATGTGTTTATTTGTTGCCTTCTGTGACTATTTGTTTCTATTCTGTCTATTACTACTCTTTTATTTTATATGTGCCCAGTCAGCCTATGATACCTATTGGGTACCTTATGCTTTGCATTTGGTGCTCATACTACACTCTGCATCTTCTAGTGCAGATCCTAGTGTGAGCCATCACCGCTAGCTTATTGGAGACTCGTGCGAGGAGCTGTTTTGGGATATCTTCGGACTGAGGGTGAGCTCTAGTGGATCGAAGCTTAGCTTTTAGTTTATCTTTTGTAGTATGTACTCTACTACCATTCAGAGACATCTGTATATATATTGTTTTGGATCGTTGTACTCTGCTGATGTAGTTCTTGCTCTATACTATGATACCAAGTTTAGGGTTTGGTGTAGCTTCCACATAGGTATGCATATATTCCTGTTATCTATTTTCTTCATCTTGTTCCCTTGCTCCCGCCTATTAAACTGTTCTTTCGCTTGAATTGTTAGATAGTAGTCCATTACTGACCGTTCCAATCTACGGGGATATGTTTACCTATTGGGGGTTGTAGGTGCCATCATGACCAAGAAATTGGGTCGTGATAGCTTGGTATCAGAGCTCTAGGTTCACCGGTGTCATCGGTATAAGAGCCAATGTATAGTAGAGTCCTGTGGATCAGGGCGGAGATGTCCATACTCAATTTTCGGGAGGCTATAGTGACATCTTAGGAAAAATGGGTTTTTCTTGTTTCTCTCTCATACGTAGTATCCTCAAAAGTTTCTGGAAATCTCACTTGTTCTTATTTATTGCTCTGTAGATGGCTTGTACGATATCATTGGCATCGGGCAGAGATGAGCCTCCGACTTTAGCTAAGGGCCAGAGAGGTCATATAGGTAGGGGTCGAGGACGTCCCCGAGCAGCGACACCTGCCAGAGCTGCTAGAGTTGAGAAAGATCCCAAGCATGAGTATGAGCTAAAGTTTGCTCCTGAGCAGTGGCATGTGGACCCGGGGGCAGACCAGGTGCCACCAACACCAATATCAACTTCCTTGCCAGCTTTAGCCCCAACTCAGTCTTCAGATATTCGGGGTTTACTGTTGTAGTTATTGGGTATGGTTGGAGAGCGGCCTCCTGAGGCAGCACAAACTTCCGCTAAGAGGGCATCCCTGGGTGCACCGAGTTTAGGAGCACATCCTGTTGCTACGGCTCCCCGTGCCGAGGTTATTTCGGTCCCTTTAGTTGCACAGCCTCTTGCTCCTCGCCCAGTTATGACAAAGACGGAGCAGAAGTTGTTAGGTAGGTTTTTGAGATTGGCACCTCTGAGGTTTGCTAGTATTTCTGGACATGACCCACATGATTTTATTACTACCTGTGAGGAGATGTTGTATCATTTAGGGTTGTTGGAGACTTACGGGGTTGGCTATACTACTTAACAACTATAGGGCCCAGCAAAGTTATGGTGGAGGACCCAAGTTGCTTGCAGATCATCATCATAACCTCCTTTGACTTGGTCTAACTTCTATGAGGCCTTCATGTCCAAGTTCTTACCCTAAAGCGACCAAGAGCATCGGAGAGAGGAGTTCACTAGACTTACTCAGGATACTATGACCGTATTAGAGTACGAGACCTGTTTCTATCAGTTTGCTCCATTTGGGGCCATGATTATGCCTACTGAGTTTGACAGAGTCCGTAGATTTATTTGGGGGGCTATGGAGAGAGTTTAGAGAGCCTGCAAAGATATTGGTTGCTAGTGGTCGATCATTCCAAGGTATTGTGGACTATGCCCGTACTGTAGAGGATTCGCGTTGCCATGACCCTGGGGCCAGAGATAAGAGGCCTTGATATCATGGTGGCTACAATAGTTCCAAACATGGTGGTAGAGGTTCGGGCCAGTGGAGCTGAGGTTATCAGCCACAGAAGCATTAGAGTCAGATTAGTCGACCAGTTCAAGCTTCACTTTAGTCTTCTGATTCTCAGTTTGAGCAAGGTCAGAGCAGACAGCGTAGTCACAATGGTCAGTCTTTGAGAGGTACTACTTATGGGGCATCAAGCTGAGGTGGCCACACAGGTTCAACGAGTTTGTCTCAGTAGGGTGGGCCGTCAGGGCCTTGCTATGAGTGTGGAGTCAGCGGGCATTCTGCGAGAGATTGCCCCTAGCGGGGCATAACCTGCTATGAGTGCGGAGTTAGTGGTCATTTTACTAGAGATTGCCTCCAGCGGGGTACAGTTCAGCCAGCTGCTCTGCCAGCTCAGCGTAATCGCTTAGTTCAGCCACCGGCTCGAGGAGGTGGTGGTCAGGGTAGAGGTGGTGCTCCACGTGGCAGAGCAGGTGATAGGGATAGCAGTCGGGCAGGTGGAGGTCGTCGTTAGTTTTATGCATTCCTTGGGAGACTGGAGGCAGAGGCCTCAGATACTGTGATTAAAGGTACAATTTTTGTATGTCGTCAGCCAACTTATGCTTTATTTGATCCTGGATCCACTTTTTCATATGTATCTGCCTAGTTTCTGCCTTGTTTGGGGTGTGCTAGTGAGCCATTATCTGTGCTTGTTTCTATTTTGACCTCAGTAGGAGATTCTTTAGTAGTGGATAGGATTGTGAGATCTTATTTGATATCCGTTGGTGATTTGGAGACTTGGGGGGTTATGTGATAATCCTTGATATGTTAGATTTTGATGTGATACTGGGCATGGACTGGTTATCCCCTCACCTTGTGGTTTTGGACTGTTATGCCAAAATCGTTACCATTGTCGTGCCCGGTGTATCCCCGATTGTATGGCAGGGTTCTGTTAGCCATGCACCATCTGGGATCATCTCTTGTCTTCAAGCTAGGAAGTTGATTTCCCGTGGGTGTTTTGCTTATCTAGCATATATTCGAGATGCTAGTGCTTACTCTTCATCTCCTGAGTCTGTTCCTGTGCTTAGAGACTTCCTAGATGTGTTCCCTATTGACCAGCCAGGCCTTCCACCTGAGACAGATGTTGATTTTGCCATTGAGTTAGAGTTGGGCACCAGACCCATCTGCATTCCTCCTTACAGTATGGCTCCTGCTGAGTTAAGGGAGCTTAAGGAGAAGCTCCAGGATTTGTTAGCTAAGGGGTTCATTAGGCCGTGTGTCTCTCTTTGGGGGTGCTCCTGTTCTCTTCGTGAAGAAGAAGGATAGGTCAATGCGGATGTGTATTGATTATCGATAGCTGAATAAGGTGACAGTGAAGAATAGGTATCCGATGCCGAGGATTGATGACTTGTTTGATCAGCTTCAGGGTTCAACCGTATTTTTGAAGATTGATTTGAGATCCGGATGCCATCAGTTGAGGATTAGGGTGGAGGAAATCCCTAAGACAGTATTCATGATACATTATGGCCATTATGAGTTCCTGGTGATGTCTTTTGGGTTGACTAATGCCCCCGCAGCTTTCATGGATTTGATGCACAGGATGCTTAGCCCGTACTTGGATATGTTTGTGATAGTCTTTATTGATGACATTCTGATATACTCGAGGAGTAGAGATGAGCATGAGAAGCACTTGAGGAATGTACTTCAGACTTTGAGAGACCATCGACTTTATGCCAAGTTCTCAAAGTGTGAGTTTTGGTTTGAGTCAGTTGCATTCCTAGGGCGCGTGGTGTCTAAGGATGGGATTAGAGTTGATCCGGGTAAGATTTCAGTAGTTCGTAATTGGCCTAGACCTACCACTCCTACCGAGGTTTGCAGCTTTGTTGGTTTAGCCGGGTACTGTAGACAATTTGTTGAGGGATTTTCTTCCATAGAAACACCCTTAACTATGCTGACTAGGAAGGATGTTCCATTTTAATGGTCGAACTAGTGCGACGATAGCTTCCAGAGGCTTAAGTCCTTATTGACTTCAGCTCCAGTTTTGACTTTGCCGATCGAGGGTCAGAGTTTTGCCGTATATTGTGATACTTCCGGGGTTGGTCTTGGTTGTGTGTTGATGCAGCAGGGTCGAGTGGTAGCATATGTGTCAAGGCAGCTGACGGTTCACGAGCGCAACTACCCTACTCATAACTTAGAGTTGGCAGCGGTAGTCTTTGTGCTCAAGATCTGGAGGCACTACTTATATGAAGTTCATTGTGAGATATTCACCAATCACCGTAGTCTTCAGTACATTACGAATTAGCGAGAGCTGAACTCGAGGCAGAGGAGATGGATTGAGTTGCTGAAGGACTATGATTTTACTATTCTATACCATCCGAGAAAGGCAAATATGGTAGCAGATGCCTTGAGTCAAAAGGCAGTAAGTATGGGCAGTCTAGCTTCACTTTCAGTTTCTGAGCGACCATTGGCCTTGGACATCCAGTCCTTGGCTAACCATTTGGTTAGTCTTGACTTGTCAGATCCTAGCAGAGTTCTTGCCAGTATTGAGGTTTGTTCCACTCTAGTTGATCAGATTCAGAGCCAACAGTTTGAGGATCAGAGTTTGTGTAACCTTCATGACCAGGTAGTTTGGGGTGAGGCCATCCGGGGTACTTAGGGTTCTAATGGTATTTTGAGGTTTGGTGGTTGACTTTGTTTCCGAGGGTTGGTGATTTGATTCAGTTGATACTCCATGAGGCACATTATTCTAGATACTCCATTCATTCTGGTGTGGCTAAGATGTATATGGATTTGAAGTAGCTTTACTGGTGGAGTGGTATGAAGTAGGACGTAGCGGAGTTCATATCTCGGTGCTTGAATTGTCAGCAGGTTAAGTTCAAGCACATGAGACCAGGTGGTTTGATGCAGCGACTTCCCATTCTTGAGTGGAAGTAGGAAGGGGTTACTATGGATTTCATGGTTGGTTTGCCTCGTACTTCTCGGGGTTTTGATTCCATTTGGGTAATTATGGATTGGCTGACTAAGTTGGCCCACTTCTTGCCGGTTCATACCTCTTACAGTGCTGAGAGGTTAGCTCAAATATACCTTCGTAAGGTTGTTTGGTTGCACGAGGTCCTAGCTGCTATCATTTCAGACCGTGACACTCAGTTCACATCTCAGTTCTAGAGAGCTATACAGAGGGATTTGGGTACAGAGGTTCAGCTTAGTACTGCTTTCCACCCTCAGACAGATGGCCAGTCCGAGTTTGCTTATAATAATAGCTTTTATTCGAGCATCGGCATGGCACCTTTTGAGGCTTTGTATGGTAGGCATTGCAGATTACTGATTGGTTGGTTTGATGGTTGAGAGTCCAGACCGCAGAGTATAGATTTGCTTAGAGATATCTTAGACCGAGTCTGTTTGATTCAGGATAGACTTAGAGCATCCCACAATAGGCAGAAGAGCTACGCTGATTGTAGACTTTATCCTTGGAGTTCAGTGTTGGTGACTTGGTATTCCTTTGAATATATCCTGTAAAGGGCGTGATGAGATTTGGTCAGCGGGGCAAGCTTAGCCCCATGTTTATTGGGCCGTTTGAGATTCTTCAGAGGGTTGGTAGTGTTGCCTACATATTAGCTTTGCCTCCAATGTTTTCAGTTGTGCACCCAGTTTTTCATGTCTCGATATTGCGCTGGTATGTTCCAGATGTGTCTCATGTGTTGCATTGGGATTCGATCTAGTTAGATGAGAGTTTATCCTTTGTTGAGGAGCCGATAGCTATTCTGGCCAGAGATATCAGGAGATTAAGATCTAGGGAGATTCTGATTGTGAAAGTTCAGTGAAGGCATCATTTGGTCGAGAAGGCTACTTGGGAGACCGAGAGTGAGTTGCGTGCCCAGTATCCACAGTTGTTTGAACCTTCAGGTACTCCTTTCTTCTTGACTTTCGAGGACGAAAGTCTTTTTAGTAGTGGATGTTGTAATGAACCTTCCGGTCATCTTCACATTTATGCATTCATTGTGCTATTAGAGTTTTCTTATAGCGACCTCAAGTCATTTATGGCTTGCTGGGACCGATATTTCGGTGCCCTGGTCATTCGTTTGGTTGTTTTAGCCGTTTGCCTATTTTAGGGCCTTAACTTAGAATATCATTGAATTTAGTCAACATTCTTGGTAAACATGCTCGAAATTGAATTTTGATAGTTCTGCTAGCTCTGGAGCATAGTGTTTGGTCTAGAAGGACCCTTTGTTGGGTTCTGGGAGCTTTCAGTTTTGTTTTGTTTTTGTTTTTGTATTTTAGCTAAGTTGAACTTGAAAATTTGACTTTGCTCAACATTCGGGGAAGACGGCCTCGAATGGATATTTTGACAGTGTTGTTAGCTCTGGAATGTTGACTTTGGGCTAGAAGGACCTTTGGTTAGGGTCCCAAGGCTTCCAAACTCATTTTAGGCCTTGGTGTTCCATTTTGGAAAGATAGGCCTAAAGTTGGTTCTTGGGCGTGGGGCTATTTTTTGTGCTATCGACCTCCGTTGGGGTTTGTTTTCGATTCTGTTGAGTCTGAAATACCATTTTTAGTCGAATAGCTCTGCTTGTTTGTGTTCGCGGGACCCCGGATGTGTTTTCGAGGGTCCATCGAGGTAAAATTCTTGTTGAAAATTGTTGTTGGCAGTTGGTGCTGTCATGGCACCAGCATGGCCTTCGCGTATGCGGTGGCCGCCCGCATTCATGTAGGCCTATGCCAGCTGCCCCTCTGCCCTTGCCTTCACCTAGGCACTCACCAAGCTACGTTCGCAGGCCCGCATTTGCAATGGCCTGGCCGCATTCGCGCAAGGCAGGCGCCTGGCCTGGCCAGCGCTTGGCCTTCGCTTGCGCGCCGGCTGCCCGCGTGCCCCGCGTAGGCTGTGGCCTGCAGTGTTCACGAAGGCTTGGGCCAGCATCTATTTAAGCTGGCCATTACATTTTTCCAGCCCTCATCTCTCATTCCCCCCAACTCTAACACACCCAAAACACTCTCAAAATTGCTCAAATCAGTGCACCCTTGTAGGATTCTTATTCCCTCGATGAATTCTTGCTCCGTTGGCGTTTTGGTAAGTTTCTTTACTTCTCCATATTTTTCTTCTCCATTGGTTTAAATCACCACTGTTGCCATCTTATCAAGCTCAAAAATTATTTGTAGAATCTATTCGTGTGTGAGGTTGCATGCTTCGTGGGATCATCCAATTCATATCCTTGACATAATCCTCTCATTTTTGGTAGTTGATTCTTGTCAATTTTCGATTTTCATTCCTTAAATTTCATTATTGGGTTTCATAACTTTAGGGGCTGTTTTAGCTCGAATTTATTGCCCAAATTCCTTGATTTTTTTGGGCATGTACTCCCATGGTCTTGGTGATCATAATGTGCATTTTCGTTGTCAGTTTCGTGTTGCGGGTCCCACGGGCTTACCGGTGATTCGAATTTTGGACCGGCTATTATTATAGCAATATGGGTATCGTTAGACTCGTGTTGATGTGTTATTTATCTTTATGATAGTTTGATTATCATTTAGAGCTTCTCGGAGTGCTTCGGCCTCGGATATTGTCGTGCCAGCATCTTATTGTCGGACGACAGGTAGGTTACGATCTAAACTCCCTAGACTTAGCATATATCAGATAAAATTATACTAATTGAAATCCTTGTTTTGGGTTATTAGCTTGGCACCACAGACCTTGACCATTTTTTCATGATTCCCCTTGTTTCTTTCCTCCGTTGTATGTAGTATTCTTCATAGTAGATATTATCACCCTTGTGGTCTTGCGTGGACTTGTTTTGACTGTAGACCATAAATGGTGGGCTATTCGGGAGTGACCGTGAGTCCCTGAAATGCCCCCAAACTTAAGATACGCGTGCTACTCTTAAACGCGAAGGAATCATTATGAACCAAGAGGATAAGGTTGTGAATGGGTAATTATGCAAAGGGACACTTATATTAATCCATTTGAAGTGCTAGACTAAGGTTATAGACCAAAGGGAGACTTGAAACAAAATTTCAAATAGAAGGATCCACTACGGTGGACTAGTTCAAGCAAGCTCGTACAAGGTCTTAACTGTAACAGGTATATCTCCCAATATAAAAGGATTTAGAGATCCTATGAAGTACCAAATTAAAGGTATTTGAGTCTAGTTTGCAATGAAACAAACTGCTCGTCCGTACAAGTTTGGAGTAAACAGTTATGTGTATTTTATTACAGACATGCGCACTGCCCAATCACTGCGGGACATGTGGCAGCCTTGGGTAAGTCAGCCAAAAGTTGTGTATTTATATTGAAACTTTGGGATTTTGTCTCCCATACATATCAGAAAATAAGGTACCTTCTTAACAATAGTTTTATTCAGTTCTTCTTTATCTCAACCCCTCTCTAGCCTAAGGTAAGTGAATTCCTTCAAGAATCAAGTGTATTTTTCATCGTAGGTCACGAAAACATATTTAGTCAAGTGTTTTCTTGTTGGAAAAGGTGTTGTTTTTGAAGATAAAAAGGTTGCAGGGATTTTATTCTTATTGATAAAGGTATGACTGCTCTTCTATCCCTGTAAATATGACTCTAAGAGTTGTTTAAGTATAGTTTATGGGTAGGTCTCACGGGATGGTGATAGGAAGCCGTGAGTCCATGTTTTGCCCATTGTAACTGATATAATTGGTGAGGAGGGAGTATGTAGAGGATTGTAATGGTTGTATTGTTGACTAAATGAGATGTGTATATTTGTGTATTGAGGCAGCAAGCTTGCTGCGATAAGGAGGGACGCTAGGTATAGCTAACACGATTTTTTTTATAGCTCTTGCAAGCTTATTGCTCATCAAGTGTTTGATAAAATTCCTAAATGGATTGAGGATGTTGTTTATATGCTATTTGTATTCCTATCACTGTATTAAATGTTATAATTCTCTCTCAACTTAACCTATGAGCTTAAAGGGGCATTTAAACGCTATTAGATAAAGAACTCATGAGGTGGTGTTTGGAAGATGATGGGTCAAGTTTATGACCTTGTTTGGGATATGGAATGGTCTGTATATTGTATGTAAAGGATGGAGGGATTAATATTGACTTCATAGGTGGTCATAGTTCAGTTGATAAGGGGAAAAGAGAGAGGTGTGGGGATACACCTTTTAGTTATCTTATTTGCTAAGCTAGTCGCTCGTAAGCTATTATCGTCTTTCCAACCTCGCCATATTTCTTGGTTAGTCGCTTATACTATTGCATATTTTGTTATGTCATAGATAAGGAGTGTTTGAAGGGAACCAAGGATATGACATAAAGGAGAGAGAGTCTCGAAGTAAGGTATGTAAAGCTAAAACCTCTTTTAGCCATCAAGGCACGACTTAGAGTCACATGTTCCTCCTACAAAGTTTGTCATAGATTATATGCTGCTTGAAAGTAAATCTTATTGGTATTATAGGTCTCTCTCGGGTGGAGTTCTAAACCTATAGAGTTATAGTACTCATTTCTAGTCAAAGAAGTCACATGTTTCGCACGACTATACATGTCTTCAGTTGAAACTCTTCAAAGTTACCGAGCATATATGTCACAAAACTTAGAGAAAGTAATTGGCCACAGAATATCCCTGAGTATATAGATCAAATAGATATATTATTCTTCAGCTAAAAGAAAGTAATCAATATTCAAATAATGAGTTATATGATTTATAAGTTGCTTACTATGGGCCTTTACAAACAAGATGAGATTATAGCCTACTCAGCAGCGTGGGGTGGGTATCGTTAGGGCCACTACGTGCGACACTATTCTTTGCACAGAATTCAGACATAGTCAGCTGGAACTTCCCACCGTGGATTCCCCTGACTACACAGGCCTGCGGGCAGACCTTATAGGAGCCCGTGAGGGCGTACCTTGACATACCACATTACCCAGACTATGAGATTTCACACATGGTTGTGATAGTTGGGTACAGATGCCAAACATGTGTCACAGATGGTTCAGATTACATTCTCTGTATGTGTATGCTCAGATTTTCCTATTTTTGATATTCAATTCAGTGAGCATTCTTACATGTCTGCTTGTTATTCAGTCTGCTTTACATACCAGTACATGTTTTATATGTACTGATGTCCCTTTATTTTTGGGCGCTTTTTTTTATGAATGCAGGCTCCAGCACTCAGGCTAGCAGACATCCATAGTAGACTAGTGCCTTCCAGTTGATCAGTTGGTAAGCTCCACCTCTCTCTGGAGCTATCAGATGCCTAGGTCACATGTTTTGGATTCATGTACATATTGTTTTTTGCGTATGTCGGGGCCCTGTCCTGACTAGTTATTAGATTTTCAGTTGCAGACTCTTTAGAGGCTTCTTAGACATAGTTTTGCTTCAGTTGTACATCTAGTCCAGTAGGCCCTTCAGTTATCTATGTTTCAGTATATGTAATCATATGTTGATGTCCATGTTGTTTCTTGTTAGTTTACAACTTTAGCATGAGTTTAGTATATATGTTTAGTAGGTGCTTGTATAACTCCTTGATGTCCGCCCCTCCTAGCTAGGGGCGTGACAAACTTGGTATCAGAGCACAAGGTTCAAGTGTCCCAGGGAGTCTAAGAAGCCGTGTCTGGACCTTCCTTATGAATGTGTTGCATGCCACATTTATAATTAAGGGACTACGCGGGCATTTAGGAATCTAACCTTCTATTAAAATCTAGATCGTGCAGTAGAGCTAAGTCATAGAAAAGTAATTCTGACTCACACTCTGCTTATTTGTGATACAGATCATGTCTACCAAAGATACGGATAATGTAGGCCATAGGGCAACTACCAACACTACTCAGGAGGCAGTAGTAGAGATAAAATTTCAATTTTGTGAATTCTGAATTTTAGAATGATGACTTTAAGTGTTAATAACTAAGTTTTAAATTTAATATGTGTACATATCTAATATTTAATGATTTTTTTAACACACATATATTGATTGAGTAAAAACTAATGGGTTCAACTGGGTTTGAAGTCGAGCTTCTACCAGTCAGTGAAGGAGGTCCACATCATTTTACGATTAAAATAATATGCTACTCCAACCCTCAAAAAATTATACCCACAATTAATTAACAAAATTAGTTTTATTTTACTTTAATGATTTGCAGTTTATTTTCCGTACTTAAAAATTTGGTTGCAAACAGTTACTTGATGATGGAATGGAAATTTTATTTGTCTACCGCTTGTTATGGGTGTAGATTCGAGGGTCACAAGATGCGTGATTGTCCTAAACTTAGAGCTGAGGGAAGGGGTGATAGATCACCGTCCACAGGCTCCACAGGAGCATCCTCTTCTTCAACACCACCTTTATCTCGTGATCCTCAGGCACAGACAGGCAGAGGTACAGGTAGGGGTAGAGGCAGAGGTTCAGGTTTGGGAGCTGGCCCAAATCGAATGAATGCATTAGCAGGACGACAGGATCCAGAGGCTTCCCCAGATGCGGTTACATGTACCTT
Organism: Jaltomata sinuosa; assembly: GCA_003996215.1. Classification (NCBI taxonomy): domain Eukaryota; kingdom Viridiplantae; phylum Streptophyta; class Magnoliopsida; order Solanales; family Solanaceae; genus Jaltomata; species Jaltomata sinuosa. The sequence goes on from QJPP01003555.1 coordinate 21,697, forward strand.
ATCCATCTTCTCTTATGATGTTTATGCATTAATAGATCTAGGGGCGACCCTATCATATGTTACTCCATTTGTTGCCAAGAAGTTCGGAATAGAGTCAGAGTTATTACGTGAGCCATTTGCAGTATAAACTCCAGTAGGAGAGTCTATTATAGCTAAAAGGATCTACTATAGGTGCCTAGTAACAATATGTGGCCATGATACATTGGCTAACTTGATAGAGCTGGCCATGATAACTGGATTAGCTGTCCTCTTGTTATGCTACAGTTGATTGCCGAGTTAAGATTGCTCAATTCCATTTCCCAAGGGAACCAGTCTTGGAGTGAAGAGGGAATGTTGTGATGCCTAGAGGAAGGTTTATTTATTATCTTAAGGCACAAAAGCTTATAGCAAAAGGGAGTTTATATCACCTAGTCCATGTCAGAGACCTTGAAGCAGAGGAACGTGTGTCAACTTTTCAGTCCATACCCGTTGTGAATGAATATCCAGATGTGTTTCCTGATGAACTTTCTGGATTACCTCTGGTTAGAGATATTGACTTTGGTATCAACCTAGATCCCGATACCCAGCCTATATCCATTCCGCCTTATTGAATGACACCAGCAGAGTTGAAAGAGTTAAAAGAGCAGTTGAAAGATCTACTTGACAAAGGTTTTATTCGACCCAGCATATCGCCATGGGGTGCTCCTGTAATATTTGTACGTAAGAATGATGGCACAATGCGAATGTGTATAGATTACAAGCAGTTGAATAAAGTGACAATAAAGAATAAGTACCCTCTATCCAGAATAGATGATTTATTTGATCAATTGTAGGGAGCTAAATGTTTTTCAAAGATTGACTTAAGATCTGGTTATCACCAGTTGAGGATACGTGAAGTAGATATTCCAAATACAACCTTCAGAACTAGATATGGGCACTTTGAGTTCCTTGTCATGTCATTTGGAGTAACGAATGCCCCAGCAGCCTTCATGGATATGATGAATAGGGTTTTCAAACCCTTTCTTGATATGTACGTGATTGTATTTATAGATGATATCTTGATATATTCACGTGATGAGGCAAAGCATGCAGACCATCTCAGATCAGTTCTGCAGACTCTTAAAGAACACCAGTTTTATGCCAAGTTTTCTAAATGTGAGTTCTGGATGAACTCAGTGGCTTTTCTTGGCCATGTGATCTCTGGTGTAGGTATCAAAGTGGACTTTCAGAAGATATAGGCTGTGAAGAGATGGCCTCGACGTACCACTCTGATAGAAGTACGTAGTTTCTTGGGGCTCGCCGGTTATTACAGGAGGTTTGTGGAGGAATTTTCTCTATTTCCGCCCCTTTGAATAAATTAACATAGAAAACAACCAAATTTCAGTGGTCAGATGCTTGTGAAAGAAGCTTTCAAGAGCTGAAAGATAGATTGACTACTGCTCCTATATTGGACTTACCAGAGGGCACAAAAAAGTATGCCATTTATTGTGATGCTTCGGGTGTTGGCCTTGGATGCGTCTTGATGCAACATGGGAAGGTTATAGCATACGTTTCTCGACAATTGAAAAAGCATGAACAAAGCTACCCCACACATGATTTAGAGCTTGCAGCAGTTGTATGTGCACTTAAGATTTGGCGACACTATTTGTATGGGGTACATGTTGACATATTTACAGACCATAAGAGTCTTCAATATATCTTCAAGCAACATGAGTTGAATTTGAGGCAGAGAAAGTGGCTAGAGTTGCTGAAAGACTACGATGTCAATATTCTTTACCACCCCGGTGAAGCTAAAATTGTAGCGGATGCTCTCAGTCGCGTGTCTATGGGCAGCCTAGCACATTTTTCACCCGCTCAACATGAAGTAGCATGAGATGTTCATAGATTAGCCAGGCTAGGAATTCGACTTCTAGATTCTGAAGATGGAGGTGTGGTTGTGCAGAACACTGCAGAGTCATCATTAGTGGCATTAGTGAAAGGAAAACAATATGATGATCCCTTATTGCTCCATTATAGAGAAGGGATTCTACAACATAAAATTTCAGCATTTGAGATGGTTGGGGATAGTTCCTAAAGGTGCCGAGAAAGACTGTGTGTTCCTAATGTAGATGGTCTAAGAAAACAGATAATGGCTTAAGCACATTGTTCCCCATATTCCATTCATCCAGGCTCTACAAAGATGTACCATGACCTTAAAGAGGTCTACTGGTGTAAAAACATAAAAAGAGATATAGCAGAGTTTGTAGCACAATGCTCTAACTGCCAGTAAGTGAAAGCAGAACATCAAAGGCCCAGTGGCCTAGCTCAGACTATAAGCATTCCAGTGTGGAAATTGGAGGCCATTAACATGGACTTTGTTATAGGTTTTCCTTCCTCATTCCATAAGTATGACTCGATTTTGGTGATTATTGATCGATTAACAAAATCAGCTCACTTTTTAACAGTTAAGTCCACCGGTACCACAGAAGATTATGCCAAGATATATATAAAAGAGATTGTTCTCTTTCATGGAATTTCAATGTCCATCATTTCAGATAGGGGTGCCCAGTTCACCTCACATTTTTGGAGGTTATTCCAAGAGAGTTTGGGCACACAGGTAAACCTTAGCACTATATTCCACCTACAGACGGATGGCCAAGTTGAGCGCACTATTCATAAACTCCAAGATATGTTGAGAGCATGCGTTCTGGACTGTAAAGGCAATTAGGATGATCATTTTCCCTTGATAGAATTTGCCTATAATAATAGCTATCACTCCAGTATTGGCACGACTCTATTTGAAGCTCTTTACGGGAGACGATGTAGATCACCTATTGGTTGATTTGATGTAGGTGAGATGTTGCATCCTAACGCACACGTAAGTGTACGCGGTCGTACAATTAATATAGGATTATAAGTCCAGATATCGTACTCACAAGGACTTGTCGATTAACTATTTTACTAAATTAAACTAGTTCTAATTATTTATTCAAGCGTAAAAACTCAAAGGAGAATTAATAATTAACTAACCTAGAAATAGAAAGAAGAAGTTAACTAATGAATGATTAACCAAACAAAGAGCAGATTGTCACGTAATCAATGTGATGAAATCGATCTAGGACTATGGATTCACTAACAATCATGCTGAGTAGGCAATTTCATTGACTTATTTATTTATCTAGTTGCAGCTTTCGGGGTTGATTTTACAACTATGGTCTTCCGAGCCTCTAATTGCCTATCCGAATTAGCATCACAACTATATCATTGAGGGGGATGTGACATCTTATTCTGAACGCTTTTATATATCTTCTCGTATAAACCAAGCAAGGCGTTCTAGGTATATTCCTATCCTAGTCGCTAACCTACTCTTTACGTTACAAAAGAGAGGCCTTGCCCCCTATATTCTCCGTTCTATCCCAATGATTCTTCTTCCGAGTTCACAAAGAGATTACGGATTTATTTTAATGGTAGCTAAGCATTAAAATAGTAAGCACAAGAATATAAGAACAACTAATATGATAATCTTCACAAATCGAATCAAGAGTCTACTTCAACAATCATGTAATTAGCTACCACAATCCTAGAACGAGAAGTTTAACTCCACATAGACATGGAACAATTACAACAATTCATTCAAAGAAAAACATTAAAAAAAATAATAAAGGAGAAGAAAATATGAAACCAATATTCTCCGACCTCCACGGCGGCTCCTAATTCTTCGTAGGTCAAAAGTTATGTTCAAATTGTTCTTATGGGATATTTATAGGTGTAGAAAAAAGTTTCAAATAAAATAATTGAATCCAAAATAAATTGAGAAAAATCGGATCCATAAATTTTGCCTGTGCCACGTCGCGCCTCTCAGCGCGTCAAAATATTATCGCGCCGCCTTCCCCAATTAGCAGTAGCATTTTTTTCAGTCTTATTTGCAGGTTGTGTCTTCATTGAGTGCCACGTGTGCAGCTCTTATTCAATTGAATTGAAATTCAATTGTCATTTGGCTGCTATGCACATATATAATATAATATTTCTTTTAATCCAATAAGCTATTTGCTTGATTTCCTTATACGATTTCTCATTTTTAATTCGTTTCTTATTCAAACTTTTCCTTTTCGCACCACTTTAACCTTATAAATAAAAATACTCAATATAAATATAATTTATAAAATCAATGCTCAAAAAAAGATAATGAAAAGACTAAATATGAGACAAATAATGATTAAATATATGTACTTTTGGCCTCACATCACCACCCCACTATTAGACTTTTGCTTGTCCTCGAGCAAGCATTAAAGCTCATCTCAAAAAATCAAACTAGAAATAACACCACTTCGATTGATACGAACAATTAGGCCATACAAAAAACTCAAAACATCAAGTACACTTCCCGCTCATTATGCAAGATATACAACAAAAATAAACTTCTGACCTCCTAACCTCAAAGACGGACTCTAACTCATCAATTTAAATTTGCTCACCTACTCCATCAAAGAAAGCTAATAAAATCACTTATCTATCATGAAACAAGTGCCCTCACAAGAAGAAATAGTCCACACACTCAATTTACATAATCGAATATAAATTAAGGACTTAGCATCAAAGATCAACTGTTACACTCACAAAAGAATTCACATGTATGCACAAAGAACCATAGGCTTGCCCATTATGTACATCTCCACTAATTAAGCATGCTCGAATAGAATCAAATAGGACATTAACGAGTTATAATGTTGGCTAGGGGACGGGTAGGAAAACTATATAATAGTGACTTACACTTTCCTAAGCACTTTGCATTTTTTTAGACTTCATCACCCATTATTTTTAACACTTTATTTTTTCAGCCCTCTCTTCAATTTATTTTCACTAGTATTCTCATCATATCAAGAATGCTTCAATCATCATTTTTTTTCTCAACCAATTTCTTTTTCCATCTCTTTTTTTTCATGTCAAATTCTTTCAAAGAGGGCCTTTTCATCACTTTGTAGCTATCTTTGATCACCTTTTTCACTTGACCATTCTTTTTCTTCAAATTTAACAATTTTAACACAGTCTATGCTACAATGCTCAAGGAAGCAGGGTACAAAAACTAGGGATTCAACCAAAGGATTATGGCAAAAATACGGCTACCAAACGAAAGGCTACATGCTCAAGAGGCTACTAGTGATATAATATCTGAAAAGGCTAAATTTTACAAAACAAATAAAAGAAAACCTATTATCATCTTCTAAACAGAGCAATACTTATTATTTTGCTTCAATAACATGCAGGGCAAGTTCTCTAGATTAAGATGCAAAATATGAAATATACAAAAATTCTCACCACTCATGGCACAAGTCTCAATCAAGATGGATCAATTCTACTTCTAAGACAGACAGGGTCATAACGAACTATAAAATAAGAAAAAGTTATATACAGAGTCACAATCATGAGACTAGGTGTTAAAAAGTTTGTTATTTTATTATCATTCAAGCACTCACAAAAAGAAAGTACTACTCAAAATCAGGCCTAAATTGCTAGTATCAAACAAATCAAAAAGTCTTTTCTTTTCTCTCCTAAAAAATAAAAAAATAAAATACTCCTAAAATAAAAATAAAAGTAAAAAAAATAAAATAAAATTTACTCTAAAAAATAAAATTTTTCCCAGTTCAAGGAGCCTCCCCTCGAAAAAGAACTGTGGCCATAAGAAAAACCAAGGGGTGGATGAGATATGCCGCTTAAAAACTAAAATAAAAATAAATAATAAAAAAAATCTTTTTGTGTTTAATTTTTTTTCTATATATATATTTTTTTTTTTGTATTTTTTTTCTCAAATAAAATAAAATTCTATGGCATACTCACCCTTAAACTCATAAATATTGGAAGAATTCCCATCCCACACTTAAAATCATGCTTTGTCCTCAAAGCAATTTATAGAAAAAGATGATGAAGAAGAAGAAGGGTGAGAGATACTCCCTGAGGCCCTCTAGGACCTAGCTAGCAGCATGTTTTCTCAATTAATCATCAGGGGTTGTGCAATCCCACACTTACGCTCAACCATCCTCCTTAGCTTCAAATTTGGGTACTCAGACTTCCCCTAATCTGCAAAAAATAAACACAAAGAAAAAAAAGTAACACTAAAAATAAAAAAAGAAGAAACTACACTACAAATTGGGTTGCCTCCCAACAAGCGCCTGATTTAAGGTCGCGGCATGACGCCATCACTTCACCACTTTTCTTTCCACTTAGAACTTATGAATTGCACCTCTAACTTTGCATTAAATTTTTTGCTCTTCTCAAGGGGTGGTGGTATAAAGATGAAGGGACCAAGCAAAGGATGTCACATCTTGCACTTCTTGATCATTAAGTGAGGAATGCCATTTTGTCTCTTTGGTGTGTTATATTTTAGAATGTAAGGACCTTGCTCCTTATCTACACACTTCTCCACTAGTTTAGATAACTTAATTTTCATGTCATCATCCAAACATAATGTAGAAAAGTGATTAGAATGTGGTCTAACACGTCTCGACTCAAAACTTGCATTATTTATGACATGCTCACTTTTGTGTACCTCCTCAACATCCGCACTAATGAATAAAGTATAGTTGAATAGTTGGAATTCCTCTTTATGCTCCACTAATTGGTCAGTATCCACAATAATTGGTGATTGGGCATCAAACGCCACAACCGTTTACTTCAAGTGATCCTCCAAGTCATGAATATCTGAGCTAAATTGGTCTATCTCTTGTCTGAGCTCAAATCTTCCTTCTATCAGCTGTTTCATCATGTATGTAAGATTATCACGGAGAAACTCATGAAATTTAACTTTTTTCTCTTGTTCCCTTAGCCAAGATTGACTCACTATGTCTGCTTCCTCACAGCTTTCTCCTAGTAGGGACTCACTTTCTTCTTCTACTAGGGGTTCATCTTGGATATTGGCTAAGACCGTAACTTGCTGATCAATACAAGTTTCAGCCATAGCCTGTATCTCTGTGAGTTGGGAACCTATCCTCTCCGTGTCTTTCCTCAATTTGATTGTGTCTTTCCTCAATTCTTCTTGCTTATCCAGTATTTGCTGAAGCATATCAATGAGATGAGCCTCATGATTCACATCCTCCACTTCATTACCCCTGCCAACATCACAAACAATAGAAGAATCATAATAGGGGCTCCAGGAAGGGGAATAAGAGTGAGGACAACCATTCGAATGACCATCCTGATCACCACATATATGACATACATTAAATTCAAAAGATTGGGTAGGTGCGCACTACCCGCCCTCTTGATTATAATGTCAATTGATATTCAGGTGGAGTCCTCCATAGTACTGACAAGGATTACCAATATATGGATATTACTCATCATTCAACCAATATTTATCCCTAGATGTCATGTTAAGAAGAGTAGTAGAAAAAAAAACTAACTATAAAAGAAAATAAAATATATACAAAAACTTAAATAAATAAATAAAAAAATTCTAATACAGATAAATAATTAATTTTTAAGTCCCCGACAACAACGCCAAAAACTTGTTGCATCCTAACGCACACGCAAGTCTACGCGATCGTACAAGTAATATAGAATTGTAAGTCCAGATATCGTACCCACAAGGACTTGTCGATTAACTATTTTACTAAAATTAAACTGGTTTTAATTATTTATTTAAGCGTAAAAACTCAAAGGAGAATTTATAATAAACTAATCTTGAAATAAAAAGAAGAAGTTAACTAATGAACGATTAACCAAATAAAGAGCAGATTGTCACGTAATCAATGTGATGAAATCGATCTAGGACTGTGGATTCACTAACAATCATGCTGAGTAGGCAATTTCGTTGACTTATTTGTTTATCTAGTTGTTGATTTTGGAGTTGATTTTACAACTATGATCTTCCGAGCCTCTAATTGCCTATCCAAAATAGCATCACAACTACATCATTGAGCGGGGATGTGACATCTTAATCCGAACGCTTTTATATATCTTCCCGTATAAACCAAGCAAGGCGTTCTAGGTATATTCCTATCCTAGTCGCTAACCTACCCTTTATGTTATAAAAGAGAGGCTTTGCCCCCTATATTCTCCGTTCTATCCCAATGATTCTACTTCCGAGTTGACAAAGAGATTATAGATTTATTTTAATGGTAGCTAAGCATTAAAATAGTAAGCACAAGAATATAAGAACAACTAATATGATAATCTTCACAAATCGAATCAAGTGTCTACTTCAACAATCATGTAATTTGCTACCACAATCCTAGAACGAGAAGTTTAACTTCACATAGACATGGAACAATTACAATAATTCATCCAAAGAAAAACGTAAAAATAAATAATAAAGGAGAAGAAAATATGAAACTAATATTCTCCGGCCTCCACGGCGGCTCCTAGCTCTTCGTAGGTCAAAAGTTATGTTCAAATTGTTCTTATGGGATATTTATAGGTGTAGAAAAAAGTCTCAAATAAAATAATTGAATCCAAAATAAATTAAGAAAAATCGGATCCATAAATTTTGCCTGTGCCACGTTGCGCCTCTCAGCGAGTCAAAATATTGTCGCGCCGCCTTCCCCAATTAGGAGTAGCATTTTTTTTCATTCTTATTTGCAGGTTGTGTCTTCATTGAGTGCCACGTGTGCAGCTCTTATTCAATTGAATTGAAATTCAATTGTCATTTGGCTGCTATGCACATATATAATATAATATATCTTTTAATCCAATAAGCTGCCTGCTTGATTACCTTATACGATTTCTCATTTTTAATTCGTTTCTTCTTCAAATTTCTTCCTTTTCACACCACTTTAACCTTACAAATAAAAATACTCAATATAAGAATAATTTATAAAATCAATGCTCAGAAAAAGATAATGAAAAGACTAAATATGAGGCAAATAATGATTAAATATATGTACTTGATAGCTATCACTCTAGTATTGGTATGGCTCCATCTGAAGCTCTTTATGGGAGACGATGTAGATCACCTATTGGTTGGTTTGATGTAGGTGAGACTCAAATATTGGGACCAAATCTTGTCCATCAATCAGTTTAAAAGGTAAAGCTAATACAAGAGCGGCTGAAGATCGCTCAAAGCTGACAGAAATCTTATACAGATGTGCGATGCAGAGATTTAGAGTTTTAAGTTGATGACTGGGTATTCTTGAAGGTATCGCCTATGAAGGGGGTTATGCGATTTGGAAAGAAAGGTAAGTTGAGCCCTAGATGTATTGGTCCTTATAGAATCCTAAAGAGAGTTGGCCAAGTAGCCTATGAGGTTGATTTACCTCCTGAGTTAGCAGCAGTGCATTCAGTCTTTCACGTGTCTATGTTACGTAAATGCTTAGTAGATCCTTCTCAAGTTATCCGTTTAGAGGGTATAGAGCTCTCCAAAGATTTATCATATGAGGGAGTCCCAGTGGCCATACTAGATAGACAAATCAGAAAATTGAGAACGAAAGAAATAGCTTCAGTTAAAGTCCTATGGAAAAGTCAGAATGTAGAAGAAGCCACGTGGGAAGCAGAGGCCGACATGAGGGACAAATATCCTCACTTATTCAAGGAAAAACCGGAAGGTTCTTAAAGTCATTACTCCTTTCATTCTAGTATCAATTTTAGTCATATTTGTTAATACTATTTTATCAATATGCTAAATGTTCAGGTACTTGGTACGTTCCTATGAGTCAAGAGTTCTATATGTTCCCCAGAGTTGAGGTGTAAAGTTGAAGGAGTATGAGGTAAGATATATCAACTACTATAGTTTTCATTCCTGTAACGCCAAGCTGAGCCTCGTTGATACCTGTTGAATATTATTCTCTTGTTGTGACCCTCTGTAAAGCGCATAATATGTGCTTTGGTTAGCTGACACATTTTGGATAGGGCAGTTTACAAGGGAAACTCTGCCAATTTTTTTTTGAGAAGAGGCAGAGTTAGATTAAATTTAAGCCGTATCCTTCATTCGAGGATAAATGATCCTAAGGGGGGGATAATATAATTCCCCCAGATATAAGATACATGTGCAACTCGTAAACTCGAAGGAATCGTTATGAACCAAGAGGATAAGGTTATGAATGGATAATTATGTGAAGGGAAACTTATATTAATCCATTTGAAGTGCTACACTAAGTTTATAGACCAAAGGGAGACTTGAAACAAAATTTCAAATTGAAGGATTCACTATGGTGGACTAGTTCAAGCAAGCTCGTACAAGGTCTTACTTGTAATGGGTATATTTAACAATATACAAGAATTTAGAGGTCCTATGAAGTACCAAATTAAATGTATTTGAGTCTAGTTTTCAATGCAATAAACCACTCGTCCGTACGAGTTTGGAGTAAAAAGTTATGCGCATTTGACTACAGACACGCGCACTACCCAATCACTGCGGGACATGTGGCAGCCTTGGGTAAGTCGGCCAAAAGTTGTGTATTTATATTGAAACTTTGGGATTTCATCTCCCATACATATCAGAACATAAGGTACCTACTTCAAAATAGTTTTATTCAGTTCTTCTTCATCTCAACCCCTCCCTAGCCTAAGGTAAGTGAATTCCTTCAAGAATCAAGTGTATTTTTCATCGTAGGTCACGAAAACATACTTATTCAAGTGTTTTCTTGAAGGAAAAGGTGTTGTTTTTGAAGATAAAAAGGGTGCAGGGATAGTATTCTTATTGATAAAGGTATGGCTGCTCTTCTATCCCTATAAATATGACTCTAAGAGTTGTTTAAGTATAGTTTACGGGTAGGACTCACGGGATGGTGATAGGAAGCCGTGAGTCCATGTTTTGCCCATTGTAACTGATATAATTGGTGAGGAGGGAGTATTTAGAGGGATGTAATGGTTGTATTGTTGACTAAATGAGGTATGTATATTTGTGTATTGAGGCAGCAAGCTTGCTGCCATAAGGAGGGATGCTAGGTATAGCAAACACGATTTTTTCATACCTCTTGCAAGCTTGTCGCTCATCAAGTGTTTGATAAAATGCATAAATGGATTGAGGATGTTGTTTATATGTTATTTGGCTTCCTATCACTGTATTAAATGTTATAGTTCTCTCTCAACTCAACCTATGAGATTAATTAGGCATTTAAACGCTACTAGATAAAGAACTCCTGATGTGGTGTTTGGAAGACGAAGGGTCAAGATTATGACATTGTTTGTGATATGGAATGGTCTGTATATTGTAAGGAAATGATGGAGGGATTAATATTGACTTCATAGGTGGTCATAGTTCAGTTGATAAGGGGAAAAAGAGAGGTGTGGAAATACACCATTTAGTTATCTTATTTGCTAAGCTAGTCGCTCGTAAGCTATTATCGTCTTTCCAACCTCGCCATATTTCTTGGTTAGTCGCTTATACTATTGCATATTTTGTTATGTCATAGATAAGGAGTGTTTGAAGGGAACCAACGACACGACATAAAGGAGAGAGAGTCTCGAAGTAAGGTATGTAAAGCTAAAACCTCTTTTCGCCATCAAGGCACGACCTAGAGTCACATGTTCCTCCTATAAAGGTCATCATAGATTATATGATGCTTAAGCAAATCTTATTGCTATTATAGGTCTCTCTCGGGTGGAGTATAGAGTTATAGTACTCATTTCTAGTCAGAGAAGTCACATGTTCCACACGACCATACATGTCTTCAGTTGAAACTCTTAAAAGTTACCGAGCATATATGTCACGAAACTTAGAGAAAGTAATTTGCCACAGAATAGCCCTGAGTATATAGATCACATAGATATATGATTCTTCAGCTAAAAGAAAGTAATCAATATTCAGATAACTAGTTATATGATTCATAAGTTGCTTACTATGGGCCTTTACAAGCAAGATGAGATTATAGCCTATTCTGCAACGTGGGGTGGGTATCTTTAGGGCCACTATGTGCGATGCTATTCTGTGCACAGAATTCAGATAGAGTCAGCTCGAACTTCTCACCGTGGAATCTCCTGACTACACAGGCCTGCGGGCAGACCTTACAGGAGCCCGAGAGGGCGTACCTTGATAGACCATATTACCCATATTATGAGATTTCACACATGGTTATGATAGTTGGCTACAGATGCCAAACATGTGTCACAGATCACCGACAGTAGTCTATCTTATGACTTTCTGATAGTTAGTATTACATAAGGAATAGATAAGCTATATAAAAGGGTAAAGATGTCACCTAGGAAAATTCTAGGAATTTTAATTATATGTAATTAAGTAATGTATAGGGTTATATAAGGACCTCTGATATTGGTCATTGTACCAGTTTCAGTTTCAGTTTCAGATTACATTCTCTGTATGTGTATGCTCAGATTTTCCTATTTTTAATATTCAATTCAATGAGCATTCTTACATGTCTACTTGTTATTCAGTCTGCTTTACATACCAGTACATGTTTTATATGTACTGACGTCCCTTTATTTTTGGGCGCTACATTTTTATGAATGCAATCTCTGGTACTCAGGCTAGAAGACATCCATAGTAGACCAGTGCCTTCTAGTTGATCAGTTGGTAAGCTCCACCTCTCTCTGGAGCTATCAGATGCCTAGGTCACATGTTTTGGATTCATGTACATATCGTTTTTTGGGTATGTCGGGGCCCTGTCCTGACTAGTTATCTGATTTTTAGTTGCAGACTCTTTAGAGGCTTCATAGACATAGTTTTGCTTCAGTTGTACAGCTAGTCCAGTAGGCCCTTCAGTTATCTACGTTTCAGTATATGTAATCATATGTTGATGTCCATGTTGTTGCATGTCAGTTTACAACTTTAGCATGAGTTTAGTATATATGTTTAGTAGGTGCTTGTATAACTCCTTGATGTCCGCCCCTCCTAGCTAGGGGTGTGACAAACTTGGTATCAGAGCACAAGGTTCAAGTGTCCAGGGAGTCTAAGAAGCCATGTCTAGTAGGACCTACCTTATGAATATGTTGCGCACCACATTTATAATTAAGGGACTACGCAATCATTTAGAATCTGACCTTCTATTAAAATCTAGATTGTGCAGTAGATCTAAGTCATAGAAAGTTACTTCTGACTCACACTCTTCTTATTTGTGATACATATCATGTGTACCAAAGATACAGATAATGTAGGCCATAGGGCCACTACCAGAATTACTCAGGAGGCAGCCACTATAGAGAATTCTTCAGTATTAGCGGATCAGACCAGGGCTCAAGAGGTCTTGCCAAGCCCTACACTTCCAAGTCCTCAGGTGCCTAGAAAAGAAGGGCGTACAAGAGTTCCTACACCTCCAATAGCATCAGCATCAGTTTCTATACTGCATGTACCACCACCAGGAGCCTCTAAGCAGGATCTTAGAGGAGCAATACAGTTGCTCACCCAGTTAGTAGCTGCTCAGGTCCAAGCACAGAATGTGGTTGCACATAACACTATTCAGGGAGAGACTGCCGGATCTAGAGTTCGTGATTTCCTCAGGATGAATCCCCCTGTGTTTACAGGATCTAGTAAGAAAGAGTACCCTCAACAGTTTATAGATGAGATCAACAAAATCTTTACGGTTATGCATATATCTGAGACTGAGGCTATTGAATTGGCTTCCTATCAGCTAAAAGATGCTGCCATTGCCTAGCATGAGATGTGGGTCAATTCTAGGGGCCCAAATGACCCCCAGCAATTTAGGAAGAATTATTGAGGGCCTTTATGGATCACTTTTTACCTTTAGAGCTCAGGGAAGCAAGGGTGGATGAATTTCTATCCTTATGATAGAATAACCTCAGTGTCAAGGAGTATAGCATACAGTTTACTCAGTTGGCCAGATTTTCTCCAGAGATGGTCAGCACCCAGAGGGCGAGGATGCATTACTTTGTGGGTGGCCTCGGAGATCATTTGATTGACTCTTGTTCAGTTGCAACACTTAATAATGATATGGATATTGCTAGACTGATGGCGTATGCACAGAAGACAGAGGATTGCATACATGACGGCAGGGCAGAGAGATAAAAAGGGAGCAGAGTAAGAGGGCTAAGGCAGCTGACAGATATCAGGGAAATGACAGGGCTACCTTCAGCAGAGGGCCACCTAGTAAGGCTCAGTCGGCATCCAGCTTCACAGCTAGTGCTCCAGCTCAGTCATCAAGCTCCAGATAGGATCAGAGTCAGACTTCTAGGGCATCAGGCCCTCACTACAAGAGAGGTATTGGTCGGGGATTACCACCTCGGCCTACTTGTAGATAATGTGGCCGTTCTCATTTTGGAGAGTGATTATATGACTCTACCGCTTGTTATGGGTGTGGATTCGAGGGTCACAAGATGCGTGATTGTCTTAAACTTAGAGTTGAGGGAAGGGGTGATAGATCACCATTCACAGGCTCCACAAGAGCATCCTCTTCTCAACACCACCTTCATCTTGTGATCCTCAGACACATACATGCAGAGGTACATGTAGTGGTAGTGTTAGAGGTTCAGGTTTGGGAGCTGGCCGAAATCTAATGTATGCATTAGCAGGCTGACAGGATTCAGAGGCTTCCCGAGATGTGGTTACAGGTACCTTATCCATCTTCTCTTATGATGTTTATGCATTGATAGATCTAGGGAGACCCTATCATATGTTACTCCATTTGTTGCCAAGAAGTTTGAAATAGAGCTAGAGTTATTACGTGAGCCATTTGCAGTATCAAGTCTAGTAGGAGAGTCTATTATAGCCAAAAGGATCTACTATGGGTGCCTAGTAACAATATATTACCATGATACATTAGCTAACTTGATAGAGCTGAACATGGTTGATTTTGATATCATTATGGGCATGGATTGGCTGTCCTCTTGTTATCCTACAGTTGATTGCCGAGTTAAGATTGCTCAATTCCATTTCCCGGGGGAATCAGTCTTTGAGTGGAGAGGGAATGCTGTGATGCCTAGAGAAAGGTTTATTTCCTATATTAAGGCACAAAAGCTTATAGCAAAAGGGTGTTTATATCACCTATTCCATGTTAGAGACCTTGAAGCAGAGGAACGTGTGTCAACTTTTCAGTCCGTACCCATTGTGAATGAATATCCAGATGTGTTTCCTGATGAACTTTCTGGATTACCTCTGGTTAGAGATATTGACTTTGGTATCGACCTAGATCCCGATACCCGGTCTATATCCATTCTGCCTTATAGAATGGAACCAACAGAGTTGAAAGAGCTAAAGGAGCAATTGAAAGATTTACTTGACAAAGGTTTTATTCGACCCAACATATCGCCATGGGGCTCTCTAGTACTATTTGCACGTAAGAAGGATGGCACAATGCGAATGTGTATAGATTACAGGCAGTTGAATAAAGTGACAATAAAGAATAAGTACCCCCTACCCAGAATAGATGATTTATTTGATAAATTGCAGGGAGTTAAATATTTTTCAAAGATTGACTTAAGACCTGGTTATCACCAGTTAAGGATACGTGAAGTAGATATTCCAAAGACAACCTTCAGAACTAGATATGGGCACTTTGAGTTCCTTGTCATGTCATTTGGACTAACGAATGCCCCATCAGCCTTCATGGATATGATAATAAGGGTTTTTAAACCCTTTCTTAATATGTAGGTGATTGTATTTATAGATGATATCTTGATATATTCACGTGATGAGGCAAAGCATGCAAACTATCTCAGATCAGTTCTGCAGACTCTTAGAGAACACCAGTTTTATGCCTAGTTTTCTAAGTGTGAGTCTTGGATGAACTCAATGGCTTTTCTTGGCCATGTGGTCTCTGGTGAAGGTATCAAAGTGGAATTTTAAATGATAGAGGGTGTGAAGAGATGGCCTCGACGTACCACTCTGATAGAAGTACATAGTTTCTTGGGGCTCACCGGTTATTACAGGAGGTTTGTGGAGGGATTTTACTCTATTTCCGCCCCATTGACTAAATTAACATAGAAAGCAACCAAATTTGTGGTCAGATGCTTGTGAAAGAAGCTTTCAAGAGCTACAAGATAGATTGACTACTGCTCTTATATTGGCCTTACCATAGGGCACAGAAGGGTAGGCCATTTATTGTGATGCTTTGGGTGTCGGCCTAGGATGCGTCTTGATACAACATGGGAAGGTTATAGCATACGCTTCTCGACAATTGAAAAAACATGAACAGAACTACCCCACACATGATTTAGAACTTGTAACAGTTGTATTCGCACTTAAGATTTGGCGCCACTATTTGTATGGAGTACATATTGACATATTTACAGAACATAAGAGTCTTCAATATATCTTCAAGCAAAATGAGTTGAATTTGAGGTAGAGAAGGTGGCTAGAGTTGCTAAAAGACTACGATGCCAATATTCTCTACCACCCTGGTAAAGCTAACATTGTAGCGGATGCTCTCAGTCGTGTGTCTATAGGCAGCCTAGCACATTTGTCACCCACTCAACATGAAGTAGCATGAGATGTTCATAGATTAGCCAGGCTAGGAGTTCGACTTCTAGATTCTGAAGATGGAGGTGTGGTTGTGTAGAACACTGCAGAGTCATCATTAGTGGCATTAGTGAAAGGAAAATAATATGATAATCCCTTATTGCTCCAGTATAGAGAAGGGATTCTACAAAATAAAATTTCAGCATTTGAGATGGCAGGGGATGGTTCCTAAAGGTGCTGAGGAAGACTGTGTGTTCCTAATATAGATGGTCTAAGACAACAAATAATGGTTGAAGCACATTGTTCCCGGTATTCCATTCATTCAGGCTCTACAAAGATGTACAATGACCTTAAAGAGGTCTACTGGTTGAATGACATGAAAAGAGATATAGCAGAGTTTGTAGCACAATGCTCTAACTGCCAGTAAGTGAAAGCAGAACATCAAAGGCCCGGTGGCCTAGCTCAGTCTATGAGCATTCTAGTGTGGAAATGGGAGGCCATTAACATGGACTTCGTTATAGGTTTGCCTTCCTCATTCCATAAGTATGACTCGATTTGGGTGATTATTGATCGATTAACAAAATCAGCCCACTTCTTACCAGTTAGTTCCATCGGTACCACCGAAGATTATGCCAAGCTATATATAAAAGAGATTGTTCTCTTGCATGGAATTCCAATGTCCATCATTTCAGATAGGGGTGCCCAGTTCACCTCACATTTTTGGAGGTCATTCCAAGAGAGTTTGGGCACACAAGTAAACCTTAGCACTGTATTCCACCCACAGATGGATGTCCAAGTTGAGCGCACTATTCATAAACTCGAAGATATGTTGAGAGCATGCATTCTGGACTGTAAAGTCAATTAGGATGATTATTTGCCCTTGATAGAATTGCCTATAATAATAGCTATCACTCCAGTATTGGCACGGCTCTATTTTAAGCCCTTTACGGGAGACAATGTAGATCACCTATTGGTTGGTTTGATGTAGGTGAGACTCAAATATTAGGACCAAATCTTGTCCATCAAGCAGTTGAAAAGGTATAGCTAATACAGGAGCGGCAGAAGACCTCTCAAAGCTGATAAAAATCTTATACAAATATACAGCACAGAGATTTTGAGTTCCAAGTTGATGACTGGGTATTCTTGTAGGTATCGCCTATGAAGGGGGTTATGCGAATTGGAAAGAAAGGTAAGTTGAGCCCTAGATATATTGGTCCTTATAGAATCCTAAAGAGAGTTGGCCAAGTTGCCTATGAGGTTGATTTACCTCCTGAGTTAGCAGTGCATCCAGTCTTTCATGTGTCTATGTTATGTAAATGGTTAGTAGATCCATCTCAAGTTATCCCTTTAGAGGGAATAGAGCTCTCCAAAGATTTATCATATGAAGAAGTCAGTGACCATACTAGATAGTCAAATCAGAAAATTGAGAACGAAAGAAATAGCTTCAGTTAAAATCCTATGGAAAAGTCAGAATGTAGAAGAAGCCACGTGGGAAGCAGAGGCCGACATGAGGGACAAATATCCTCACTTATTCAAGGAACAACTAGAAGGTTCTTAAAGTCATTACTCCTTTCATTCGAGTATCAATTTTAGTCATATTTGTTAATACTATTTTATCAATATGCTAAATGTTCAGGTACTTGATACGTTCCTATGAGTCAAGAGTTCTATATGTTCCTCAGAGTTGAGGGGTAAAGTCAAAGGAGTATGAGGCAAGCTATATCAACTACTATAGTTTTCATTCCTATAAGGCCAAGCGGAGCCTCATTGATACCTGCTGAATATTATTCTCTTGTTGTGACGCTCTGTGAAGCGTATGATATGTGCTTTGGTTAGTTGACAGGTTTTGGATAGGCCAGTTTATAAGGGAAACTTTGCCAATTTTTTTTGAGAAGAGGCAGAGTTAGAATAAATTTAAGCCGTATCCTTCATTCGAGGATGAATGATCCAAAAGGGGGGATAATGTAATGCCCCCAAACTTAAGATACGCGTGCAACTCGTAAATGCAAAGGAATCGTTATGAACCAAGAGGATAAGGTTATGAATGGATAATTATGCAAAGGGACACTTATATTAATCTATTTGAAGTGCTAGACTAAGGTTATAGACCAAAGGGAGACTTGAAACAAAATTTCAAATTGAAGGATTCACTACGGTGGACTAGTTCAATCAAGCTCGTAGAAGGTCTTACTTGTAATGGGTATATCTCCTAATATAAAAGGATTTAGAGGTCCTTTAAAGTTACAACTAAAGGTATTTGAGTATAGTTTACAATACAAACTGTTTGTGCATACGAGTTCGGAGTAAAGAGTTATGCGCATTTTACTACAGATACGCGCACTGCCCAATCACTGCGGGACATGTGGTAGACTTGGGTAAGTCAGCCAAAATTTTTGTATTTATATTGAAACTTTGGGATTTAGTCTCCCATACATATTAGAATATAAGGGACCTGCTTAACAATAGTTTTCTTCAGTTCTTCTTCATCTCAACCCCTCCCTAGCCTAAGGTAAGTGGATTTCTTCAAGAATCAAGTGTATTTTTCATCGCAGGTCACAGAAACACACATAGTCAAGTGTTTTGTTGAAGGAAAAGTTGTTTTTCTTGAAGATAAAAAGGGTGCAGGGATATTATTCTCATTGATATACGTATGGCTGCTCTTCTATCCCTATAAATATGACTCTAAGAGTTGTTTAAGTATAGTTTATGGGTAGGACTCACAGGATGGTGATAGGAAGCCGTGAGTCCATGTTTCACCCATTGTAACTGATATAATTGGTGAGGAGGGAGTATGTAGAGGGCTGTAATGGTTGTATCGTTGACTAAATGAGGTGTGTATATTTGTGTATTGAGGCAGCAAGCTTGCTGCGATAAGGAGGGATGCTAGGTATAACAAACACGATTTTTTATAGATCTTGCAAGCTTGTCGCTCATCAAGTGTTTGATAAAATGCCTTAATGGATTGAGGATGTTGTTTATATGTTATTTGTCTTCCTATCACTGTATTAAATGTTATAATTCTCTCTTAACTTAATCTATGAGCTTAAAGGGGCATGTAAATGCTACTAGATAAAGAACTCCCGAGGTGGTGTTTGAAAGATGAGGGGTCAAGTTTATGACCTTGTTTGAGATATGGAGTGGGATGTATATTGTAAGGAAAGGATGGAGGGATTAATATTGACTTCATAGGTGGTTATAGTTCAGTTAATAAGGGGAAAAGAGAGAGGTGTGGTGATACACCATTTAGTTATCTTATTTGCTAAGCTAGTCGCTCGTAAGCTATTATCGTCTTTCCAACCTTGCCATATTTCTTGGTTAGTCGCTTATACTATTGCATATTTTGTTATGTCATACATAAGGAGTGTTTGAAGGGAACCAATGACATGACATAAAGGAGAGAGAGTCTCAAAGTAAGATATGTAAAGCTAAAACCTCTTTTCGCCATCAAGTCACGACGTAGAGTCACATGTTCCTCCTGTAAAGGTCGTAATAGATTATATGCTGCTTGGAAGCAAATCTTATTGCTATTATAGGTCTCTCTCAAGTGGAGTTCTAAACCTATAGAGTTATAGTACTCATTTTTAGTCAAAGAAGTCACATGTTTCACACGATCATACATGTCTTCAGTTGAAACTCTTAGAAGTTACCGAGCATATATGTCACGAAACTTAGAGAAAGTAATTGGCCACAGAATAGCCCTGAGAATATAGATCACATAGATATATGATTCTTCAGCTAAAAGAAAGTAATAAATATTCAGATAACGAGTTATATGATTCATAAGTTGTTTACTATGGGCCTTCACAAGCAAGATGAGATTATAGCCTACTTTGCAACGTGGGGTGGGTATATTTAGGGTCACTATGTGCGATGCTATTTTGTGCATAGAATTTAGACATAGTTAGCTGGAACTTCCCGCCGTGGATTCCCTTAACTACACAGGCCTGTCGGCAGACCTTACACGAGCCCGAGAGGGCTTACCTAGATAGACCACATTACCCAGACTATGAGATTTCACACATGGTTGTGATAGTTGGTTACAGATGCCAAACATGTGTCACAGATCACCGACAGTAGGCCATCTTGTGACTTCCTGACAATTAGTATTACATAAGGAATAAATAAGCTATATAAAAGGGTAAAGATGTCACCTAGGCAAATCTAGGAATTTTAATTATATTTAATTAACTAATGTATAGGACATTATATAAGGACCCCTGATATTGGTCATTGTATCAGTTTCACTTTCAGATTACATTCTCTGTATGTGTATGCTCATATTTTTCTATTTTTGATATCAATTCAGTGAACATTCTTACATGTCTACTTGTTATTCAGTCTGCTTTACATACCAGTACATGTTTTATATGTACTGATGTCCCTTTATTTTTGGGCACTGCATTTTTATGAATGCAGGCTCCGGTACTCAGGCTAGCAGACATCCATAGTAGACCAGTGCCTTCCAGTTGATCAGTTGGTAAGCTCCATCTCTCTCTGGAGATATTTGATGCCTAGGTCACATGTTTGGATTCATATACATATCGTTTATTGGGTATGTTGGGGCCCTATCCCGACTACTTATTAGATTTTCAGTTGCAGACTCTTTTGAGGCTTCTTAGACATAGTTTTGCTTCAGTTATACAGCTAGTCTAGTAGGCCCTTCAGTTATCTACATTTCAGTATATGTAATCATATGTTGATGTCCATGTTGTTGCTTGTCATTTTACAACTTTAGCATGAGTTTAGTACACATGTTTAGTAGGTGCTTGTATAACTCCTTGATGCCCGCTCCTCCTAGCTAGGGGCGTGACAGTCCTAAACATCGTTATTGTGATATTATACTGGCTATCTATACTGTAGAGCGATTGGAGCCTGTGCAGGACCGATAGGTTATTTGTGTATCGGGGGCCACTGTTGTGATTGTGTATACCATTCATCATGCATATAGAGGGATTTTCTTCATGATTTTACTACGGTTTATGCTTTGGGCCTACTATTGCTAGATTTCTAAACCTTGCATGGCCCGTGGGGCTCATTTTTAATGGAAATGATTTAAATAGGGATTTGGTATCATTTTAATGGATCTTCTTGGGGTAAGGGAGGATTAAAGGATGTTTTATCACTATTCCCACTTATACTAGACTCGGCAGGGTCGAGCGCTAGACTTATTTTACTACCACTTTTGGGGTGATGCAAGACTCGGTGAGGCTGTTAGCTAGGACTATTTGACTTACTGATTTAAACCTGGATACTCTCCGGGTAGCTTTACTTGGAGATTTTTGAGATTGGAGGGCATCTAGTATATTGGTCGAGGGCCTTCATAGACCTTGCCATTCTGGACCAAGGGCTACGTGCTGCGAGTGCCGGAAGGGGGGTATACGGCGTAGTAGAGGTATACGGGTGTGACCTTCCATAGAACCCATGTGATGACCCTTCCAGTTATCTTCACATTTATGCATTTATTGTACTGTTAGAGCTTTCTTGTAGAGGCCCCAAGTCATTTATGGCTTGCTGGCACCGGTGCCCTGGTCGTTTGTTTGATTGTTTTGCCTCTTTTTCTGTTTTAGAGCTTTAACTTAGAATATCATTGACTTTAGTCAATATTCTTAGCTAATATGCTCGAAATTGAATTCTGACATATCCGTTAGCTCTGTAGCATTGGGTTTGGTCTAGTTGTACCTTAGTTAAGGCCTGAGAACTTCCGATGTGGGTTCTGTGTTGTTTTCTCTGTTTTCAGGCCATTTGGAGTTGAAAGTTTAACTTTGGGTGACTTTTGATGATCGGAGCATCAAATTCGAAATCTGTCAATTTCATCAGTTCCAGAATGTTGAGTTTGGGTTAGGTAGATGATTGGTTCAGGTTCCGGGTGAGCCAGGCTCATTTCGGGCATTTGGTTGGGTGTTGGTTAGTGTTGACTTGGGTTAACATTTCTCCGAAATGACCTCGTATGGAATATTTGTTGATTCCGTTGAGTCCGAAATGTTGTTTCCACTCTGTTTGCAGTATTGGTTTTTGAATATCAATTTCTGATTGTGCCCGGAATGCCCCGTTGAGTTTTGGAAAGTTGCAGACTTTTGCTGTTGCAGGTGCAGGCCTCAGGCCTTAATCGCGATCGCGAGCCTCGTCCCTCGCGGCCGCGATAAAGCGCCTGGACTCCTGTACTTCACAATCGCATAATCGCCTATCACAATCTCGATGAAGTCCCTTTCCCTTTGTTTATCGCGATCGCGTGGCTAGCCTTTGCGATCGCGATGGTATAGCCAGCGTGGTCCTCGCGACCGCGAGGGGTCCTATTGCGATCGCGATGAAGAACCCTTGGCAGTATAAAACTTTTTCATTTCGTATTTCCAGCCATTCTCTCTCAAAGTTTCCAACTCCAACTCGCCCAAACCCTGTCTAAGCTGCTCAAACCAGTACACCCTTGAAGAATTCTCGTACCCTCGATAAATTCGTGTTTCGTTGGTGTTTTGGTAAGTTTTCCCTGTTCTCCTTAGTTATTTTCTCCAATTATCTAAATCTCCATTGTTGTGAATCCTTGGAGCTCGAAATTTGGTTGTAGATTCTGTCCGGGAGAAGTGCATGCTTAGCAGGCTCGCCCTTATCCACATTCTTGGCTTGATTCTACCATTTGGGTAGGTGATTCTTGCCACTTTCCGATTCTTCTTTTCAAAAATTCCATAGTTGGGTTCCTACCATTATGAGCTATTTTAGCTCGAATTTGTAGCCCAATTTCCTTGATTTCCCGGGCATGTACTCCCATGGTCTTGGGGATCATAATGTGAGTTTTTATTTTTGGTTTCAAGTTGTGGGCCCCGCGGGCGTTTGGTGACCCAAATTTTGACCCGGCTACATTTGTAGCATTATGGGTATCGTTAGACTCGTTTTGACATATTATTTATGTTTGTGATAGTTTGATTATCTTTTGGGAGCTCTCGGAGCAATTCGATCTTGGACGTTGTTGTTCGGGCAGCTTATCATTGGACGACAGGTAGGTTACGGTCTAAACTCCCTAGACTTAGCATATATCGAATAAATTATACTAGCTGGAATCCTTGGGTTGGATTATTAGGTTGGTACCACAGACCTTGACCGCTTTATTCATGTCCGCCTACTTTCCTTCCTCCGATGTTTGTAGTACTTGCTTGATACGTTTTATTCACCCTTGTTGTCCTGTGAGGCCTTGTTGACTCTGGAACATAGAAGGTGGGTTATTGGGAATATCCGCGAGACCCAAACATAGAAATATCCTTCTAGGGTGGTTATGCTTGCTGAGTAGCTGTGGGCCTGTGCAGGGCTGATAGGTCGATTGTGAGCTGCTAGGCGACTATTTGTGTTTGATCATATCCTTTCCATGCATATAAAGAGGATTTATCCATGTTTTACTACGATTTTGGTTCGAGCCTACTGGAATTATTTTGTAAACTTTGCATGGCCCTGGGGTCCATTTTCGACGAAAATGAATTGGAAATGGTTTGACTTATCTTGTTGATCTTCTTGGGGTAAAATAAAGTTAAATTATGATTTCTATCACCAGTTTTACTATTAACGCTAGACTCGGCAGGTCCGTGGTGCTAGTTGAGTTTTCTTACTAAATTGGGATGATTTTTAGCCTCGGTCGGACTGAGCACGTGAGATGACTTTCTACTGTTTAGAACTGGTTATGCCCGGGCACCCTTAGAGGGATTTTTGAGACATTTTACCCACTACTTTAGTCTTGGACAGGGTCTGGGCATGCATATTCGAGACTGGGTCTCTAGCTTGAACCCGGACTTGCTTCCAGATGACATGTTTTGATACAAAGTTTAGTATGGGGTCTGGGACCTCCATGGACCTTACCATTCCGGACCTGGGGCCTAGGGCTGCATATGCCGGAGGGAGAGTATATGGTGGAGTAGAGGTATACATGTAGTTTCCTTCCATGGAACCTACCTGCTGAGCCCGATCAACACCGGATGGGGTACATACAGAGTTACTATTTCATCCTGAGATCTTCATGCATCATATTATTCATTGTTTAAGGCTCCACCCTTGTTTGCTGTTTGTTGGGTGTACGCTCTGATTATATGGGCGGCCGGAGGGTTTGTTTTCACTTATCTGCATTTCTCGATTGTATGGGCGGCTGGAGGACTGTAGGTAGACTCTTTTTGCTTTATCACAGTGTTATATCCTGTTACGGTTATACTTATAAGATTATATGCGGCTAAGTTGTTACTTGTTGGATTGAGATTGTTATGATTAGTTGGGTTATTGATTCCTGTTTCCGAGCATGTCTATCTTTACTTTCCTCTTCCTTCCCTTGTACTTGAGGTTACCAGTATACCATCTATTTCTAAAACTTATTATGTATATACTGTTACTGCAAGGATCCCAAGTACGTCATTTCATACCTTCACCTGTGCCTGTTGTGTATATATTCTACTTGCTAGCCTTGTGTGCTGTTTCCGTTGCCTTTTCTCTGGGCTAGCTCCTGTATAAATTTTTTGTTGAATTCTGTGACTACTTGTTTTTCTATTCTGTCTGTTACTATGCTTTTATCTTATACATGCCCAGTTAGCCTATGATACCTACTGGGTACCTAATGCTTCACATTTGGTGCTCATACTACCCTCTGCATCTTCTGGTGCAGATCCTAGTGTGGGCCATCACCGTTAGCTCATGAGAGGAGATGCTTTTGTGATATTCTGGACTGAGGGTGAGCTCTTGGCGACCGAAGCTTAGCTTTTAGTTTGTCTTTTGATTATGTACTCTATTTCTACTCAGAGACAACTTTGTATATATTGTTTTGGACCCTTTGTACTCCTTATGTAGATCCGGCTCTTATACGCTATGATACCAGGTTTTGGGTTTGGTTTAGCTTCCGCATTGTTTATATTACTCCTTCTATCTAATTTTTTCATCTTGTTCCCTTGCTTCCGCTTATTAAACTGTTCTTTCGTTTAAGTTGATAGAATATGGCCCATTATTGACCATTCCGGGCTACAAAGATTGGTTCGCATACTGGGGGGTTGTAGGTGCCATCATGATCGAGAAATCGGGTCGTGACAACTTAGTATAAAAGCTCTAGGTTCACCGGTGTCATCAGTATAGGAGCCAATGTCTATTAGAATCCTGCGGATCGGGGCAGAGATGTCTGTACTCAATCTTTCGGAGGCTATAGTGACATCTTAGAAAATATTGGAATTTTCTTGTTTCTATCTCGTGCGTAGTATCCTTGAAAGTTTCAGGAAATCTCACTTATTCTAGTTCACTCTTTCACAAATTGTTCGTACGATATCTTTAGCTTCTGGTAGAGGAGAGCCTCCTGCCCATGTGCCTCCGACTCCAGCTAGGAGTCAGGGTGGTCGCAAGGGTAGAGGTAGGGGTCGTAGGCGCCCCATAGCAGTGACACCAGTTAGAGCTGCTAGAGTTGAGATAGAGCCTGAGTTTGACTATGAGCCAGAGTTTGCTCCAGAGTAGCAACATATGGGCCCGGGGATAGCCCAGGTGCCACCAACTCCAGTACCAGTTCCAACACCAGTTTCTGTGCCAGCTTCAGCCTCAGCTCAGTCTTCGGATAATAGAGGTTTACTTGTTCAGCTTTTGGGTATGATTGGGGAGAGACCTTCTGTGGTAGCACATACATCCGCTCAAGGGGAAACCCTGGGTGTTCAGAGTTCCGGAGTGCAGCCTGCTACTGTGGCTCCCCATGCCGAGGTTGTTCTGATTCCATTAGTTGCACAACCTCTTGCTCCTCGCCCAACTATGACAGATGGGGAGCAGAAGGCATTGGGTAGGTTCTTGAGATTGGCACCACCGAGATTTGCTGGTATGCTGGGTCAGAACCCACACAATTTTATTACTACATGTGAGGAGATGTTGCACCATCTGGGTTTGTTGGAGACTCACAGAGTCGGTTATACCACTTATCAGCTAGAGGGCCTAGCAAAGTTATTATGGAGGGCACATGTTGCTTGCAGATCTTCTACATCGCCTCTTTTGACCTGGTCTGAGTTCTATGAGGTCTTTATGGCCAAGTTCCTGCCTCAGAGTGATCGTGAGAATCGCAGGGAGCAGTTTACTCGGCTTATGCAAGATTCTATGACTGTCTCAAAGTATAAGACCCATTTTCATCAGCTAGCACCATTTGGAGCTATGATCATTCCTACTAAGGAAGATACAATTCACAGATTTGTATGGGGTTTGAGGCCAAAGATTAGGTTGCTGGTCATTTCAAGCTATCACTGACTATGCCCGTACTATGGAAGACTTACAGTGACATGATCAGGGGGCCAGAGATAAGAGGCCTCGACATCAGGGTGGCTACAGTGATTCCCGATATGGTGGTAGAGGTTCAGCCTAGTGGGGTCAGTGTTATTAGCCACAATAGCACCAGGGTCAGTCCAGCCGATCGGTACAGGCTTCACTTTAGACTTCCGGTAGTACCCAGTTTGAGAAGGGTTAGTGTAGCCATTAGGTCTACGGTAGTAAGTCTTCGAGGGGTACAACTTTTGGGGCATCAGGCTGTGGTGGCCATAAGGGTTCTGTTGGTTCATCCCGATCGAGTAGGTCGTCAGGGGCTTGTTTCACCTATGGTATGGTTGGTCATATTACTAGAGATTGCCCCCAGTAGGGCACAGTTCAGTCAACTGCTCCACCGACTCAACATATTTGCTCAGTTCAGCCACTGGCTCGAGGAGGTGGTGGTCATATTAGAGATGGTGCTCCACATGGCAGAGCAAGTGGTAGGGATGGCGGTTGGGCAGGTGGAAGTCGTCGTCAGTTCAATACGGTCCCTGGGAGACCAGAGGCAGAGGCCTTAGATGCCGTGATCACAGGTATGATTTCTGTATGCCATCAGTCTGGTACAACTTTATTTGATCCTGGATCCACTTGTTCATATATATCTGCCTACTTTCTGCCTTGTTTGGGGTTGGCTAGTAAGCCATTATCTGTTCCTGTTTCTGTTTTGACCCCAGTAGAAGATTCTTTAGTAGTGGATCAGATTGTGAGATCTTGCATGATATCTGTTGGTAATTTGGAGACTTGGGTTGATTTGATGATACTTGATATGCTAGATTTTGATGTGATACTGCGCATGGACTGGTTATCCCCTCACTGTGCAGTTTGGATTGTTATGCCAAGACCGTTACCATAGCCGTGCCTGGTGTATCCTTGGTTGTGTGGCAGGGTTCTGTCAGCCGTGCACCATTTGGGATCATCTCTTGTCTTCAAGCTAGGAAGTTGATTTCCCATGGGTGTTTAGCTTATCTAGCATATGTCCGAGATGCTAGTGTTAACCTTTTGTCTCCTGAGTCTATTCCTATGGTTAGAGACTTCCTAGATGTTTTTTCTACTGACCTGCCAGGCCTTCCACCTGAGAGATATGTTGATTTTGCCATTGAGTTAAAGCCGGGGACCAGGCCCATTTCTGTTCCTTCATACCGTATGGCTCCTGCTGAGTTGAGAGAGCTTAAGGAGCAGCTCCAGGATTTGTTAGCTAAGGGGTTCATTAGACTGAGTGTGTCTCTTTGGGGTGCTCGTGTTCTCTTCTTAAGGAAGAAGGATGGGTCGATGTGGATGTATATTGACTATCGACAGTTGAATAAGGTGATAGTGAAGAATAGGTATCCGATGCCAAGGATTGATGACTTGTTTGATCAGCTCCAGGGTTCAGCCATGTTTTTGAAGATTGATTTGAGGTTCGGCTACCATCAATTGAGGATTAGGGTGGAGGACATCCCTAAGACAACATTCAGGACACGTTATGGACATTTTGAGTTTCTGGTGATGTCTTTTGGGTTGACTAATTCCCCTGCAACCTTTATGGATTTGATACATAGGGTGCTTGGCCCGTACTTGGGTATGTTCATGATAGTCTTCATTGATGACATTCTGATATACTCGAGGAGTACGGACGAGCATGAGCAACACTTGAGGACTGTACTTCAGACTTTGAGAATCATCGGCTTTATGCCAAGTTCTCAAAGTGTGAGTTTTGGCTTGAGTCAGTTGCATTCCTAGGACACGTGGTGTCTTAGGATGGGATTGGGGTTGATCTGGGTAAGATTTTTGTGGTTCGTGATTGGCCTAGGCCTACTACTCCTACCAAGGTTTGCAACTTTGTTGGGATAGCTGGGGATTACAGACGGTTTGTCGAGGGATTTTCTTCCATAACAGCACCTTTGACTATGCTTACTAGGAAGGATGTTCCATTTCAGTGGTCTGATCAGTGCGAGGATAGCTTCTAGAGGCTTAAGGCCTTATTGACTTCAGCTCCAGTTTTGACTTTGTAAGTTGAAGGTCACAGTTTCTCCATGTATTATGATGCCTAAGGGGTCGGTCTTGGTTGTGTGTTGATACAGCAGGGTCGAGTGATAGCATATGCGTCGAGATAGTTGAAGGTTCACGAGCGCCACTACCCCACTCATGACTTAGAGTTGGTGGCGATAGTCTTCGTGCTCAAGATCTGGAGGCACTACTTATATGGAGTCCACTATTAGATATTCACCGATCACCATAGTCTTTAGTACATTACGAGTCAGCGAGAGCTGAACTCGAGGCAGAGGATATTGATTGAGCTACTGAAGGACTATGATTTCACTATTCTATACCATTCGGGCAAGGCAAACATGGTAGCGGATGCCTTGAGTCGGAAGGCGGTGAGTATGGGCAGCCTAGCTTCACTTTCAGTTTCTGAACGACCATTGGCCTTAGACATCCAATCCTTGGCTAACCGATTAGTTAGGCTTGACTTGTCGGATCCTAGCAGAGTTCTTACCAGTGTTGCGGTCCATTCTACTCTAGTTGATCAGATTCAGAGCCGACAGTTTAAGGATCAGAGTTTGTGTGACCTTCGTGATCAGGTAGTTCGGGGTGAGGCCAACCGGGCTACTTTGGGTTTTGATGGTATTCTGAGGTTTGATGGTCGACTTTGTGTTCTGAGGGTTGGTGATTTGATTCAGTTGATACTCTGTGAGGTATATAGTTCTAGATACTCCATTCATCATGGTGCGGCAAAGAGGTATAAAGATTTGAGGCAAGTTTACTTGTGGTGTGGTATGAAGCGGGACATATCAGAGTTTGTATCTCAGTGCTTGAACTATCAGCAGGTGAAGTTTGAGCACATGAGATCGGGTGGCTTGATGCAGTGACTTCCCATTCCTGAGTGGAAGTGGGAAGGTATTACCATGGACTTCATTGTTGGTTTGCCTCGTACCTCTCGTGGGTTTGATTCCATTTGGGTGATCGTTGATAGGATGGCTATGTCAGCACATTTCATACCGATTCATACTTCTTATGGTGCAGAGAGGTTAGCCCAAATCTACCTTCATGAGATTGTTTGGTTGTACGGGGTCCCAGCTTCTATCATATTAAACCGTGGCACTCAATTCACATCTCAGTTCTAGAGGGCTATTCAGCGATATTTGGGTACAGAGGTTCAACTTAGTACTGCTTTCCACCCTCAGACATATTGCCAGTCCGAGAGGACTATTCAAGTCCTGGAGGACATGCTTCGGGCGTGTGTTCTTGACTTTGGGGGTTCATAGGATTAGTTTGTGACATTGGCCGAGTTCGCTTATAATAATAATTTTCATTCGAGCATTGGCATGGCACCTTTTGAGGCTTTGTATGGTAGGCATTGTAGATCGCAGATTGGTTGGTTTAATGGGTTAGAGTCCAGACCGCAGAGTACAGATTTGCTTAGAAATTCCTTGGACCGAGTCCATTTAATTCAGGACAGACTTAGAGTGGCCTAGAGTAGGTAGAAGAGCTACGCTGATCGTAGACTTTGTGCCTTCGAGTTCAGTGTTGGTGACTTAGTTTTTCTTTGAGTATCTCCCATGAAGGGCGTGATGAGATTTGGTTGGCGGGGCAAGCTTAGCCCTAGGTTTATTGGACCATTTGAGATTCTGCAGAGGGTTGGTAGTGTTGCCTACATGTTATCTTTGCCTCTGATGTTTTCAGCTGTTCACCTAGTTTTTCATGTCTCAATGTTGCACCGGTATGTGCTAGATGAGTCTCATGTGTTGCATTAGGATTTGGTTCAGTTAGATGAGAGTTTTTCATTTGTTGAAGAGCCGATAGCTTTTCTGGCCAAAGATATCAGGAGATTAAGATCTAGGGAGATTCTGGTTGTGAAAGTTCAGTGGAGGCATCATCTGGTCGAGGAAGCTACTTAGAAGACCGAGAGTGAGTTGCATGCTTCGTACCCGCGGTTGTTTGAGCCTTCAGGTACTCCTTCCTTCTTGACTTTCGAGGATGAAAGTCTTTTTAGTAGTGGATATTGTGATGACCCTTCCAGTCATCTTCGCATTTACACTTTCATTGTACTGTTAGAGCTTTCCTGTAGTGACCCCAAGTCATTTATGGCTTGCTGGGATCGATAGTTCGGTGCCCTGGTCGTTCGTTTGGTTGTTTTGCCCCTTTTAGAGCTTTAACTTAGTATATCATTGACTTTAGTCAACATTCTTAGCTAACATGCTTGGAATTGAATTTTGACAGTTTCGTTAGCTCCGTAGTATTGAGTTTGCTCTAGTTGAACCTTATGTTGAGGCCTGAGAACTTCCGGTGTGGGTTTTGTGTTATTTTCTATATATTCAGGCCATTTGGAGTTGAAAGTGTAACTTTGGGTGACTTTTGATGATCGGAGCGTCAAATTCGAAATACGACGATTCCATCAGCTCTGAAATGTTGAGTTTGGGTTACATAGATGATTAGTTTAGGTTCTGGGTGAGCCAGGCTCATTTCAAATGTTTGGTTGCGTGTTGGTTAGTGTTGACTTGGGTCAACATTTCTCCGAAACAACCTCGTATGGAAGTTTCATCGATTTCGTTAAGTCCAAAACATTATTTCCACTCTATTTGCAGTATTGGTTTTTGAATATCAGTTTTTGATTATGCCCGGAATGCCCTATCGAGTTTTGGAAAGTTGTAAACTTTTGCTATTGCAGGTGCAGGCCTCAGACCTTAATCGCGATCATGAGCCTCGTCCCTCACGACTGCGATGAAGCACCTAGACTCCTGTTCTTCACGATCGCGTGATCGCCTATCGCGATCGCGATGAAGTCTCTTCCCCTTTGTTCATCACAACCGCGTGGCTAGCCTTTACAATAGTGATGGTCTAGCTAGCGTGGTCCTCGCGACCGCGAGGGGTCCCATCGCAATTGTGATGAAGGACCCCTGGCAGTATAAAACTTTTTCATTTCGTATTTCTAGCCATTCTCTCTTAAATTTTCCAACTCCAACTCACCCAAACCCTCTCTAAGCTGCTCAAACCAGTACACCCTTGAAGAATTCTCGTACCCTCAATAAATTCATGTTCCGTTGATGTTTTGGTAAGTTTTCCCTCTTCTCCTTAGTTGTCTTCTCCAATTATCTAAATCTCCATTGTTGTGAATCTTGGAGCTCAAAATGTGGTTGTAGATTCTGTCCGGGAGAAGTGCATGCTTGGCAGGCTTGCCCTTATCCACATTCTTGGCTTGATTCTTCCATTTGGGTAGGTGATTCTTGCCAATTTTTGATTCTTCTTTCTGAAAATTCCATTGTTGGGTTCCTATCATTAGGGGCTGTTTTATCTCGAATTTATAGCCCAATTTTTCTTGATTTCCCAAGCATGTTCTCCCATGGTCTTGGGGATCATAATGTGAGTTTTCGTTTTTGGTTTCGGGTTCTGGGCCTCGCGGTCGTCGGTGACCCAAATTTCAACCCGGCTACAATTGTAGCATTATGGGTATCGTTAGACTCGTTTTAACATACTGTTTATGTTTGGGATAGTTTGATTATCATTTGGGATCTCTCGAAGCGATTCGAGCTTGGATTTTGTTGTTCGGGCAGCTTGTCGTCGGACGACAAGTAGGTTACGGTCTAAACTCCCTAGACTTAGCATATACTGGATAAAATTGTACTAGTTGGCATCTTTGGGTTGGATTATTAGGTTGGTACCACAGACCTAGACTTAGCATATATTGGATAGTACTTGCTTGATACCTTTTATTCACCCTTGTGGTCCTGTGAGGCCTTGTTGACTCTAAAACATAGAAGGTGGGTTATTGGAAATGTCCCCGAGTCCTGGACATAGAAATATCCTTCTAGGCTAGTTATGCTTGCTGAGTAGCTATGGGCCTATGTAAGTCCGATAGGTCGATTATGAGCTGCTGGGTGGCTATTTGTGTTTCATCATATCATTTCCATTCATATAAAGAGGATTTATCAATGTTTTACTATAGTTTTGGCTTCGGGCCTACTGAAATTGTTTTCTAAACTTTGCATGGCCCCGGGGGCCCATTTTTGATGGAAATGAAATGGAAATGGTTTGACTTATCTTGTGGATCTTCTTGGGGTAAAAGAAAGTTAAATTATGATTTCTATCACTAATTTTACTATTAACGCTAGACTCGGCAGGGCCAGGGTGCTAGTTGAGTTTTCTTACCAAATTGGGATGATCTTTAGCCTCGGTCGGACCGAGCACCTGAGATGACTTTCTACTATTTAGACCTGGTTACGCCCAGGTACCCTTGGAAGGGTTTTGAGACATTTTACCCACTACTTTAGTCCTGGACAGGGTTTGGGCATGCATATTCAAGACTGGGTCTCTAGCTTGAACCCGGACTTGCTTCTGAATGACATGTTTGGATACTGAGTTTAGTATGGGGTCTGGGACCTCCATGGACCTTGCCATTCCAGACCTGGGGCCTAGCGCTGCATGTGCCAAAGGGAGAGTATACGGCGGAGTAGAGGTATACGAGTAGTGTCCTTCCATGGAACCTACCTGCTAGGCCCGATCGGCACCGGAGGGGGTACATACAGAGTTACCCTTTCACCCTGAGATCTTCATGCATCATATCATTCATTGTTTGAGGCTCCACCCTTGTTTGCTATTTTTTGGGTGTACGCTCTAGTTGTATGGGCGGCTGGAGGGTTTGTTTTCACTTATTTGTGTTCCTCGGCTGTATGGGCGACCGGGGGACTGTAGGTAGACTCTTGTTGCTGCGCGGTGTTATCCCCTGTTATGATTATACTTATAATATTTTATGCGGCTAAGTTGTTACTTGTTGGATTGAGATTGTTATGATTAGTTGGGTTATTGATTCCTATTTCCGAGCATGTCTATCTTTACCCTCCTCTTCCTTCCCTTGTTCTTGAGGTTACCAGTATATCATCCATTTCTAAAACTTATTATATATACTGTTATTGCAAGGATCCCAGGTGCGTCATTTCTTACCTTCACCTGTGCCTGTTGTGTATATATTCTACTTGCTAGCCTTGTGTGTTGTTTCCATTGCCTTTCCTCTGGGCTAGTTCCTTTGTGAATTTTGTCGTAGAATCCCGTGACTACTTGTTTTTCTATTTTGTCTGTTACTACGCTTTTATCTTATATGTGCCAAGTCGGCCTATGATACCTACTAGGTACCTATGCTTCACATTTGGTGCTCATACTACCCTCTGCATCTTCTGGAGAAGATCCTAGTGTGGGCCATCGCTGTTAGCTTGTGGAGACTTGTGCGAGGAGCTTCTTTTGTGATATTCTGGACTGAGGGTGAGCTTTTGGTGATCGGAGCTTAGCTTTTAGTTTGTCTTTTGATTATGTACTCTATTTCTACTCGGAGATAACTTTGTATATATTGTTTTGGACCCTTTGTACTCCTTATGTAGATCCGGCTCTAATATGCTATGATACCAGGTTTTGGGTTTGGTTTAGCTTCCACATTGTATATATTACTCCTGTTATCTACTTTCTTCATCTTGTTCCCTTGCTTCCGTTTATTAAACTGTTCTTCCGTTTAAGTTGATAGAATGTGGCCCATTACTAATCATTCCGGGCTATGGGGATTGGTTC
This sequence comes from Jaltomata sinuosa, assembly GCA_003996215.1. Taxonomy (NCBI): domain Eukaryota; kingdom Viridiplantae; phylum Streptophyta; class Magnoliopsida; order Solanales; family Solanaceae; genus Jaltomata; species Jaltomata sinuosa. The sequence goes on from QJPP01003555.1 coordinate 55,769, forward strand.
GCCTACTGGGGGTTGTAGGTGCCATCATGACCGAGAAATCAGGTCGTGACATCCCATCTTTTGGGCCTTATAAGACGCCAAAAGCGGGTAACATATGGTACTACTATCACTCTAGGCTTAGCATGGCATGTCCTACCAATCATTTGTGTACGGTTCCACTCTTGTTTGGTGTTTATTGATTGTACTCTCCGTTAGTATGGGATGCCGGGGTGTTTGTCTTCACTTGTTTGTGTTCCTCGGGTGTATGGGCGCCCTTGGGACTGTAGGTAGACTTACTGTTACTATTTTGCTCTATTGGTTCCTATTATGGTTCATATGACTCCGGATATTGTTTAAGTTGTGTTTGGGTCCCCGTTGTTATCTCTTGACTTGAGATTATAGGCTTATTTGGGTTATTGTATCTTGTATTTGAGCATGATTATCGTTATCTTTTCTCCCCTTCTCTATCCATTGAGATTACCGGTATACCGCCTACTTTCTAAATCTCTCTTTATTTACTTGTTATTGCGAGGATCCCGGGTACGTGCTTCTTCTCTCACCTGTGATGCATATTCTAGTAGCTAGCCATGTGTGTTGTTCTTGCTTGTATCCCTTTCGTGCTAGCTTTCGTGTGTTTATTCATTGCCTTCTATGACTATTTGTTTCTATTTTGTCTATTACTGATCTTTTATCTTATATGTGCCTAGTCGGCCAATGATACCTACTGGGTACCTTATGCTTCGCATTTGGTGCTCATACTATATTCTGTATCTTCTGGTGTAGATCCTAGTTTTAGCCATCGCCACTAGCTCGTTGGAGACTCGTGCGAGGAGCTATTTTGGGATATCTTCGGACTGAGGGTGAGCTCTAGTGGATCAGAGCTTAGATTTTAGTTTATCTTTTGTTGTATGTACTCTACTACCATTCGGAGACATCTGTATATATTGTTTTGGATCGTTGTACTCTACTGATGTAGTTCTGGCTCTATACTATGATACCAGGTTTTGGGTTTGGTTTAGCTTCCACATTAGTATGTATATATTCCTGTTATCTATTTTCTTCATCTTGTTCCCTTGCTCCCGCCTATTAAACTGTTCTTCCGCTTGAATTGTTAGATAATATCCCATTACTGACCGTTACGGGCTATGGGGATTGGTTCGCTTACTGAGGGTTGTAGGTACCATCATGACCGTAAAATTTGGTCATGACATTAATTTATCTACTTTTTAAAAATAATATTTTACTTGAATTTATTTATTCTACCTTTTGATTATCAATTAGTTTTCTCACATAATAAATGAATTCGGCAGGGACCCACATTTGTGGACCTCGAAAAGTAATTAACACTTTTCTTTCGAGGTAATTTGAACTCTTACCCAATTTCTGATGTAGACTAAAATAGAATTTGTCATGACCCAATTTCTCGATCATGATGGCACCTAAAACTCCCCAGTAGGCGAACCAATCCCCGTAGCCCAGAATGGTTAGTAATGCCCACCTTCTAACAATTTAAGCGGAAGATTCGATACATAAGCGAACACAAGGGCATAATGAGAAGAAAATAGATACAAGAGAGATATAAACAAGTGGAATCTAAACCAACCCAAAACCTGGTATCAAAGCGTATAAGAGTCGAACTACATCAGGAGTACAAAGGTCCAAAAGTCATGTTTACACAATTTCTCCGAAACTATAAGAGTACAAAATACACCAAGGATAACTGAAGTCAAGCTCTGAACGCCAAAAGCTCACCCTCAGCCTGGATGATCTAAAAACTGCAGCCTGCACGAGTCTCCGAAGTGCTAACGGCGATGGCCCAAGCAAGGATCTGCACCATAAGATGCAGAGGGTAGGGTGAGCACCAAATGTGAAGCATAAGGTACCCAATAGGTATCATAGGCCGACTGGGCACATATAAAGTAAAAGAGCAATAGCAGGCAGAGTAGGAACAAACAGTCACAGAATTCAACGATAAGCACACATGATCTAGCCTAGAGGGAAGACAACAGAAAAAACATATAAGGCTAGCATATAGAATATATACACATAACAGGCACGGGAGAAAGTAAGGACAACGCACCTGGGATCCTTGCAAAAACAGTATATATAAGAATAAGTTCTAGAAATGGGCGGTATACCGGCACCCTCAAGTATAAGGAAAAAGGGAGAGAAGAATAAATCTAGACATGATCGACTTACAAGAATTAATACCCAATAAAGTCATACAAAACTCAATCTAGGAACTCACAACCTTACAGTAATCATGCTCATACTCAACCGTAATAGGGAACAATATCAGAATAAAGTAACAAAAGTCTACCTACAGTCCCTCAGCCGCCCATACAACCGAGGAATGTAACCAAGTGAAAACAAACCCTCCGGCATCCCATACTACCAGAGCGTACAATCAACAAATAACAAACAAGGGTGGTATCTCAAACAATGGATGATATGATGCATGAAAACATCGAGGTGAAATAGAACCTCTGTATGTACCTCCTCCGGTGCTGATCGGGCCCAACAGGAAGGTTCCATGGAAGGACACAACTCGTATACCTCTACTCCATCGTATACCCTTCCCCCCGGCACACGCAACCCAAAGCCTCAGGCCCAGACCGACAAGGTCCATGGAGGTCTCAGATCCTATACTAAAACTTAGAATCAAAACGTGTCCTCCGGAATTGAGTCCAGGTTCAAGCCAATGGCTAAGTCTCAAATATGCATGCCTAGACCCTGTCTAGGACTAAATCAGTGAAAAGATGTCTCAAAAACTCGTCCAAGGGAGCCCGAGCATAATTGAGTCTAAAATAGTAGTAAAATATCTCATATGCTTGACCCGACCGAGCCTAAAGTCATTTCAAATTAGTAAGAAAACTCAGCTAGCACTTCGACCCGGTCGAGTCTAGCAATAGTAGCTAAATCATGATAAAATCATATTTTTAACCTTCTTTTACCCCAAGAAGATCCACGTATCAAGTCAAATTATTTCCAAATCCAATTTCATCAAAAAACGGGTCCCCAGGGCCATGCAAGGTTTAGAAAATCAGTTTCCATAGGCCCGAAGCCAAAAACCATAATAAAATGTGGAAAAACCACTTTATATGCATGGAAATGATATGATCAACCCAATAGCTGCCCGGCAGCTCACAATCAACCTAACGGCCCTACACAAGCTTCGAAGCTACTTAGCAAGCATAACCAACCTAGAAGGATATTTTTATGTCCGGGACACACAGACATTCCCAATAATCTCACCTTTTATGTTCCAAGTCAACAAGACCTTACGGGGTCACAAGGGTAATAAATATATCAACTAAATAGGAATACTACACATAACGGAGGAAAGAAATATGACGAATCATGGAAAAGAGGTCAAGGTCTGTGGTACCAACCTAATAACCCAACCCAAGGATGCAAACTAGTACAATTTTACCCGATATACGTGAAATCTAGGGAGTTAAGCCATAACCTACCTATCGTCCGACGACAAGCTGCGGGAATGACGATATCCGAGGTTGAGCTACTTTGAGAAGATCCGAACAAGAATCAAACTATCAAATTCATGAATAAAATATTAAGATGAGTCTAACAATACCCATATTGCTACAATTGTAGCCGGTCAATATCCAGGTCAAAAGTAGGCCCGCGAGGCCCACAACCCGAAATCAAAAATGAAAAGAACCACGATGACCCCAATGATTCCAAGAAGGCATGCTCCAAATTTGAGCACAATTGGACAAGAGATGGGCACCAAAATAGCCTGCCCAAGTTGGGGATTAAAGAATGGAAATTTCAAAAATAAAAATGGAAATTGGGCAAGAATTACTTACCAAAACGACGGAAAATCAGCCCAAGACGGATAAAACTTTACACCCACGAACATGCACATACTTAGGGGGCAGAATCTATCACAAAATACAAGCTTTGGATGAGCATCAATGGAGGAATTAAGAGAAAACCGAAGAAGACAAGTTAGGGAAGATGACTTACCAAGAGGCGAAGAACTACAGATAATCGACGAATAAATAATTCCCCAAGGTTTAGAACTGAATTGGAGAAAAATGGTGGAGAGAATTTTGAGTTTTAGAGTGAGAAAAGTGAGGAGAAGGGTTGGAAAAAATGAAATGACAGCAATAAATAGTTGCTATCCGCATATGATTTTCTGCACTTTTTAGAAAACTCGACGGGGCACTCCGGGTACAATCGGAAACCGATATTCAAGAACCAATAGTGCTAATAGAGTAGAAACGACGTTCCAGACTCAACAGAATTGACGAAATTTCCATACGAGGTCGTTTTGGAGAAATGTTGACCCAAGTCAACACTAACAAAAAGAAACTCAAAGGCCAAAAATGAGTACAACTCACCTGGAACCCAAGCCAACCATCTTTCTAGCCTAAACTCAACATTTCGGAGCTAATGGAATCATCGGATTTTTAATCCGACACTCCGATCATCAAAAGTCACCCAAAGTTACACTTTCAACTCCAAATGACCTAAAAACTGAGAAAACCACACAAAACCCACACCGAAAGTTCTCAGGCCTCAACTAAATGTCCAACTAGACCAAACTCATCGCTCCGGAGCTAACAGAACTGTCAGAATTCAATTCCGAGCATGTTTGCTAAGAATGTTAACCAAAGTTAATGATATTCTAAGTTTAAGCTCTAAAACAGGCAAACGGCCAAAACAACCAAACGAACGATCAGGACACTGAACTACCCATCCCAAAAGCCATAAATGTCTTGGGGCCACTACAGGAAGACTCTAATAGTACAATGAATGCGTAAACGTAAATATGACCGGAAGGGTAATCATGACAACCATTACTAAAAAGACTTTCATCCTCGAAAGTCAAGAAGAAGGGAGTACCTGAAGGCTCGAACAACTACGAATACTTAGAACGCAACTCACTCTCGGTCTCCCAGGTAGTCTCCTCGACCGGACGATGCCTCCACTGCACTTTCACAACCAAAATCTCCCTAGATCTCAACCTTCTGATATCTCTATCCAGAATAGCTATCGGCTCCTCAATAAATGATAAACTCTCATCCAACTGAACTGAATCCCAATGCAGCACATGAGACTCATCAGGCACATACCGGCGCAACATCAAAATATGAAAAACTAGGTGAACAGCTGAAAACATCGGAGGCAAGGCTAACATGTAGGCAACACTACCAACCCTCTGTGGAATCTCAAATGGCCCAATAAACCTGGGGCTAAGCTTCCCCCGCTGACCAAATCTCATCACGCCCTTCACGGGCGATACTCGGAGGAAAACCAGATCACCAACATTGAACTCCAAGGCACGAAGTCTATGATCAATATAGCTCTTCTGCCTACTCTAGGCTGCTCTAAGTCTGTCCTGGATCAAATAGACTCAGTCTAAGGAATCTCTAAGTAAATTTGTACCCTGCAGTCTGGACTCTAACCCATCAAACCAACCAATGGGCGATCTGCCACGCCTACTATACAAAGCCTCGAAAGGTGCCATGCCAATGCTCTAATGAAAGCTATTATTATACGTAAACTCAGCCAATGGCACAAACTAATCCCATGAACCTCCAAAGTCAAGAACACAAGCCTGAAGCATGTCCTCCAGGACCTGAATAGTTCTCTCAAACTGGATATCTGTCTGAGGGTGGAAAGAAGTACTAAGCTGAACCTATGTACCCAAATACCTCTGTATAGCTCTCTAGAAATGAGATGTGAACTAAGTGTCGTGATCTAAAATGATAAAAGTTGTGACCCCGTACAATCGTACAATCTCACGAATGTAGATCTGTGCTAACCTCTCTACCCCATAGGAAGTCTGAACTGACAAGAAATGTGCTAACTTAGTTAGCCTATCAACGATTACCCAAAAGGAGTCAAACCCCCGAGTAGTACGAGGCAAACCAACAACAAAGTCCATAGTAATACCTTCCCACTTTCACTCAGGAATGGGAATTCACTGCATCAAACCACCCGGTCTTATGTGCTTGAACTTCACCTGTTGATAGTTCAAAGAACCGAGATACAAACTCTGCCACGTCCCGCTATATACCACCCAAGCAGTAAAGCTGCCTCAGATCTCTATACATCTTTGCTGTGCCTGGATGAATGGAGTACCTAGAACAATGTGCCTCACGGAGTATCAACTGTATCAAATCACCAACTCTCGGAACACAAAGTTGACCCTCAAACCTCAGAATCCCATTAGAACCCAAGGTAGCCCGGCTGGCCTCACCCCGAACCACCTGATCACGAAGGTCACACAAAATCTGATCCTCAAACTGTCGGCTTTGAATCTGATCAACTAGAGTAGAGCGACACTCAACACTATTAAGAACTCTGTTGGGATATGATAAGTCAAGCCTAACACAACGATTAGACAAGGAATGGATATCCAAGGCCAACGGTCGCTCAAAAACTGAAAGTGAAGCTAGGCTTCCCATACTCACCACCTTCTGACTCAAGGCATTCGCTACCACATTTGCCTTGCCCGGATGGTATAAAATAGTGAAATCGTAGTCCTGCAGCAACTCAATCCATCTTCTCTGCCTCGAGTTGAGCTTGCGCTAACTCGTATTGTACTGAAGACTATGATGGTCGGTAAATATCTCACAATGAACTCCATAAAGATACTGCCTCCAGATTTTGAGCGCGAAGACTACCGCCGCCAACTCTAAGTCATGAGTGGGGTAGTTGCGCTCATGAACATTCAGCTGTCTCGATGCATATGCTATCACTCGACCCTGCTGTATCAACACACAACCAAGACCGACCCCTAAGGCATCATAATACATGGAGAAACTCTGACCCTCAACTGGCAAAGTCAAAACTGGAGATGAAGTCAATAAGGCCTTAAGTCTCTGGAAGCTATCCTCACACTGATCAGACCACTAAAATGGAACATCCTTCCTAGTGAGCATAGTCAAAGGTGATGCTATGGAAGAAAATCCCTAGAGGAACCGTCTGTAATACTCAGCTAACCCAAAAAACCTGTAAAACTCGGTAGGAGCAGTAGGTATAGGCCAATCACGAACCACAGAAATCTTACTCGGATCAACCCCAATCCCATCCTTAGACACCACGTGTCCTCTGAATGCAACTGACTCTGGCCAAAACTCACACTTTGAGAAGTTTGCATAAAGCCGATGATCTCTCAAAGTCTGAAGTACAATCCTCAAGTGCTGCTCATGCTTGTCTCTACTCCGAGAGTATACCATAATGTCATCAATAAAGACTATCACGAGAAGATCCAGGTACGGGCTAAGCACCCTATGCATCAAGTCAATGAAGGCTGCGGGGGAATTAGTCAACCTAAAAGACATAACTAGGAACTCATAGTGGTCGTAATGTGTCCTGAATGCTATCTTAGGGATGTCCTCCGCCCTAATCCTCAACTGATGGTAGCCGGACCTCAAATCAATCTTAGAAAACACGGCGAAACCCTGAAGCTGATCAAATAAGTCATCAATCCTGGGCATCAGATACCTATTCGTCACAGTCACCTTATTCAGCTGCCAATAATCAATACACATCCGTATCGACCCATCCTTATTCTTCACGAAGAGAACAGGAGCACCCCAAGAAGACACACTCGGTCTAATAAACCCCTTAGCTAACAAATCCTGGAGCTGCTCCTTAAGCTCTCTCAACTCAGCAAGAGCGATATGGTAGGGAGGAATAAAAATGGACTTGGTGCCTGGCTCTAACTCAATGGAGAAATTAATATCCCTCTCAGGTGGAAGGCCTGGCAGGTCAGTAGGAAACACATCTAGGAAGTCTCTAACCAAAAGAACAGACTCAGGAGACGTAGGGTCAGCACTAAAATCTCAGACATATGCTAGATAAGCTAAACACCCACATGATATCATATTGCTAGCTCAAAGACAAGAAATGATCCCAGACGTTGCATGGCTAACAGAACCCTGCCACACAACCGAGGATACATCGGGCATGGCTATGGTAATAGTCTTAGCATAGAAATCCAAAACTGCACGGTGAGGGGATAACCAGTCCATGCCCAGTATCACATCAAAATCCAACATATCAAGTATCATCAAGTCAGCCCAAGTGTCCATATCACTAACAGATATCACACAGGATCTCACGATCTGATCCACTACAAAAGAATCTCCTACTGGGGTCAAAACAGAAACAGAAACAGACAATGGCTCACTAGCCAACCCCAAACAATGAAGAAAGTAGGCAGATATATATGAACAAGTGGATCCAGGATCAAACAAAGCATAAGCTGCTGACAGCATACAAAAATCATACATGTGATCACAACATCCGAGGCCTCTGCCTCCGGTCTCCCAGGGATCGCATAGAACTGACAACGACCTCCACCTGCCCGACTGCCATCCATCCACCTGCTATGCCATATGGGGCACCACCCCTATGACCACCACCCCCTCTAGTCGGAGGCTGAACTGCTCGCAGTGGCTTGGCTAGCTGAATTGTACCCTGCTAGGGGCAATCTCTAGCAAAGTGACCAACCACCCCACAAGTATAGAAAGCCCCTGACGACCTACTCGGTCGGGATGAACCAGCAGAACCCGAATGTACACCACGACCTGATGCCCCAGAATCTGTACCTATCGATGGCAGAACACTATGACCTCGCAGACAGCTCTGACCCTTCTCAAACTGAGAACCAGAAGCCTGAAGTAATGCCTGTACCGATTGGCTAGACTATCCTTATGATGCTGCGACTGATAACCTCGGCCCCACTGGCCTGAACCTCTACCACTATTCCTCGAACCACTGTAACCACCCTGATGTCGAGGCCTCTTATATCTAGCCCCGGTGTCATGACGATGCGAATCCTCAACTGTGCAAGCATAGTCTGCAATGGCCTTGAATGACAGACCTCTAGCAACCAGTATCTCTGGAGTCTCTCTGAACTCTCTCCGTAGCCCCTAAATAAATCTACGGACTCTGTCGGCCTCAGTAGGCATAATTATGGATCCAAATAGGGCAAGCTGATGGAACCAGGTCTCATACTTGGAGACGGTCATGGTATCCTGAAAAAGTCTAGTGAACTTCTCCCTCCAATGCTTTCGGTCGCTCTATGGCATGAACTTGGCCTTAAAGGCCTCAAAAACTCAGACCAAGTCAAGAGAGGTGATGTAGAAGGCCTGCAAGCAATCCTGTGCCCTCCATCATAACTTTACTGGACCCTCCAGCTGATATGAAGTGTAGCCAACCCTGTGTGTCTCCAATAAGCCCAAATGGTGAAACATCTCCTCGCAGGTAGTGATAAAGTCATGTGAGTCCTGACCCGATGTACCAGTGAATCTCGGCGGTGCCAATCTCAGAAACCTACCCAAGGCCTTCTGCTCTGTCTCTGTCATAGTAGGGCAAGAAGCAAGAGGCTGGGCAACTAATGGAACTGGAACAACCTCAGCACAGGGAGCTGCAGTAGCAGGTTGCGCTCCGAAACTCTGAACACCCAGGGCTGCCCCAAAAGGACGCTCCCCAAGCATACCCAATAGCTGAAGTAACAAACCCCAAATATCTGAAGACTGAGATGGGGCTGAATCTGGCATAGAAACTGATGCTGGAACTGGTACTGGAGCTGGTGGTGCCTGGGCTATCCACGAGCCCACATGCTGCTACTCTGGAGCTAACTCTGGCTTGTAGTCATACTCAGGCTCTATATCCACACTAGCAGCTCTAGCAGGTGCCGCTGCTCTGGGGTGCCCTCGACCCCTACCTCTATCCTGGCAACCACCTTGGCCCCTAGATAGAGTCGGAGGTGCAGCGGCAGGAGGCTCTCCTCTGCCAGAAGCTGAAGATCTCGTACGAACCATCTGCGAAAGAGTGATCTATAATAAGTTAGATTTCTAAAAACTTTTAAGGATACTACGCACGAGAGAGATACAAGAAAAGTCCAGTTTCCTAAGATGTCACTATAGCCTCTCAAAGATTGAGCACAGACGTCTCCGCCCTGATTCGCAGGATTGTACTAGACATTGGCTCCTATACTGATGACACCGGTGAACCTAGAGCTCTGATACCAAGATGTCACGACCCGATTTCTCAGTCATGATGGCACCTATAACCCCCTGTAGGTGAACCAATCCCCGTAGCCCGAAATGGTTAGTAATGGCCTTCCTTCTAACAGTTTAAGTAGAAGATTCGATACATAAGCAGAAGCAAGGGCATAATGAGAAGAAAATATATACAAGAGAGATTTAAACAAGCGGAATCTAAACTAACCCAAAACCTGGTATCAAAGCATATAAGAGCCGAACTACATCAGGAGTACAAAGGTCCAAAATTCATGTATACACAATTCTCCGAAACTATAAGAGTACAAAATACACTAAGGATAACTAAAGTCAAGATCTGAATGCCAAGAGCTTACCCTCAGCCTGGATAATCCAAAAACTGTACCCCGCACGAGTCTCCGATGTTCTAATGCTGAAGGCCCACGCTAGGATCTACACCGGAAGATGCAGAAGGTAGGGTGAGCACCAAATGCGAAGAATAAGGTACCCAGTAGGTATCATAGGCCGACTGGGCACATATAAAGTAAAAGAGCAATAGCAGGCAGAGTAGGAACAAACACTCACAAAATTCAATGATAAGCACACAAGAGCTAGCCTAGAGGGAAGATAACAGAAATAACATGTAAGGCTAGCATTTAGGATATATACACACAACAAGCACATGTGATAGTAAGGACAACATACCTGGGATCCTTGCAAAAGCAGTATATATAAGAATAAGTTCTAGAAATGGGCGCTATACCGGTACCCTCAAGTATAAGGAAAAAGGAAGAGAAGAATAAAGGTAGACATGCTCGACATACAGAAATTAATACCCAATCAAGTCATACAAAACTCAATCCAGGAACTCATAACCTTACAGTAATCATGCTCATACTCAACTTTTACAGGGAACAATATCAGAATAAAGTAACAAGAGTCTACCTACCGTCCCTCGGCCACCCATACAATCGAGGAACGCAATTAAGTGAAAACAAACCCTTCGGCATCCCATACTACCGGAGCGTACAATCAACAAACAATAAACAAGGGTGGTATCTCAAACAACGGCTGAAATAATGCATGAAAACCTTGGGGTGAAATAGAACCTCTGTATGTACCTCCTTCGGTGCCGATCGGGCCCAGCAGACAGGTTCCATGGAAGGACACAACCCGTATACCTCTACTCCACCGTACACCCTCCCCTTAGCACACGTAGCCCAAAGCCTCAGGCATGAAGCGAAAAGGTCCATGGAGGTCCCAAATCCCATACTAAAACTCAGAATCAAAATATGTCCTTCGGAATCGAGTCTGGGTTCAAGCCAGTGGCTAAGTCTCAAATATGCATGCCTAGACCCTGTCTAGGACTAAATCAGTGAAAAGATTTCTCAAAAACCCCTCCAAGGGTGCCCAGGCATAATCGGGTCTAAAACAGTAGTAAGATATCTCATATGCTCGACCCGACCGAGCCTAAAGTCATTTCAAATCTGTAAGAAAACTCTGCTAGCACTCCAACCCGGTCGAGTGTAGCAATAGTAGCAAAATCATGATAAAACTATATTTTTAACCTTCTTTTACCCCAAGAAGATCCACGTATCAAATCAAATCATATTCAAGTCCAATTTCATCAAAAATGGACCCCCGGGACCATGCAAGGTTTAGAAAATCAGTTTCCGTAGGCCCGAAGCCAAAAATTATAATAAAACATGGAAAAACCTCTTTATATGCATGTAAATGATATGATCAACCCAAATAGCTTCCCGACAACTCATAATCTACCTAACAGCCCTGCATAGGCTCCGAAGCTATTCAACAAGCATAACCATCCTAAAAGGATATTTCTATGTCCGGGACTCGCAAACATTTCCAATAATCCCACCTTATATGTTCTAGAGTCAACAAGACCTCACTGTGTCACAAGGATAATAAATATATCAACTAACAGGAATACTACACACAATGGAGGAAAGAAATAGGACGAATCATGGAAAAGCGGTCAAGGTCTGTGGTACCAACCTAATAAACTAACCCAAGGATGCTAACTAGTACAATTTTACCCGATATATGCGAAGTGTAGGGAGTTAAGCCGTAACCTACCTGTCGTCCGATGACAAGCTGCGAGAACGACGATATCCGAGGCCGAGCTGCTCCGAGAAGCTCCGAACAAGAATAAAACTATCAAATTCATGAATAAAATGTTAAGACGAGTCTAACGATACCCATATTGCTACAATTGTAGTCGGATCGATATTCGGGTCAAAAGCGGGTCTGCGGAGCCCACAACCTGAAACCAAAAATGAAAAGAATCACAATGACCCCAACGATGCCAAGAAGTCATGTTACAAATTTGAGCACAATTGGACAAGGGAAGGGCCCCAAAACAGCCCGCCCAAGTTGGGGATTCAAGAATGGAAATTTCGAAAATAAAAATGGAAATTGGACATGAATTACTTACCAAAACGACGGAAAATCAGCCCAAGACAGATAAAACTTCACACCCACAGGCTTAGAGGGCAGAATCTATCACAAAATCTAAGATTTGGATGAGCATCAATGGAGGAATTAAGAGAAAAACCGAAGAAGGCAAGTTGGGGAAGATGACTTACCAAGAGGCGAAGAACTAGGGATAATCGACGAACAAATAATTCCCCAAGGTTTAGAACTGAATTGGAGCAAACTGGTGGAGAGAATTTTGAGTTTTAGAGTGAGAAAAGTGAGGAAAAGGGCTGAAAAAAATGAAATGACAGCAATAAATAGCTGCTATCCGCAACTGATTTTCTGCACTTTTTAGAAAATTCGACGGGCCATTCAGGGCACAATCGGAAACCGATATTTGAAAACCAATAGTGCTAATAGAGTGGAAATGACATTCCGTACTCAACAGAATCGATAAAACTTCCATACGAGGTCATTTTGGAGAAATGTTGACCGAAGTCAACACTAACAAAAAGGAACTCAAAGGCTCAAAATGAGTACAACTCACCCGGAACCCAAACCAACCATCTTGCTAGCCTAAAATCAACATTCCAGAGCTGATGGAACCATCGGATTTTGAATACGACACTCCGATCATCGAAAGTCACCCAAAGTTACACTTTCAACTCCAAATGGCCTGAAAACTGAGAAAACCACACAAAACCCACACCGGAAGTTCTCAGGCCTCAACCAATGGTCCAACTAGACCAAAATCATCGCTCCATAGCTAACAGAACTGTCAGAATTCAATTCCAAGGATGTTAGCTAATAATATTGATCAAAGTCAATGATATTCTAAGTTTAAGCTCTAAAACAGGCAAACAACCAAAATGATCAAACGAATGACCAGGGCACCGAACTACCGGTCCCAGCAAGCCATAAATGACTTGGAGCCGCTATAGAAAGGCTCTAACAGTACAATGAATGCGTAAACGCGAAGATGACTGGAAGGGTCATCACAGAATTACTTGTAGTTAGTTTAGAACAGTGCCCTTACACACCTTAATTCGTTAGATGGTGACTCTACACTCTTTTAAAATCATAAAAGAGTTGTCACGTCGAATTTCGTTCTTTCGCAAAAAAAATAGGGCGCGACAACATGACAACTCTGCTGGAGATATTTAAGTTCTAACCTTTACGAATTTATTTGTGTGGGATATCATGCATTTTTTTTTGTATTCTTTTTGTATTTTGATTCTTATCATTTTGCTTTCTTCTGTTTATTTATTTATTTAATATTCTTACATACTTAAATTTCTTTATTTGCTTGTTTAAATCGATCATGTTTCTCCTCTGCTTTATTCATTCCTTAATCAATAATATTTTCATGTTACTTTATTCTTTTTCCAAATTAAGGTTAGTTACTTTGATGTATTCTTTTGTGGTCATTTTTTTTCGTAATTGATTAATTGCCTGTGATGTTTATTTTTTTTTGTTTTTTTTTTGTTTTTCATAATTAGTTAGTTGTCTTCCATGCTAAGATACCATATAATTTGCTGTCGTATTATAATTTATTTTTTAACTAATTTAACTTCTTTTCATGGCCACCCATCTCATATCTTAGTTAACTTCCATATCTATAAGGTTCAAATCAATTTCTGCATATTAAATTAGAAAACATGCTTATAGGACTAAATCAATTTCTGCATTTAATTAATTATCATGCCTATAGGAGTTAAAACTTGTTCTAGAGTTTAATTTAATTAGCTACCATGCTTATAGGATTAAATTTATTTTCAGCATGTTAAAATTAGCTAGAGTTTTTTTTTCATAGAGTTTAATTAATAAATTTTCTGCATTTTCTTATCATTAGAAATCATGTCCATAGGTTTAATAAAAAATACCAATTTTCTGCATGTTTTAATCATTAAAAATTATGCTTATAGGTTTAATTATATAAAGGTGCTAATTATTTTAATCACCTATTTTTCTAATTAAATAAGAGGCCTACTTGAGACCAATTACGTGCTATATATTTTAGAGTCCTTCTTGTTTTGTTTTACATTAAAATCATTTGTGTAATTAACAATCTTAAGATTATATTTGTCTAGACCCATATCTAAATTAGCAAGTCCAGTGCATTTTGAACATTAAGTCGGGACGGGTAGACATCTTTAGACGCGTTAATATTATTCATTTCTTTAGTGCGCTCTTTCTGATGACCCTTTTGGTCATCTTCACGTTTACACATTCATTGTACTATTAGAGCCTTCCTGTAGCAGCCCTTTGTCATTTATGGCTTGCTGGGACCGGTAGTTTGGTGCCCTGATTGTTCGTTTGGTCGTTTTAGCCGTTCGCCTATTTTAGAGCTTTAAACTTAGAATATCATTGACTTTAGTCAATATTCTTAGCTAACATACTCGAAATTGAATTCTGACTGTTCCGTTAGCTATGTAGCAATGAGTTTGGTCTAGTTGGACATTTAGTTGGGGCCTGAGAACTTCTGGTGTGGGTTTTATGTGGTTTTGTCAGTTTTCAAGCCATTTGAAGTTAAAAGTGTAACTTCAGGTGATTTTTGCTGATTGGAGTGTCGGATTCAAAATCCGACAATTCCATCAGCTCAATAATGTTGAGTTTGGGCTAGGAAGATGGTTGGTTTGGGTTCTGGGTGAGTCAGACTCATTTCGAGCCTTTTAGTTCCTTTTTGTTAGTGTTGACTTAGGTCAACATTTTTCTGAAACGACCTCGTATGGAAGTTTCAGTGATTCCATTGAGTCTAGAATGCCGTTCCCACTCTATTAGAACTAATGGTTTTTGAATATCGATTTCCGATTGTGCCCGAAATGCCCCGTCGAGTTTTCTAAAAAGTGAAGAAAATAAGCTGCGGATAGCAGCTATTTATTGCTGTCATTTCATTTTTTCCAGCCCTTCTCCTCACTTTTCTCACTCTAAAACTCAAAATTCTCTCTACCATTTTTCTCCAATTCAATTCTAAACCTTGGGGAATTATTTGTTCGTCGATTATTCGTAGTTCTTCGCCTCTTGGTAAGTCATCTTCCCCAACTTGTCTTTTCAGTTTTTCTGTTAATTCCTGCATTGATGCTCATCCAAAGCTTGGATTTTGTAATATATTCTTTCCCCTAAGCTTTTGCATGTTCGTGGGTGTGAAATTTTATCCGTCTTGGGCTGATTTTCCATCATTTGGGTAAGTAATTCTTGCCCAATTTTCGTTTTTATTTTTCAAATTTCCATTCTTTAATCCCCAATTTGGGTGGGCTATTTTGGTGCCCTTCCCTTGTCCAATTGTGCTCAAATTTGGAGCATGCCTTCTTGGCATCGTTGGGGTCATCTTGGTTCTTTTCATTTTTGGTTTTGGGTTATGAGCTCCGCGGGCCAGCTTTTGACCCGAATATCGACCCGACTACAATTGTAGAAATATGAGTATCGTTAGACTTGTCTTAACATTTTATGCATGAATTTGATAGTTTGATTTTTGTGCGGAGCTTCTCGGAGAAACTCAGCCTCAGATATCGTTGTCCTCGCAGTTTGTCATTGAGTGCCAGGTAGATTACGTCTTAACTCCCTAGACTTCGCATATATCGGGTAAAATTGTACTAGTTGGCATCCTTGGGTTGGGTTATTAGGTTGGTACCACAAACCTTGACCATTTTTCCATGATTCGTCCTATTTCTTTCCTCCGTTGTGTGTAGTATTCCTATTAGTTGATGTATTTACTACCCTTGTGACCCCGTGAGGCCTTGTTAACTTTGGAACATAGAAGGTGGGATTATTGAGAATGTCCGCGAGTCCCGAACATAGAAATATCCTTTTAGGCTGGTTATGCTCGCTGAGTAGCATCAGAGCATGTGCAGGACCGTTAGGTTGATTGCGGGAGTTATTTGGGTTGATCATATCATTTCCATGCATATAAAGAGGTTTTTACACATTTTACTATGGTTTTTGGTTTTGGGCCTACAGAAACTGATTTTCTAAACCTTGCATGGCCCCGGGGGCTTGTTTTCGATGAAATTAGATTTAGAAATAATTTGACTTTATACGTGGATCTTATTGGGGTAAAAGATGGTTAAAGATATGGTTTTATCATGATTTCCTACTATTGCTAGACTCGACTGGGTCGGAGTACTAGCTGAGTTTCCTTAATGTTTTGAAATGATATCAGGCTCAGCCGGGTCGAGCATCTGAGATGTTTTTACTATTGTTTTAGACCCGGTTATGCTCGAGCACCCTTGTAAGTGTTTTTGAGACATCGTTTTTCACTGTTTTAGTCCTAGACAGGGTCTAGGCATGCATATTTAAGACTTGGCTGTTGGCCTTAACCCGAAATCAATTCCGGAGGACACGTTTTGATTTTGAGTTTTAATATGCGGTCTGGGACCTCCATGGAACTTGCCACTCTGGGCCTGAGGCTTTGGGCTGCGAGTTCCAAGGGGGAAGGGTATATGGTGGAGTAGAGGTATACGGGCTGTGTCCTTCCATAGTACCTGCCTGCTGGGCCCGATCGGCACCAGAGAAGCTACATATAGAGGTTCTATTTCACCCTGAGATTTTCATGCATCATACCATTCATTGTTTGAGATACCACCCTTGTTTGTTGTGTGTTGATTGTACACTCTGTTTAGTTTGGGATGTCGGAGGGTTTGTTTTCACTTGATTGCGTTCTTCGGTTGTATGGGTGGCCGATGGATTGTAGGTAGACTCTTGTTACTTTATTCCGATTTTTTACCTGTTACGGTTGAGTATAAGCATTATTACTGTAAGGTGGTGAGTTCCTAGATTGAGTTTTGTATGACTTGATTGGGTATTAATTCCTGTATGTCGAGCATGTATACCTTTATTCTTCTCTCCCTTTATTCTTATACTTGAGGGTACCAGTATACTGCCCATTCCTAGAACTTATTCTTATATATACTATCTTTGCAAGGATCCCAGGTGCATTGTCCTTACTTTCTCCTGTGCCTGTTGTGTGTATATATTCTATATGCTAGCCTTATATGTTGTTTCTACTGTCTTCCCTCTGGGATAGCTCCTGTGTGCTTATCGTTGAATTCAATGACTTTTTGTTCCTACTCTGCCTGCTATTGCTCTTTCACTTTATATGTGCCCAGTCGGCCTATTATACCTACTGGGTACCTTATGCTTAGCATTTGGTGCTCACCCTACCCTCTGCATCTTCTGGTGCAGATCCTAGCATGGGCCATCACCGTTAGCACGTCAGAGACTCGTGCGGGGTGTAGTTTTTGGATAATCTAGGCTGAGGGTGATCTCTTCGCGTTCAGATCTTGACTTCAGTTATCCTTGGTGTATTTTGTACTCTTATAGTTTCGAAGACATTATGTATATATGACTTTTGGACCTTTATACTCCTGATGTAGTTCAGCTCTTATACGCTTGATACTAGGTTTTGGGTTATTTCAGATTCTGCTTGTTTATATCTATCTTGTATCTATTTTCTTCTCATTATTCCTTTGGTTCTGCTTATGTATTGAATCTTCCCCTGAAACTGTTAGAAGGTAGCCCATCACTAACCATTCTGGGATACAGGGATTGGTTCGCCTACTGAGGGGTTGTAGGTGCCATCATGACCGAGAAATAGGGTCGTGATAGCTTGGTATTAGAGCTCTAGGTTCACTAGTGTCATCGGTATAGGAGCCAATGTCTAGTACAGTCCTGCGGATTGGGGCGGAGATGTTCATGCTCAATCTTTGGGAGGCTATAGTGACATCTTAGGAAACTGGACTTTTATTTGTCTCTCTCTCGTGCATAGTATCCTTGAAAGTTTCTAGAAATCTAACTCATTCTGGATCACTCTTTCGCAGATGGTTCATACGAGATCTTCAGCTTCTGGCGGAGGAGAGCCTCCTGCCCCTTCACTTCTGACTCTAACTAGGGGCCAAGGTGGTTGCCAGGATAGAGGTAGGGATCGAGGGCACCCAAGAGCAGCGGCACCTGCTAGAGCTGCTAGAGTGGATATAGAGCCTGAGTATTACTACAAGCCAGAGTTAGCTCCAGAGCAGCAACATATGGGCTCGTGGACCGCCTAGGCACTACCAGCTCCAGTACCAGTTCTAGCATCAGTTTCTATGCCAGCTTTAGCCCCAGCTCAGTCTTCAGATATTCGGGGTTTGTTACTTCAGCTATTGGGTATGATTGGGGAGCGTCCTTCTGAGATAGCCCAGACATCCGCTCAGGGGGCAGACCTGGGTGTTCAGAGTTCAGGAGCGCAACCTGCTACTGTGGCTCCCCATGCTGAGGTTTTTCCAGTTACATCGGTTGCCCAGCCTCTTGCTCCTCGTCTTACTATGACAGAGACGGAGTAGAAGGCCTTGGGTAGGTTTCTGAGATTTGCACCTCTGAGATTTGCTGGTACATCGGGTCAGGACCCCTATGACTTTATCACTACCTGCAAGGAGATGTTGCACCATTTGGGCTTATTGGAGACTCACAGGGTTGGCTACACTTCATATCAGTTGGAGGGTCCAGCGAAGGTATGGTGGAAGGCACAAGTTGCTTGTAGGCCTTCTACATCACCTCCCTTGACCTGGTCTGAGTTTTATGAGGCCCTTTATGGCCAAGTTCTTGCCACAGAGCGACCGAGAATGTCGGAGGGAGGAGTTCACTAGACTTTCTTAGGATACCATGACCATTTCAGAGTATGAGACCCGGTTCCATTAGCTTTCTCCGTTTGGAGCCATGATAATTGCTACTGAGGCCGACAGAGTCCGTAGATTTGTTTGGGGGATACATAGAGTGTTTAGAGAGCCTGCAGAGATACTAGTTGCTAGCGGTCGGTCATTCCAGGCCACTGCAGACTATGCTCGCAGAGTTGAGGATTTGCATTGTTATGACACCGAGGCCAGAGATAAGAGGCCTCGACAACAGGGTGGTTATAATGGTTCTGGGCATATTGGTAGAGGTTTAGGCCAGTGGGGACGAGGTTATCAGCTGCAGCAGTATTAGGGTCAGTCTAGCTGACCGGTACAAGCGTTACTTTAGGCTTCTAGTTCTCAGTTTGACCAGGGTCAGGGTAGTCAGTGAGGTCACAGCGGTCAGCCATCTAGAGGTAAAGATTCTGGGGCATCAGGCCGTGGTGGCTATTCGGGTTCTGCTGGTTCATCCCGACCGAGTAGGTCATCAGGGGGTTGCTATACTTGTGGTGTGGTTGGTCACTTTGCTAGAGATTACCCCCAGCAGGGTACAGTTCAGCCAGTCGAGCCGCTGCGAACAGTTCAGCCTCAGGCTAGAGGGGTTAGTGGTCAGGTTAGAAGTGGTGCCCCACATGGCAGAGAAGGTGGTAGGGATGGCGGTCGGGCAGGTAGAGGTCATTGTCAGTTCTATGCAGTCCCTGGGAGAACGGAGGCAGAGGCCTTGGATGCTGTGATCACAGGTATGATTTCTGTATGCCATCAGCTAGTTATGCTTTGTTTGATCCTGGATCCACTTGTTCATATATATCTGCCTACCTTTTTCCTTGTTTGGGGTTGGCTAGTGAGCCATTGTCTGTTCCTGTTTCTGTTTTGACCCCAGTAAGAGATTCTTTAGTAGTGGATCAGATTGTGAGATCCTGTGTGATATTTGTTGGTGATTTGGACACTTGGGCTTACTTGATGATAATTGATATGCTGGATTTGATATGATACTGGGCATGGACTGGTTATCCCCTCACCGTGCGGTTTTGGATTACTATGTCAAGACTATTACAATAGCCGTTCCTGGTGTATCCCTGGTTGTGTGGCAGGGTTCTATTAGACATGTACTGTCTGGGATCATCTCTTGCCTTTGAGCTAGAAAGTTGATTTCCCGTGGGTGTTTAGCTTATCTAGCATATGTATGAGATGTTAGTGGTGACCCTACGCCTCCTGAGTATGTTCCTGTGGTTAGAGACTTCCTATATATGTTTCCTACCGACCTGCCAGGCCTTCCACCTGAGAGGGATATAGATTTCGCCATTGAGTTAGAGCCGGGCATCAGGCCCATTTCTATTCCTCCCTACCGTATGGCTCCTGCTGAGTTGAGAGAGCTTAAGGAGAAGCTCAAGGATTTGTTAGCTAAGGGGTTTATTAGACCGAGTGTGTCTCCTTAGGGTTCTCTTGTTCTCTTCGTGAAGAAGAATGATGGGTCGATGCGGATGTGTATTGATTTTCGGCAGTTGAATAAGGTGATTGTGAAGAATAACTATCCGATGCCCAGGATTGATGACTTATTTGATCAGCTTCAGGGTTTCACAGTGTTTTCGAAGATTGATCTGAGGTTTGGCTACCATCAGTTGAGGATTAGGGCAGAGGACATCCCTAAGACAGCATTCAGGACATGTTATGGCCACTATGAGTTCCTGGGGATGTCTTTTGGGTTGACTAATGCCCCCACATCCTTCATGGACTTAATGCACAGGGTGCCTAGCCTTTACTTAGTTATGTTCGTGATAGTCTTCATTGATGACATCTTGGTATACTGGAGGAGTAGGGACGAGCATGAGCAGCACTTGACGATTGTACTTGAGACTTTGAAAGATCATCGGCTTTATGCCAAGTTCTCAAAGTGTGAGTTTTGGTTAGATTCAGTTGCATTCCTAGGACACGTGGTGTCTAAGGATGGGATTGGGGTTGATCCGGGTAAGATTTCTGCAGTTTGTGATTGGCCTAGACCTACTACTACTACCAAGGTTCGCAGCTTTGTTGGGTTAGCTGTGTATTACAGATGGTTCGTTGAGGGATTTTATTCCATAGAAGCACCCTTGACTATGCTGACTAGGAAGGATGTTCCATTTCAGTGGTCTGATCAGTGCGAGGATAGCTTCCAGAGGCTTAAGGCCTTATTGACTTCAACTCTAGTTTTGACTTTGCCAGTTGAGGGTCAGAGTTTCTCTGTGTATTGTGATGCTTCAGGGGTCGGTCTTGGTTGTGTGTTGATGCAGCAGGGTCGAGTGATAGCATATGCGTCAAGGCAGCTGAAGGTTCATGAGCACAATTACCCCACTCACGACTTAGAGTTGGTGGCAGTAATTTTCGCGCTCAAGATCTGGAGGCACTATCTATATGGAGTTCATTGTGAGATATTCATCGACCATCATAGTCTTTAGTACATTACGAGTCAGCGCGAGCTGAACTTGAGACAGAGGAGATGGATTGAGTTGCTGAAGGACTATGATTTCACTATTTTATACCATCTGGGCAACGCAAACGTGGTTGCGAATACCTTGAGTCGGAAGGTGGTGAGTATGGGCATCCTAGCTTTACTTTTAGCTTCTGAGTGACCGTTGGCCTTGGACATCCAATCCTTGGTTAACCATTTGGTTAGGCTTGACTTATCGAATCCCAGTAGAGTTCTTGCCAGTGTTGAGGTTTGTTCTACTCTAGTTGATCAGATTCAGAGCTGACGTTTGAGGATCAAAGTTTGTGTGACCTTCGTGATCAGGTGGTTCGAGGTGAGGTCAGCCGAGCTACCTTGGTTTATGATGGGATTCTGAGGTTTGAGGGTCGACTTTGTGTTTCGAGAGTTGGTGATTTGATACAGTTGATACTCCATCGTTTTCCATCGACTTTGTGTTTCGAGAGTCTTGGGCTGATTTTCCATCGTTTTGGTAAGTAATTCTTGCCCAATTTCCATTTTTATTTTCAAAATTTCCATTCATTAATCCCCAAATTGGGCGGGCTGTTTTGGTGCCCTTCCCTTGTCCAATTATGCTCAAATTTGGAGCATGCCTTCTTGGCATCGTTGGGGTCATTGTGGTTCTTTTCGTTTTTGGTTTTGAGTTGCGAGCCCAGTGGGCCTGCTTTTGACCCGGATATCGACCAGGCTACAACTGTAGCAATATGGCTATCGTTAGACTCATCTTAACATTTTATGCATGATTTAGATAGTTTGATTTTTGTTTGGAGCTTCTCAAAGCAGCTCGGCCTTGGATATCATTATTCCCGCATCTTGTCATCTGACGACAGGTAGTTTATGACTTAACTCCCTAGATTTCGCATATATTGAGTAAAATTATACTAGTTGACATCCTTAGGTTGGGTTATTAGGTTGGTACCACAGACCTTGACCTCTTTTCCATGATTCGTCCTATTTCTTTCCTCCGTTGTGTGTAGTTTTCCTATTAGTTGATATATTTACTACCCTTCTGACCCCGTGAGGTCTTGTTGACTCTGGAACATAGAAGGTGGGATTATTAGAAATGTCGGCGAGTCTCGAACATAGAAATATCCTTCTAGGTTGGTTATGCTCGCTGAGTAGCTTCGGAGCCTGTGTAGGGCCGTTAGGTTGATTGTGAGCTGTCGGGCATCTATTTGGGTTGATTATATTAATTCCATGCATATAAAGAGGTTTTTCCACGTTTTAGTATGGTTCTTGGCTTTGGGCCTATAGAAACTGATTTTCTAAACCTTGCATGGCCCCGGGGGGCCATTTTCGATGAAATTAGATTTGGAAATGATTTGACTTGATACGTGGATCTTCTTGGGGTAAAAGAAGGTTAAATATATGGTTTTATCATGATTTACTACTATTGCTAGACTCGACCGGGTCAGAGTACTAGCTGAGTTTCCTTACTAATTTGAAATGATATCAGGCTCAGTCGGGTCGAGCATCTGAGATATTTTTACTACTATTTTAGACATGATTGTGCCTGGGCATCCTTGGAAGGGTTTTTGAGACATTAGTTTTCACTGTTTTAGTCCTAGACAGGGTCTAGGCATGCATATTTGAGACTTAGCCACTGGCTTGAACCTGGACTCGATTCTGGAGGACACATTTTGATTGGACCTTGCTGCTCTAGGCCTGAGGCTTTAGGCTGCGTGTGCCGGGGGGAAGGGTATATGGTGGAGTATAGGTATATGGGCTGTGTCCTTTCATGGAACCTGCCTGCTGGGCCCGATCAGCACCGGAGGAGGTACATACAGAGGTTCTATTTCACCCTAAGGTTTTCATGCATCATATCATTCATTATTTGAGATACCACCCTTGTTTTTTTTGTGTTGAATGTATACTCCGGTAGTATGGGATGCCGCTCGGTTGTATAGGCGGCCGAGGGACTATAGGTAGACTCTTGTTACTTTATTCTGATATTGTTCCCTATTACGGTTGAGTATGAGCATGATTACTGTGAGGTTGTGAGTTCCTGGATTGAGTTTTGTATGACTTGATTGGGTATTAATTCATGTATGTCGAGAATGTCTACCTTTATTCTTCTCTCCCTTTTTCCTTATATTTGAGGGTACCGGTATACCTCCCATTTCTAGAACTTATTCTTATATATACTATTTTTGCAAGGATTCCAGGTGCGTTGTCCTTACTTTCACCTCTGCCTGTTGTGTGTATATATTCAATATGCTATCCTTATATGTTGTTTCTGCTGTCTTCCCTCTGGGCTAGCTCCTGTGTGCTTATTGTTGAATTCTGTGACTTTTTGTTCCTACTCTGCCTACTATTGCTCTTTTACTTCATATGTGCCCAGTCGGCCTATGATACCTACTGGGTACCTTATGCTTTGCATTTGGTGCTCATCCTACCCTCTGCATCTTTTGATGCAGATCCTAGCGTGGGCCATCGTCGTTAGCGCGTCGGAGACTCGTGCGGGGTGCAATTTTTGGATCATCTAGGCTGAGGGTGAGCTCTTCGCGTTCAGATCTTGACTTCAGTTATCCGTGGTGTATTTTGTACTCTTATAGGTTCGGATACATTGTGTATGTATGAATTTTGGATCTTTGTACTTCTGATGTAGTTCGACTCTTATACGCGTGATACCAGGTTTTGGATTGGCTTAGATTCCGATTGTTTATATCTCTATTGTATCTATTTTCTTCTCACTATGCCCTTACTTCCGCTTATGTATCGAATCTTCCACTTAAACTGTTAGAAGGTAGCCCATTACTAACCGTTTTGGGCTACGGGGATTGGTTCGCCTACTGGGGGGTTGTAGGTGCCATCATGACCGAGAAATCGGGTCGTGACACTCTTAGGTTAATAATCCTTAATTGTGTTACGAAGTATTAATTTATGTTGCATGGGGTGATCCTTTAGGTTTTAAAAACCCCTTCCCAGCTTGCTTTCCTCCTACGTAGGGAGTGATCTACATGATACACTTATAGCTCGATAGTCATTGCACTTTGACTAAGAAGTCTTTCAAGACTTCGCACGAGGTTGAGCGATTACTCCCCAACGTACATGCCTTTTAGTTTTATTTAATTTAATTCTTATGTTATTATTTTCTTGGGGTAGTATTAATTAAATCACTTAATAATTAGGTTACCCTTTTCTATATCATTGTGTCAATTGTGTCTTCTCGCTAATCTCATACTTCTTGTTTATTTATTTTAACTGTAATTCACATGTGTAATTCTTTTTAACTTAGGTTTATTAATAATTAAATTGATTTAATTTATCTACTTCTTTTAAAATAAGATTTTTACTTGCATTTATTTATTCGACCTTTTGATTATCACTTAGTTTCCCCATATAATAAATGAATCCAACAGGGACCCATATTTGTGAACCTCAAAAGGTGCTTAACACCTTCCTTTCGAGGTAATTTGAACCCTTACCCAATTTCTAGTGATGTAGACTAAAATAGAATTAATTGTAGTTAGTTTAGAACGGTGTCCTAACGCACCTTAATTCGTTAGGTGGCGACTTTTCACTCTTTTAAAATCCTAAAAGAGTTGTCACGTCAAATCCCGTTCTTTCGCAAGAAAAATGAGGCGCGACAGCATGGCAACTCTGCTAGAATATTTAGGTTCTAACCATTACAGATTTATTTGTATTGGATTTCATGCATTTTTTTTGTATTCTTTTTGTGTTTTGATTTTTATCATTTTGCTTCCTTCTATTTATTTATTTATTTATTTAATATTCTTACATAATTAAATTTCTTTTATTTGCTTGTTTAAATCGATCATGTTTCTCCTCTGCTTCATTCATTCCTTAATCAATAATATTTTCATGTTACTTGATTTTTTTCCAAATTAAGGTTAATTGCTTTGATGTGTTTTTTTATGGTCATTTTAATTCATAATTGATTAATTGCCTGTGATTTTTATTTATTTTAGTTTTTTTTTCTTTTTGTTTTCAATAATTAGTTAGTTGCCTTCCATGCTAAGATACCATATAATTTGCTTTCTAGAAATAGTTAATTATCTGTCATATCTATATAGTTTATTTTCTAAGTAATTTAACTTCTTTTTATGACCACCCATCTGTCACGACCCGATTTATCAGGTCATGATGGCACCTACAATCCCCTAGTAGGCGAACCAATCTCTGTAGCCCATAACGGTTAGTAATAGGCTACTACCTAACTAATACACACAATAAGCAAAAATGAACAGAAGCAGAATATAAAGATAGATAAAGCGGAAGAAAAACCCTGGATATATACATAATGAAACTACACCAACCCCAAGACTTGGTATCGACAGTACAAAAGCTTCTAATAGAATACAAGTGCTAGAAGTAACAAAATGATAAGTACAATTGTCTCTGAATATACAAAGAGTAACAATACAAAAGATGAGATGTGGTCAAGCTCCAGTCGTCAGGCGCACACCTTAGGCTCAGATATCCAAAAGCTGCACGAGTCTCCAATGAGATCAACAGTTAAAGCTCAACTAATATCTGCACCAGGAAGATGCAGAAGTGTAGTATGAGCACTAATTTCTAAGCAACGGGTAGCCAGTAGGCAGTATCGGCCGACTGGGGGCTTATAAGATATAAAAACAGTAATATAGCAGATAGCAAGAAAGTAGTCATAGAAAATAATAGAGGAAGCACAATGAACTATCACATAGAATAGAAAACCAAGAGGTATAAACAAACAATGCTAGCACAAGAAATAAATATACACAGAACATAGGTGAGAGAAAGAAAAACGCACCTGGAGTCCTTGCACGACAATATAACTAAAGAGAGAGAGTTTAGAAACATGGTGGTATACCGGTAAACTCAAATAAAAGGGGAAGAAGGAAAGCAATTTAACCTACTCAAGATAGGATCAACATACATAAGGAAATCATAATACACATTCAACTTCAAGAAGCAAAGACAGAGATCAACCTTACAAGTACAAACCTAAGATGGGATGACTAATCCACAAGAACTGAGAGCTACTACTTGAAATCATGACAAGGAATAGAACCAAAAACCCACAATCTGCTCAGAAGATCGCACAACAGTGCCTCAATAGTATAGAACTCACTAGCCCCTCAATACTCAAGCCCAAAACTCGGTGCCTCAACAGGCTAAAACCTACCAATCCACCAAGAACCAAGGACCATGACAAGCTCTATAAAATGACAGGAGTAATAATTTACATACAGTCCCAACGGTCGCCTATACAATCGAGGAACGCAATAAAATGAAAACAAACCCTCCGGCCGCCCATACAACCAGAGCGTACACTGAAAAAAAAAAAACAAGGATGGAATCCGAGTGATATATGCATGATGATGATGAAAGTGCCAAGTATGTTACCCCCTCTAGTACCTATAAGGCCCAATAGAGGCAGGATCCATGGTATGGCCCTTTCCCGTATACCTCTCCTATGCCGCACACCTCCCTCTTGGCATGCTGCGTCGGCCCATAGCCTGTGGCCCAAGAAAAATAGGGGTCAATGGAGGTCTACCCCTCAACCACATACAAAACTGCATAATCTCAAGTGTAGCGCAAAACTCAGAATCCCGTAGTACATACCCGAGTCCAAAATAGTAGTAATGATCTCAAAAGTCCCTCTCAAGGGAGCCCGAAGTATACTCGGGTCTTGATCAGTGATAAAAGTCTCAATAACCCTTTCAAAGGGTGCCTAGAGCGTATCCAGGTCTGAATCAGTAAGAAATCAGGTCTAGTGCTCTGCCCAGCCGAGCCTAGTATCCGTAGGAAATCAAGTCTAGTGCTCTGCCTAGCCGAGCCTAGTATCCGTAGGAAATCAAGTCTAGTGCTCTGCCCAGCCGAGCCTAGTATCCGTAGGAAATCAAGTCTAGTTCTCTGCCCAACCGAGCCTAGTATCAGTAAGAAAAACCAGCATGAAATCATCCAAAATCTTATGTTATCAATATTTATACCAAAAGCGAGCCCCCGGGGCCATGCAAGTTTAGAAAAACCCATCTATAATAGGCCCAAAGGCAAAATCAAAGTAAAACATGTAGGGAAAACCCTTTTCATATATGATATAAGGTAGCCCAAAATGGCTCACAAACATTTCTATCGGCCCTGCACAGGCTCAACAGCTTTATAACATTCATAACCAGCCTAAAAGGATATCTCTATGTCCGAGACTCGCGAACATTCCAAAATAACCCACCATCTATGTTCTAGAGTCAATATAAGGACGCACAGGACTACAAGGGTAATATACGATACTACGGGAATACTACAAATAAAGTATGAAATAAGTGGACAGAAAGGAGGACAAGGTCTGGGGGTACCAACCTAAACCAACCCACCCAAGGTTACTAATTAATGCAGTTATAACCTATATACGCAGAGTCTAGGTAGGGAAATACATAACCTACCTGTCGTCCGACAAATAACTGCGGGGATGGAATCGTCCCATCTCGAACTATTCCAAGAAGCTCCAAATTGCAAAACCACTATCAACCCAATAATCTAGGCATTAATACGAAACTAACAATACCCATAATGCCATAAACATAACCAGGTCAAAATTCGGGTCGCAAACGCGTTCATGGGCCTGGAAACCCAAAATCGGACACAAAAAACACCAAAGTGTTCCTTACCATCCCGGGAACACATGCTCAAAATTTTAGTGGAAACGGACAACAATTGGGGCTCAAAACATCCCGCTCAAGTCAAGAATTAAAGGTGGAATTTCAAAGAATAAATCCGGAAATTAATCAAAAGATACTTACCAAAATGAGAAGACAAGCTAAGGAGGTGAAAAACTTTGAACCCACGATCATGCAAAGCTCAAGAGGGCAAATTCTTCAAGAAGTTTCAAGCCTTGAGTAAAAGCAACAATGGTGGTCCTTCAACAATGGAGGAAGCAACTTGGGGAAGAAAGGACTTACCAAATAATCAAGGGAGCAAGATTTTTCCCACAATACTATGAATTCACCAAGCTTAGGACAAAATAGAACACTTTGGTAGAGAGGATTTACAATTTAGAGTTGGGAAAATGGGGAAAACAATGCTGGAAAATCGAAGGCCAAAGAATTATATAGATGTTGGTCGCTGGTCAGCGCTATCACGCTAATGGAGCGCGATCGCGCTGAAGGAAGGATCCCAGACCAGCACTATCGCGCTACAGGAGCGCGATTGCACTGAAGGAAATAACACAGACCAGCGTAATCGCGCTACAGGAGCGCGATCGCGCTGATGGCCACCAAAAGCAGAAAAACCAGCAACAACCAAAACTTCTACAGGGCATTCCGGGCATAATCAAAACCCGATACTCAAAAACCAATAGAGCTATTTGAGTTGAAACAACGTTCCATACTCAACGGAATCGACGAAACTTCAATACGAGGTCGTCTCGGCAAAATGTTGACCCAAGTCAACACTAGCTAACACCAATCAAACATCCAAAATGAGCCCGGCTCATCCAGGACCCGAACCAACCAACTACCTAACACAAACTCGGCATTCCGGAGTTAACAGAGCTGACAAAATTTCCATTTGAGGCTGTCTTCTCCAAATATTGACCAAAGTCAACCAAACAAGCCCAACTAGCTTAAAAACACAGAATGAGAGAGAATTCCAAGATGAAAAGCTCTCGGATCCCGACTAAAGGTCCCACTAGACCAAAGTCCACGCTCCGGAGCTAACGAAGCGGTCAGAATTTGAATTACGAGCACGTTCGCCAAGAATGTTGACCGAAGTCAAAAATTTCAAAATCTTAAGCTCTAAAACAAGGAATGGCCAAAAAGACCAAACAGATGGCCCAAGCACCAGACTACCGATCCCAGCAAACCATAAATGACTTGGGGACACTAGAAACAAGCTCTAACAGTACGAGAAAGGCTAACACGTGTAAATGATCGGAAAGGTCATTACATCATCCACTACTAAAAAGACTTTCATCCCTGAAAGTCAGGAAAGAAGGAAAGACTAGAGATTAAAAGAACAACGGATATGAAGCCTGCACTACTCTCTCAGACAACTCGATTAGCCTCATCGACCGGACGATACCCAAAAGAAAAGAACCAAAGAAAGAAACAAAAACTCTAACTCATGAACCCGCTGATCCGTAAAAACCCTATTATTTTGAAATGAACCCTTTTTCACCACGAACGGGAAGCTTCTACAAGTCAAACACTCAAACCACCCTAGAAGCATTAACTGACACATCGGAGATCCATAGATCCCACTTATACTCTGCCATGAACGAAGTCACCCCTTTTTGCTCAAACTCTTTCAGGGCCGAGCTATAGTCTTCTAGCCTTTTCCATCAAAGATAACACCCCATAGCATATCCTCAAACTGGAGTTACCTATCCCGACTGACCATCAACTATTGAACGAACACTTTTCTTAACACGAAACTTGATAATTGAGCCTAACTGAACAACCCATTTGAATCCGACTGAAGTCTGCACACCAAAGTTGGGAAAGGCATATATGAATACCTTGTGTTGATAGAGAACTTCCAAACTGTAGAACGAAACCAACCTTGCTGAGCCGTGCCAAGTTTGAATCAACTGGAAGCAAATGAACCAGGGAAACCTGCCTGACAGACCCCAAACCAAAACCCAGATCCTGCGAGTAGTGTGGTAAGCCTACCATGAAGTCTGTAACCATCACTAAGCTCCAAACTCTAAGAAAGTACTGCTGCTACTCCCAATACTTAGACGCCATTCGAATTTGAAATTTCCTTACTAATTTCACCTCTGGAGAAAGTCCACCATGCTACGAATATCAAGTCAAAACACCCAAAAGGCAAAAGGAAGAGGTGC
Source organism: Jaltomata sinuosa (assembly GCA_003996215.1). NCBI lineage: Eukaryota > Viridiplantae > Streptophyta > Magnoliopsida > Solanales > Solanaceae > Jaltomata > Jaltomata sinuosa. The sequence continues at coordinate 86,066 of QJPP01003555.1, forward strand.
CTGGGGTTCAAAGTCGCCATCTAGATATAGAATTTCTGCATGTACCCTCAACTCACCCCTTTGGTTCTAATCAACTACTCTACCATATCAGCACACAAAACCACCATTCTGAAGCATATAACACACCAAACTTCTAGTCCACAAGAGCCGAGTCTAACAAACACTGGAACCCCACATAAACGACAACCCTTGAAGACCCAACTAAATAAACATGCAAACTCTCAGCAGGCGAATGGTGACCACCAGTCTCTAAGTGTCAATAGAACTCAAAATAGCCTCACTAGCCTCAACCCGCATAACCTGATCACATAAAGCATACACCACTGCTGAACCTCAAACTTACACCGCCGAGTCTGTCCAATCGTGAAAGAAGGAACCTCGTGCTATCTAGAACACCGCCAAAATCTAGAATATATAGCATAACTCAAAAGTTAGCTAAGGACTAGGTGTCCAAGGCCAGCTATCACTCTAAAACTTAAATGGGGAAAACTATGTCATCCGAATTCCATGCCTTCCAACCCAAGAAGCTGCAACTGAAAAGAAACAACCACGAACCATCTGGAGTAGTTTTCTAGTCTATGATACTGAAACCCAACTTTAAAATTGCCAACCAAAGCCTCTGTCGAACCCATATGTTGTAAATGAACCTTTAGGAACTGAAGCCAACTAGGCTATGAACATACAATTTGCTAAATCCGTAGATGCTACAAAAGCTTGAACCAATCAAAGGAAAAGCCACTGCATTCTGTAGATGGTCGAGTCAAGTCACAAACCCAGAACCCAAAGAAATCTCTCAGTCGTCACCCTAGTCAGCTACTAGAACACACAAGCAGAAACAAGGAGTCATCTACCTCCTTTTCCAACTAAAAAAACCCTTTCTAAGCATATACCTAACCCTACCAACTCCTTCTCAAATCAAATCCGGAGCTATTTCCTCAGCTCCCATACTTACTATGTCAAAACTCAACAAGACAAGTGAAAATAGGCTAAATACCCGACTCACCCAATATGCTATGAATACAACTAGACCACAAGGCTACGGCCAACACTTAGTCAAAAATACTAAAGCCAAAACCCAATCACAATACTGATTTAAAAGCTCAACGAGAGGGCTACCATCAAAATTCATTCCAACTGGAATCGGAGAAACAATAAGACAACCCAACCGGATAAGAAACTGAAGGAGACTATGTGAACAACCCACATACCTGTCAACCTCCTAAACCAACTAAATAAAGAGGGTCAATTCTAATCACTCAAAAAAAAAAACCAATCTATGCATGCTAGCATAACCGACACCTCCCAACTTAAGACAAAGCTCAAACTCTGGCAGAACCACTGGTAACACCAAACCAACACAAGAACTTCTAACAAACACTAGGAATAGCCTAGGCAACTACCATCTAGGACCGCTCAACAAGGAAGACTCAACACAATTTTAGAGCCACAACGGAACAGGAAACAAACTCAACCAAAAATGAGACTAACAAGAACTACCCACGAGCTACAACTCCGGGTAAACACCTGACAAGGACATCTCACCCCATCCACTACTAAAGAATAAACTACCAACAAAATAATGCATAGATACTACAACTCAAGTAGTAAAACAACTAAACAAGTAGAAGGTAGGCATATAAGCAAATAAATGGTAGAAGGGATAGAATCGCAATGCGAGCAGGATTATCACAAGCCGAAGGTAGCAAAAGCCTAACTTGGAGCAACGATATCAGGAGCCTCTACTTCCGGTCCACTAAGAGGGGCATCAGTCTAATGGGATCTAACTCTGGACTGAGTAATCAAAGCTGAGGGCTCAACCATCTCTCACGGAGGACATTCTCTAGAAAAGTGACCAACCACTCTACAATCATAACAACCAGGCTGACCGGGATACGCAATCGTGGGGAAATTCCTAGAAAAGTGCCCATGCTCACCACACCAAAAGCAAACCTCACTAAAAGAAGCCAGACTGGAAGATCTCGCTAAACCTGACTGGCCACCACGACCTACACACTAGGAATGCACACCTCAAAGAATCTGACCCATACCATGCCTATTAAGTTCAACATATCCTATACCACGACCCTCTGAAACCTGTGGAGTAACTGAAATTGGCCTGGTAGATAAGAAGCAATGGAACCTATCTCTGGAGGAGAATCTGCTACATCGAGTCTGAGAACCTTGGGAACTATCCTGGCGATGACATTTCTTAGCAACACCTCCATAACCTCACGGCATAAAGCCTCGATAGCACAAGTATGATCCACTACCTGAAGGAAGGTCATCCCAACTGTAACCAAATGCTCGGTCGCCAGACGGAGCGGTGAAATCAAAACTCCAACAAAGCCTTGAACCCTATAAAACTCTAAAGTCATAGTGCTAGCAGTACGCCTAACTATCTCATGAAATCTCGCCTCATCGTCCAACACTGATGTACAACCATGCTGGAGAACTAGAAGCTCAACCCTAGATGAAGCACTACTCGTAGAATCGGGTACCGAAATACTCACCGGAGGACTCAAAGTCCTAGCAATGGTAACCTAAAGAACTGGCATTGCTATAAATCCAATCGAAGGCTAGGCTAACCCCACACCCCCTATCTCATGTGATAAACTGTCACTCTGAAGCCCTGGCACTGACGGAAGCACTAAAAAAATAAGCACAGAAGCCTTGACACCAACCGCCGTTGAACTCGTCTTAGGCATTTGAGAAGGAGTGAAACAACCAAAGTTTAGAAGTAAATTGAGCCAGGAACACATGATAAGGAGACAAGAATATGGAACTCTTCTTAACAATGCCCTGTAGCCTCCCGCAGATAGGATACAAATGTCATCGTACTGATCCACAAGACTCTACTTAGACACTTGCTTCTGTACCACGACATCGGTAAACCTAGAGCTCTGATACCAAGCTGTCACGACCTAATTTCTCAGGTCATGATGGGACCGACAAACCTTCAGTAGGTGAACCAATCCCTGTAGCCTAGAATGGTTAGTAATGGGCTACTACCTAACCAATACGCACAATAAGAATAAATGAGTAGAAGAAAAATATAAAGATACACAAAGCAGAAGTAAAACCCTAGATATATACATAATGAAATTACGCCAACGGCAAGACTTGGTATCGACAGTATAAAAGCTTTTAATAGAATACAAGTGCTAGAAGTAACAAAATGGTAAGTACAACTGTCTCCAAATATACAAAGAGTAACAGTACAAAAGATCAGATGTGGTCAAGCCCTGGTCGTCAGGCGCTCACCTTAGTCTCAGATATCCAAAAGCTGCACGAGTCTCCAACACAATCAATGGTGAAATCTCAACTAATATCTGCACAAGGAAGATACAGAAGTATAGTATGAGCACCAATTGCTAAGCAACGGGTACCCAGTAGGAATCATCGGCCAACTAAGCACATATAAGATATAAAACAATAATATAGCATATAGCAAGAAAGTAGTCACATAAAATAATAGAGGAAGCACAAAGAACTAGCACAGAGAAAAGACAACCAAGATTTATAAACAAACAATGTGAGCACAGGAAATAAATATACATAGAAAACAAGTGAGAGAAAGAAAAATGCACCTGGAGTCCTTCAGACAATAATACAACTAAAGAGAGAGAGTTTATAAATATGGCGGTATACCGGTAACCTCAAATAAAAGGGGAAGAAGGAAAGCAATTTAACCTACTCAAGATAGGATCAATATACATAAGGAAATCATAATACAAATTCAACTTCAAGAAGCAAAGACGGAGATCAACCTTACAAGTACAAACCTAAGATGGGATAACTAAGCCACAAGAACCGAGAGCTATAACTCAAAATCATGACAAGTAATAGAACCAAAAACCCACAATGTGCTCACAAGACCGCACAACAGTGCCTCAATAGTATAAGACTCACTATCCCCTCAATACTCAAGCCCAAAACTCGGTGCATCAACATGCTAAAACTTACCAATCCACCAAGAACCAAGGACCATGATAAGCTCTATAAAATGACAGGAGTAATAATCTACCTAAAGTCCCAACGACCTCCTATACAGCCGAGGATCGTAATAAAGTGAAAACAAACCCTCCAGCCGCCCATACAATCGGAGTGTACAGTGAACACACAACAAACAAGGATGGAATCCAAGTGATATATGCATGATGATGATGAATCTGATGTAATAGTGCCCCGTATGTTACCCCCTCTGGTATCTATAAGGCCTAATAGAGGCAGGATCCATGGAAGGCCCTTTCCCGTATACCTCTCCTACACTGTATACCCCTATATTGACATGCTGCATCGGCCTGTAGCATGTGGCCCAGGAATGACAAGGGTACATGGAGGTCTACCCCTCGACCACATATAAAACCGCGCAATATCAAGTGTAGCTCAAAACTCAAAATCCCATAGTACATGCCCGACTTTGACCCGGGTCCAAAATGGTAGTAATGATCTCAAAAGACCCTCTCAAGGGTGCCCGAAGTATACTCGGGTCTAAATCACTGACAAAAGTCTCAATAACCCTCTCAAAGGGTGCCCAGAGCATATCCGGGCCTAATCAGTAAGAAATTAGGTCTAGTGCTCTGCCCAGCTGAGCCTAGTATCAGTAGGAAATCAAGTCTAGTGCCCTGCCCAGCCGAGCCTAGTATCAGTAAGAAAAACCAGCGTGAAATCATCTAAAATATCATGTTATCATCATTTATACCAAAACTGGGCCCTCGAAGCCATGCAAGTTTAGGAAAAACCACCTATAGTAGGCCCAAAGCCAAAACCGAAGTAAAACATGCAGGGGAAAACCTTTTTCATGTATGAAATACTCGCAAACAATAGGGTAGCCCAAAATGGCTCACAAATATTCCTATCGGCCCTGTACAGGCTTAACAACTCTACAACATTCATAACCAGCCTAAAAGGATATCTCTATATCCAGGACTCATGAACATTCCCAAATAACCCACTATCTATGTTTCAGAGTCAATACAAGGCCTCATAGGACTACAATGGTAATATACGATACTACGCAAATACTACAAACAATGTATGAAATAAGTGGACAGAAAGGCGGACAAGGTCTGGGGTACCAACCTCAAACAACCCACCCAAGGATACTAATTAATGATGTTATAGCCTAATATACACAAAGTCTAGGTAGGAAAAGCCATAACCTACCTGTCATCTAATGAATAGCTGCAGGGACGACATCGTTCAATCTTAAACTGCTCCGGGAAGCTCCAAATTGTGAAACCACTATCAACACAATAATCTAGGCATTAATACGAGACTAACCATACCCATAATGCCATAAACATAACTAGGTCAAAATCTGGGTCGCAAATGGGCTCGTGGGCCCCGTAACTTGAAACCAGAAACAAAAAATGCCAAAGTGTTCCTTACCAACCCAGGAGCATATGCTCAAAATTTTAGTGGAAACGGATAACAATTGGGGCTCAAAACAACCTGCTCAAGTCAAGAATTAAAGGTGGAATTTCAAGGAATAAATCCAGAAATTAATCAAAAGATACTTACCACAATGAGAAAACAAGCTAAGGAGGTGAAAAACTCCGAACCCACAATCATGCAAAGCTCAAGAGGGAAGATTCTTAAAGGAGTTTCCAAGCTTTGAGAAATAGCAACAATGGTGGTCCTTCAACAATGGAGGAACCCCAAGCTTAGGACAAAATAGAACTCTTTGGTAGAGAGGATTTACAATTTAGTGTTGGGAAAATGGGGAAAACAATGCTGGAAAGTCGAAGGCCAAAGAATTAAATAGATGTTGGTCAGTGGTAAGCGCTAGCGCGCTAATTGAGTGCAATCGCGCTAATGCAGCGCGATCGCGCTGAAAGAAGGATCCCAGGCCAGCGCTATCGTGATACAGGAGCGCGATCGCGCTGATTTTAATAACACAGACCAGCGCTATCACGCTACAGGAGAGCGATTGCACTGAAGGCCACTAGAAGCAACAACCAAAACTTCTACGGGGCATTCCGAGCACAATCGGAACTCAATACTCAAAAACCAATAGATCTATTAGAGTAGAAACAACATTCCAGACTCAACGGAATTAATGAAACTTCCATACAAGGTCGTCTAAGAGGAATGTTGACCAAGTCAACACTAGCTAACGCAAACCAAACATCCAAAATGAGCCCGGCTCACTCGGGACCCTAACCAACCAACTACCTAACACAAACTCAGCATTCTGGAGCTAACAACACTGACGGAATTTCCATGCGAGGCCGTCTTCTCTGAATATTGATCAAAGTCAACCAAACAAGCCCAACTGTCTTGAAAACACAGAATGAGAGAGAATTCCAAGCTGAAAAGCTCCCGAATCCCCACCAAAGGTCCCACTAGACCAAAGTCCACGCTCTGGAGCTAACAAAACTGTCAGAATTTGATTTCAAGTACGTTCATTAAGAATTTTGATTGAAGTCAATGATTTCAAAAACTTAAGCTCTAAAACAAAGAATGGCCAAAAAAACCAAACAGACGACCCGAGAACTAGACTACCGGTTCCAACAAGCCATAAATGACTTAGGACCGCTAGAGGCAAGCTCTAACAGTACGAGAAAGGTGAACACGCGTAAAGGATCGGAATGGTCATTACACCATCTCATATCTTAGTTAACTTCCTTTTAGTTTCATTTGATTTTATCTAAAAACCATGTCTATAGGATTCAAATCAATTTCTGCATATTAAATTAGAAAAACATGCCTATAGGACTAAATCAATTTTTGCATTTAATTAGTTATCATGCCTATAGGAGTTAAAATTTGTTCTAGAGTTTAATTTAATTAGCTACCATGCATATATGATTAAATTTGTTTTCAGCATGTTAAAATTAGCTAGATATTTTTTCATAGAGTTTAATTAATAAATTTTCTGTATTTATTTATCATTAGAAATTATGTCCATAGGTTTATTAAAAAATATCAATTTTTTGCATGTTTTAATCATTAAAAATCATGCTTATAGGTTTAATTACGTAAAGGTGCTAATTGTTTTAATCAACTATTTTTTTAATTAAATAAGAGGCCTATTTGAGACCATTTACGTGCTATATGTTTTAGACTCCTTCTTGATTTATTTGACGCTAAAACCCTTTGTCTAACTAACAACTTTAAGATTTGATTTGTCTAGACCCATATCTAAATTAGCAAGTCCAGTGCCTTTTAGACATTAAGTCGGGATGGGTAGGCATCCTGGGATACGTTATTATATTTTATTTCTTTAGTGCTCTCTTAGGTTAATAATAAGTTTAATAACCAACCTATGCGGGTAGCCAGAGATGATAGTATGTTCTCGCTGGCTAATATGAGTAATCCTTAATTGGGTTGCGAAGTATGAATTTATGTTGCATGGGGTGATCTTTTAGGTTTTAAAAAAAAACCTCCCCCAACTTGCTTTCCTTCTACGTAGAGAGTGATCTACATGATACACTTGTAGCTCGATAGTCATTGCACTTTGACTAAGAAGTCTTTCAAGACTTCGCACGAGGTTGAGCGATTACTCCCCAAAGTACAAGCCTTTTAGTTTTATTTTATTTAATTATTATGTTATTATTTGTTTGGTGTTGTATTAATTAAATCACTTAATAATTAGGTTACTTTTTTCTATATCATTTTGTCAATTTTGTCTTCTCGCTTATCTAATTCTTCTTGTTTATTTATTTTAACTGTAATTCACATGCGTAATCCTTTTTCAGTTAGATTTATTAATTATTAAATTGGTTTAATTTATCTACTTCTTTCAAAATAAGATTTTACTTGCATTTGTTTATTCGACCTTTTGATTATCACTTAGTTTCCCCATATAATAAATGAATATGGCAGGGAACCATATTTGTGGACCTCAAAAGGTGCTTAACACCTTCCTTTTGAGATAATTTGAACCCTTACCCAATTTCTGGTGACGTAGACTAAAATAAAATTAATTGTAGTTAGTTTAGGTAACGCACCTTAATTCATTAGGTGGTGACTCTTCACTCTTCTAAAATCCTAAACGAGTTATCACGTCAAATCTCGTTCTTTCGCGAGAAAAATGGGGTGCGACAACATGGTGACTCCGCTGAGAATATTTAGGTTCTAACCATTATGGATTTATTTGTGTGGGATTTCATGTATTTTTTTGTATTCTTTTGTGTTTTGATTTTTTATCATTTTTCTTTCTTCTGTTTAATTATTTATTTAATGTTTTTACATACTTAAATTTCTTTTATTTGCTTGTTTAAATCGATTATATTTCTCCTCTGCTTCATTCATTCCTTAATCAATAATATTTTCATGTTATGTGAATTTTTTTCAAATTAAAGTTAATTGCTTTAATGTGTTTTCTTGTGGCCATTTTTTCATAATTGATTAATTGCCTGTTGTATTGACCCTTTCAGTTATTTTTGCATTCGTGCTTTCTTTGTACTGTTAGAGATTGCTTTCTTCGCTAGGACCGGTGGTTTGGTGCCTTGGCCATTCGCTTGGTTGTTATGACTGTTTTTCCATTTTAGAGCTTTAACTTAGGAATTAATTGACTTTAGTCAACATTCTAAGCTAACATGCTCAGAATTGAATTTCGACAGTTCTGTTAGCTCCGAAACATTGAGTTTGGTCTAGTTTGACCTTTAGTCAAAGCCTGAGAACTTTTGGTGTTAGTGTTGTGTTTTTTTCTCTGTTTTCAGGTCATTTGGAGTTGAGAGTGTAACTTTGGTTCGCTTTCGATGATCGGAGCATCAGATTAAAAATTCGATGATTCCATCAGCTCCAAAATATTGAGTTTGGGTTAGGATCTAGTTGGTTCGGGTCTCGGGTGAGCCGGGATCATTTCGAGTGTTTGGTTGCTTATTGAATAGTGTTGACTTGGGTCAACATTTCTCCAAAACGACCTCGTATGAAAGTTTCATCGATTTCATTGAGTCTGGAATGTTATTTCCACTCTATTAGCATTATTAGTTTTTGAGTATCGATTTTCAATTATGTCTGAAATGCCCCCTAGGGTTTTAAAAAGTTACATATTTTTGTTGTAGGTCAGGCCTTCAGCGCAATCGCGCCTCAGCACCTGCCAGCCCTTGAGCGCGATGGTGCTGTGATGGCGCCGTTGGCGCTGGCCATTTTCCAGCAATATATAATTTTGATTTTTCATTTTTCCAGCCATTCCTCTTTACTTCTCCAAACTCCAAACATAAAAACACTCTACCAAATGGATCTAAATAGTTCCTAGCCTTGGGAATTCATTGCATTAAAGGGAATTCTTGCTCCCTTGATTAATTTGGTAAAATTTCTTCCCCAAATTTCCCTTTTCCTCCATTCTTGAAGCTTCCATGGCCATAATTCTAAAGCTTGATTTTCTTGAAGAATCTGTCTCCTTGGAGTTGCATGTCCTGTAAATTCCTTGATTTCGTTTCCTTGGCATGGTGCTCTCGTTGTGGTAAGCTTTCTTTTTTAAATTTCCAATTTCGCTCTCAACTTTTCATCCTTAAGCCCTTTCTTGAGCGGGCTGTTTTAGAGCCTTTTCCTTGGCTAAAATTGCTCAATTTTGGGGAATGTCTTCTTGGCATCATTTTGATCATCGTGCTTCTTTAAATTTTTGGTTTTGGGTTATGGGCCCCACGAGCCCGCTTTTGACCCAAATTTTAGCCTGGCAATTATTATAGTGAAATAGGTATCGTTAGACTCATTTTGATATATTATTCATGTTTTTGATAGTTTGACTATCATTCGGGGTTTCTCGGAGCAATTTATGCTTGGATATCATCATCCCATAAGCTTATCGTCAGACGACATGTAGGTTACGTTTTAACTTTCCTACACTTCTCATATATAGGATAAAATTGTACTAATAGGCACCCTTGGGTTGGGTTTACTAGTTTGGTACCACAGACCTTGACCGCTTTATTCATGTCCGCTTCGTTTTCTTTCTCCGATGGTTGTAGTATTTGTTATAGATATTAATATCACCCTTGTGGTCCTGTGTGGCCTTATATTAACTCTGGAACATAGATGGTGGGATATTGGGAATGTCTGTGAGTCCCAGACATCGTTATTATTGTTATAGAGCTGGCTATCTATGCTGCAGAACTTGGAGCCTTTATAGGGCCGATAGGTTGATTGTTAGCCGTTGGGCAAGTGTTTGTGATTGAGCATGCCATTACCATGCATATAAAAGTGTTTCTTCATGATTTTACTATGGTTTTGGCATATGGCCTACTATTATTGATTTCTAAATCTTGTATGGCCTGTGGGGCCTATTTTCGGTAAAAATGATTATAAAAAGGTTTGGTACTACCTAAATGGATCTTCTTGGGGTAAGAAAAGTTAAAAGAGAGGGTTGTCATAGTTTTCCTACTATATATTAGACCCGATTGAACTGAGGTGCTAGATTGACTCTGTTATTGGTGAGAAATGATATTAGACTCGGTAAGGCCGAGCATCAGACTTAATTTACTACTGTTTTAGACCCGGGTATGGCCGGGCACCCTTGAGAGGGGGTTTTTGAGACTTATTTCATTGATTTAGACCTGGATAGAATTCAGGCATGCATTTTGATCATTTGACTACTAGTTTGGATCCGGTGGTATTCTGGACTGATATTTTGAGGTTTGAGTGTAATATGTGGTCTAGGAGTAGAACTCCATGGACCCTGTCATTTCAGACCAAGTTCTACGGGGAAAAGGGTGACCAAAGGGAGGGGTGTACAGTGGAGTAGAGGTACTCGGGAGAATTCCCTCCATGCATCCCACCTTTATTAGACCTTTGGGGTACCAGATGGGGTAACATACGACACTGCTCTTACACTTAGTTAGGCATATCATATCATATCATTCATTTGTGTGAGGTCCTACCCTTGTTTGCTATTTGTTGAGTGTATGCTCTGGTAGTATGGGCTGCTAGAGGGTTTGTTTTCACTTGCTTGTGTTCCTCGGATGTATGGGCGCCCATAGGATTGTAGTTAGACTTATTGTTACTATTTCACGGTATTGGTTCCCTTTATGGTTCCTTATGAGATTGGAGATTGTTAAGGTTGTACTTGGGCTTCCAGTTGTTAAATTCTTGACTTGAGATTAGTATGCCTATTTGGTTTATTGCATCTTGTATTCGAGCATGATTACTGTGATTACTCTTCTCCTTCTCTATTCATTAGAGGTTACCGATATACCGCCTACTTTATGAATCCCTCTTCATATACTTGTTATTGCGAGGATCCCAAGTGCGTTGTTTCTTTCTTTCACATGTGATGTGCATTCTATTAGCTAGCCATGTTTGTTGTCTTTCTTGTATTCCTTCCGTGCTAGCTTTCGTGTTCTTATTCACTGTTCTATGTGACTATCTGCTTCTACTTTGCTTATTACTGCTCTTTTATCTTATATGTGCCCAGTCGGCCTATGATACCTACTGGGTACCAGTTGCTTTGCAATTGGTGCTCATACTACACTCTGCATATTGTGGTGCAGATCCTAGTGTGGGCCATCACCGTTAGCTCATTGGAGACTCGTGCAAGGAGCTATTTTGGGATATTTCAGACTAAGGGTGAGCTCTTGGCAACTGGAGCTTAGCTTTAGTTTATCTTTTGTATATGTACTCTGTTACATCTCAGAGACATTTGTGTATGTATTATTTTGGATCCTTTATACTCTGTTGATGTAGTTCCGGCTCTATACTATGATATCAGGTTTTGGGTTTGGTTTAGCTTCCGCATATATGTTATATATATATATATTCCTGTTGTTCACTTTATTTACTTATTGCCCTTGCTTCTTTTAAACTATTCTTCCACTTAATTGTTAGATAGTAGCCCATTACTAATCATTCTGGGCTATGGGAATTGGTTCGCCTACCGAGGGGTTGTAGGTTCCATCATGACCAAGAAATTGGGTCGTGACAGCTTGGTATCATATCTCTAGGTTCACTGCTGTAATCGGTACAGGAGCCAATGTCTGGTAGAGTCTAATGGATCTGGGCGGAGATGTCCGTACCATTCTTCGGGAGGCAATAATGATATCTTAGGAAAAATGGACTTTTCTTTCTTCTATCTCGTGTGTGGTATCCTTGAAAGTTTCTAGAAATCTCACTTGTTCTGCTTTACTCTTTCACAGATGGTTTGTAAGAGGTCTTTGAATTCTGGAGGAGGAGAGCCGTCAACCCTTGCACCTCTAGCTCTAGCTCGAGGCCGGGGTGGTCGTAAGGGTAGAGGTAGAGGTTGTCCCAGAGCAATGACACCTGCTTGAGTTACTAGAGTTGAGATAGAGACCGAGCTTGATTATGAGCCAGAGTTTGATCCTGAGCTATAACATGTGGACCCGAGGATAGCCCAGGTGCCACCAGCTCCAGTACCAGTTCCAGCACCAGTTTTTGTGCCAACTTTAGCCCCAGCTCAGTCTTCAAATATTCGGGGTTTACTACTTCAGATATTAGGTATGATCAGGAAGCGACCTTTCTAGGTAGCACAAACATCTGCTCAGGGGGCAGCCCTGGTGTTCAGAGTTTAGGAGCACAACTTGCTACTGCGACTCCCCATGCTGAGGTTATTCCAGTTCCAGCTATTGCACAACCTCTTGCTCCTTGCCAAGTTATGACAAATGGGGAGCAGAAGGCATTGAGAAGATTTTTGAGATTGCCACCATCGAGGTTCGCTGGTACATTAGTTCAGGATCCACATGACTTCATTACCACGTGTGAGGAGATGTTACACCATCTGGGTTTGCTAGAGACTCACGGGGTTGGATATACTATGTATAAGCTGGAGGGTCCAACGAAGTTATGGTGGAGGGCACAGGTTGCTTGTAGACCTTCTACATTACCTCCATTGCCTTGGTCTGAGTTTTATGAGGCCTTCATGGCCAAGTTCTTACCTCAGAGTGATCGAAAGCGCAAACCGGGAGCAGTTCACCAAGCTTATGCAGGGATCCATGTTTATATCTGAGTATGAGACTCATTTCTATCATCTTGCTCTATTTGGGGCTATGATCATTCCCACCGAGCTAGACAGGATTCACAGGTTTGTTTGGGGATTGCTGATAGAGCTTAGACAGCCAACTGCGATATTGGTTTCTAGTGGTTGGTCATTTCAGGCTATTGCAGACTACATCCGTACTGTGGAGCACTTTCACCGACATGATCAGGGGGATAGAGATAAGAGGCCTCATTATTAGGATGGCTACAGTGGTTCTAGACATGCTGGTAGAGGTTCAGGCCAGTGGGGCCGGGATTATCAGCCACAGCAGCACCAGGGTCAGTCCAGCCCACCGGTTCAGGTTTCACTTCAGATTTTGCGTGGTACTCAATTTGAGCAGGGTCAGAGTAGCCATCAGGGCTATATCGGCCAGTCTTTGAAGGGTGCAGCTTTCGGGGCATCAGGCCATGGGCGCCATTCTGATTCTGCTGGTTCATCAATACCATTCAGGCTGTCAGGGCCTTGTTATGATTCTGAAGTTGTGGATCACTATGCTAGAGATTGCCCCCAATGGGGTATGGTTCAGTCAATCGCTCAGCTGACCGAGCCTATATGAGTAGTTCAATCTCCAGTTGGAGGGGGTGGTGGTTAGGCTAGGGGTGGTGCCCTGCGTGGCAGAGCAGGTGGTAGGGATGGAGATCGGGCAGGTAAAGGTCATTATCAGTTCTATGCGGTCCCTGGGAGACCAGAGGTAGAGGCCTCGGATGTTGTGATTACAAGTATGATTTCTATTTACCATCAGTCTGCTATGGCATTATTTAATCCTGGATCTACATGTTCGTATGTATCTTTCTCCTTTATGCCTTGTTTGGGGTTGAATAGTGAGCCATTATCCGGGCCTATTTCTATTTCGATCCTAGTAGGAGATTCTTTCATAGTAGATTGGATTGTGAGATCTTGTATGATTTATGTTGGTGATTTGGAGACTTGGGGTGATTTGATGATTCTTGATATGTTAGACTTTGATGTGATACTGGTCATGGATTGGTTATCCCCTCACCGCACAGTTTTGGATTGCTATGCCAAGACCATTACCATAGTCGTGCCTGGTGTATCCCCGATTATATGGTAGGGTTCAATTAGTTGCGCACCGTCTGGGATCGACTCTTGTCTTCGAGCTAGAAAGTTGATTTCTTATGGGTGTTTAGCTTATCTAGCATATGTCTGAGATGCTAGTGCTGACCCTTCATCCCCTGAGTCTGTTCTTATAGTTAGAGACTTCCTAGATGTGTTTTCTACCAACCTGTCATGCCTTCCACCTTAGAGAGATATTGATTTTGCTATTGAGTTAGAGCCGGGCACCAGGCTCATTTCTATTTCTCCCTACTGTATGGCTCCTACTGATTTGAGAGAGCTTAAGGAGCAACTCTAGGATTTGTAAGATAAGGGGTTCATTAGATCGAGTGTGTTGCCTTGAGGTGCTCATGTTCTTTTTGTGAAGAAGAAAGATGGGTCGATGCAGATGTGTATTGATTATTGGTAATTGAATAAAGTGACCGTGAAGAATAGGTATTCGATGCAGAGGATTGATGAATTGTTTGATCAGCTTCAGGGTTCAACCGTGTTTTCAAAGATTGACTTGAGGTCCGGCTACCATCAGTTGAGGATTAGAGTAGAGGATATCTCTAAGACAACATTCAGGACACGTTATGGCCATTATGAGTTCCTAGTGATGTCTTTTGGGTTGACTAATGCCCCCACAACTTTCATGGACTTGATTCACATGGTGCTTAGCCCGTATTTGGATATGTTCATGATAGTCTTCATTGATGACATTCTGATATACTCGAGGAATAGAGACGAGCATGAGCAACACTTGAGGACAATACTTCTGACTTTGAGAGATCATCGACTTTATGCCAAGTTCTGAAAGTGCAAGTTTTGGCTTGAGTCAGTTGCATTCCTAGGGCACGTGGTGTCTAAGGATGGGATTAGAGTTGATCCGGGTAAGATTTCAGCGGTTCGTGATTGGCCTAGACCTACTACTGCTACTGAGGTTCGCAGCTTTGTTGGGTTAGTAGGTTACTACAGACGGTTCATTGGGGGATTTTCTTCCAAAGCAACACCCTTGACTATGCTGACTAGGAAGGATGTTCCATTTCAGTGGTCGGACTAGTGCGAGGATAGATTCCAGAGGCTTAAGGCCTTATTGACTTCAGCTCCAGTCTTGACTTTGCCGGTTGAGGGTCAGAGTTTCTTCGTGTATTGTGATGCTTCCGGGGTTGGTCTTTATTATGTATTAATACATTTTATTTATTTAAAATAAAATAAAATTCTATGACATACTCACTCTTAATAAACAATTATTAGAAGATTCCCCACCCCACACTTAAAATCATGCTTTGTTCCCAAAGCAATTTATTGAAAAAGATGAAGAAGAAGGGTGAGAGATACTCCCTGAGGCCCTCTAGGGCCTAGCTAGCAGCATGTTTTCTCAATTAATCATCAAGGGTTGCGCAATCCCACACTTACGCTCAACCATGCTCCTTAACTTCAAATTTTGGGTACTCAGACTTCTCCTAATCTGCAAAAATAAAAAAAAGAAAAAAAAAGTAACACTATAAAAAAAAATAATAAGAAGCTACACTACAAATTGGATTGCCTCCCAACAAACGCCTGATTTAACGTCGCACCACAATGCCATCACTACACCACTTTTCTTTCCACTTAGAACTTATGAATTGCACCCCTAACTTTGCATCAAACTTTCTGCTCCTCTCAAGGGGCGGTGGTATAAAGATGAAGGAACAAAGTAAATGATGTCGCATCTTGCACTTCTTGACCCTTAAGTGAGGAATGTCATTTTGTCTCTTTGATGTGGTAAATTTTAGAATGTACGGACCTTGTTCCTTATCTACACACTTCTCCACTACCTCAAATGACTCAATTTTCATGTCATCACCCAAACATAATGTAGAAAAGTGATTAGAATGCGGTCCAACGCGTTCCAACTCTAAACTTGTATTATTTACGACATGCTCACATTTATACTTCCTCTCAACGTCACCCTCAATCAAAGAATGATAGTTGAATGGTTGAAATTCTTCCTCCTTTTCCACAGACCGACTAGTATCTAATTCAGCAGATTGAGTAGGTGCACACCACTCGCTCCCCTGAAAATTTTGACAAATACTCTCCAGATGGAGTGCTCCGCAAAAACAACAAGAATCATCATCATTCGACCACCATCTATCCCAGGATGACATATCAAGAAGAGTGATGGAAAGCAAAAGAAACTAAAAATATAACTATGTAAAAATAATAATACGTACAACTCAAATAAATAACTTGAAAAAGTCTAATCTAGATAAATAATTAACTTCTAAGTCCCCGGCAACCGCGCCAAAAACATGTTGTGTCTTAATGCACACGCAAGTATACGCGATCGTACAAGTAATATTTGTTTGTAAGTCCAGATATCGTACCTACAGGGACTTGTCGATTAACTATTTTACTAAATTAAACTAGTTCTAATTATTTATTCAAGCAGTAAATATTCAAAGGTGAATTTATTCTTAACTAATCTAGAAATAAAAAGAAGAAGTTAACTAATGAACAATTAACCAAACAACGAGTAAATTTTCATGTAATCAACATGATGAAATCGATCTAGGACTGTGAATCTGCTAACAATCATGGTTAATAAGCAATTTTATTAACTTTTTTATTTATCTAGTTGTTGATTTCGGAGTTGATTTTACAACTATGTCTTCCGAGCCTCTAGTTGCCTATCCAGAATAGCATCACAACTACATCGTTGAGCGGGGATGTGACATCTTATTTCGAACGCATTTATATATCTTCCCGTATAAACCAAACAAGGCGTTCTAGGTATATTCCTATCCTAGTCGCGAACCTACCCTTTAGGTTACAAAAGAGAGGCCTTGCTCCCTATATTCTTCGTTCTATCTCAATGATTCTTCTTCCGAGTTCACAAAGAAATTATTGATTTATTTTACTAGTCGCGAAGCATTAAAATAGTAAGCACAAGAATATAAGAACAACTAATGAGATACACAAATAATTGAATTAATCGTCTACTTCAACAATCATGTAGTTAACTACCACAATTCTAGAATGAAAAGTTTAACTCCACATAGACATGGAGAAATTACAATAATTCATCCAAAAAAAACATAAAAATAAATAATAAAGGAGATGAAAAGATGAAATCAATATTCTCCGGCGTTCACGGCGGTTCTTAGCTCTTCGTAGGTCAAAAGTTGTATACAAATTATTCTCATGAGCTATTTATAGATGTAGAAAAAAGTCACAAATAAAATAACTGAGTCCAAAACAAATTGAAAAACCAAAACCCAATTGAATACGGACAACCGAGGTGCACCGCCTTCAATTTATTTTCCAGTGAATTGTACGCCTTTGTATATATTATTATATTAAAGTTAATCCATTAAGCTGCCTGCTTGATTTCTTTATATGATTTCTCATTTTTAATTTGTTTTTTTTTTCAAATTTCTTTCTCTTTACACCATTTTAATCCTACAAATAAAAATACCCAACATAAGAATATTTCATAAAATTAATGCTAAGAAACGATAATTAAAAGACTAAATATGAGGCAAATGATGATTAAATATATGTACTTTTGGCCTCACATCACCCAAAAACTTGTTGCGTCCTAACGCATACGCAAGTATACGCGGTCGTACAAGTAATATAGGATTGTAAGTCCAGATATCGTATTCACAGGGACTTGTCGATTAACTATTTTACTAAATTAAACTAGTTCTAATTATTTATTCAAGCAGTAAATATCCAAAGGTGAATTTATTCTTAACTAATCTAGAAATAAAAAGAAGAAGTTAACTAATGAACAATTAACCAAACAAAGAGAAAATTTTCACGTAATCAATGTGATGAAATCGATCTAGTACTATGGATCTGCTAACAGTCATGGTTAATAAGCAATTTCATTGCCTTATTTGTTTATCTAGTTGTTGATTTCGGGGTTGATTTTACAACTATGGTCTTCCGAGCCTCTAGTTGCCTATACAGAATAGCATCACAACTACATCGTTGAGCGGGGATGTAACATCTTATTTCGAACGCATTTATATATCTTCCGATATAAACCAAATAAGGCGTTCTAGGTATATTCCTATACTAGTCGTGAACCTACTCTTTAGGTTACAAAAGAGTGATCTTGCTCCCTATATTCTTCGTTCTATCCCAATGATTCTTCTTCCGAGTTCACAAAGAAATTATTGATTTATTTTAATGGTCGCGAAACATTAAAATAGTAAGCACAAAAATATAAGAACAACTAATGTGATAAACAAATAATTGAATTAATCGTCTACTTCAACAATCATGTAGTTAGCTACCACAATCCCAGAACGAAAAATTTAACTCCACATAGACACGGAGCAACTATAATAATTCATCCAAAGAAAAACATAAAAATAAATAATAAAGGAGAAGAAAAGATGAAATGTACGTTGCATCTTTGCTTTAATTTTGGACATTTTTCTTCATCCTTTGACACGTGTTCAAGTCTATGTGAAATGCAATTTCAATTGTAAATTGAAGGTTGCACCTTTGTATATATTATTATATTAAAGTTAATCCATTAACCTGTCTGCTTAATTTTCTTATATGATTTCTCGTTTTTAATTCGTTCCTTCTTCAAATTTCTTTTTCTTTACACTATTTTAATCCTACAAATAACAATACCCAACAAAAGAATAATTCATAAAATTAATGCTCAAAAACAATAATTAAAAGTCTAAATATGAGGCAAATGATGATTAAATATATGTACTTTTGGCCTCACATCACCACCCCACACTTAGACTTTTGCTTGTCCTCGAGCAAGCACTAAAGCTCATCTAAAAATAATTAAACTAGGAACACCAGTTGATACAAACAATTAGGCCATATAACCAATCACAACATCAAGTACACTTCCCGATCATTATGCAAGATATACACATAAACAATAAAATTCTAACCTCATAACCTCAAAGAAGGACTCTAACTCATCAAATTTAGTTTGCTCACCTACTCCATCAAAGAAAACTAATAAAATCACTCATTTATCATGAAACAAGTGCCTTCACAAGAAGAAATAGTCCACACACTCAATTTAAAGAATAAAATATAAATTAAGGACTTTGCATCAAAGATCAACTCTCACACTCACACTCACAAAAGAATTCACATGTATGCACAAAGAACCACAGGCTTGCCCATTATGTACATCTCCACTAATTAAGCATGCTCGAATAGAATCAAATAGGACTTTAACGGGTTGTAATGTTGGCTAGGGACGGGTAGAAAAACTATATAATAGTGACTAACACTTTCCTAAGCACTTTGCATTTTTTTAGACTTCATCACCCATTATTTTCATCACTTTTTTTTCCAGCCCTCTCTTCAATTATTTTCACTAGTATTCTCATCATATCAAGAATGCTTCAATCATTTTTTTTTCAAGTAATTTTCTCTTTTTTTTTTCATATCACATTCTTTCAAAGAGGGCCTTTTCATCACTTTGTAGCTATCATTGGTCACCTTTTTCACTCAACCATCTCTTTTCTTCAAATTTAATAATTTTATCACAGTTTATGCTACAGTGCTCAAGGAAGCAGGGTGCAAAAACTAGGGATTCAACAAAAAGATCAAGGCAAAAATACGGCTACAAAAAGAAAGGCTACAAGCTCAAAGGGGCTACTAGTGATATAATATCTGAAAAGGCTAAATTTTACAAGACAAATCAAATAAAGCCTATTATCATCTTCTAAACAGAGCAATACTTATTATTTCGCTTCAATAACATGCTGGGCAAGTCCTAAACTAAGATGCAAAATATGGAATATACAAAAATCCTCACCACTCATGGCACAAATTTCAATCAAGATGGATCAATTCTACTTCTAAGATGGACAGGGTCATAACAAACTATAAAATAAGAATAAGCTATATACAAAGTCACAACTATGAGTCTAGGTGTCAAAAGATTTGTTAATTTATTAAAACTCAAGCACTCACAGGAAAATACTACTCAAACTCAGGCCTAAATTTATAGTATCAAACAAGTCAAAAGGTCTTTTCTTTTCTCTTCTAAAAAAAACTACTCCTAATAAAAATTTACTCTAAAAAAAACAAAAAAATTCCCGGTTCAAGGAGCCTCCCCTCGAAAAATAATCGTGGCCATAAGAAAAAACAAGGGGTGGATGAGATATGCCGCTTAGAAACTAAAATAAAAAAATAAAAAACTTTTTAAATTTTTTTTTGTATATATATATTTTTTGTATTCTTCTTTCAAATAAAATAAAATCCTATGACATACTCACCCTTAACAAACAATTATTGAAAGATTTACCACCCCACACTTAAAATCATGCTTTGTTCCCAAAGCAATTTATAGATAAAGATGAAGAAGAAGGGTGAGAGATACTCCCTGAGGCCCTCTAGGGCCTAGCTAGCAACATGTTTTCTCAATTAATCATCAAGGGTTGCGCAATCCCATAATTACGCTCAACCATGATCCTTAGCTTCAAATTTTGGGTACTCAGACTTCCCCTAATCCTCAAAAACAAAAACAAAAACAAAATATAACACGATAAAAAAATAAAAATATTAAGCTACACTACAAATTGGGTTGCCTCCCAATAAGCGTCTGATTTAACATCGCACCACGATGCCATCACTACACCACTTTTATTTTCACTTAGAACTTATGAATTGCACCCCTAACTTTGCATAAAACTTTCTGCTCCCCTCAAGGGGCGGTGGTATAAAGATGAAGGAACCAAGTAAATGATGTCGCATCTTGCACTTCTTGGCATTTAAGTGAGGAATGTCGTTTTGTCTCTTTGATGTGGTAAATTTTAGAATGTAAGGGCCTTGTTCCTCATCTACACACTTCTCCACTAGCTCATATGACTCAATTTTCATGTCATCGTCCAAACATAATGTAGAAAAGTGATTAGAATGCGGTCCAACGCGTTTCAACTCTAAACTTGCATTATTTACGACATGATCACATTTATACTCCCTCTCAATGTCACCCTCAATCAAAGAATGATAGTTGAATGGTTGAAATTCTTTCTCCTTTTCCACAGATCGACTAGTATCCAATTCATCTGATTGAGTAGGTGCACACCACTCGCTCCCCTGAAAATTTTGACAAATACTCTCCAGGTGGGGTGTTCTGCAAAAACAACAAGAATCATCATCATTCGACCACCATCTATCCCAGGCTGACATATTAAGAAGAGTGATGGAAAAGCAAAAGAAACTAAAAATATAACTATGTAAAAAAAAATGTACAACTCAAATAAATAACCTGAAAAAGTCTAATCTAGATAAATAATTAACTTCTAAGTCCTCGACAACGGCGCTAACAACTTGTTGCGTCCTAACACACATGCAAGTGTACGCAGTCGTACAAGTAATATAGGATTGTAAGTCCAGATATCGTAACCCACAAGGACTTGTCGATCAACTATTTTACTAAATTAAACTAGTTCTAATTATTTATTCAAGCGTAAAAACTTAGATAAATATTTATTAACCAAAGTAAAAAGAAGAAGTTAACTAATGAACAATTAACCAAACAAAGAGCAGGTTTTTCTGTAATCAATATGATGAAATCGATCTAGGATTATGGATTCACTAACAATCATGTTAAGTAAGCAATATCATTGACTTGTTTGTTTATCTAGTTGCTGATTTCGGGGTTGATTTTATAACTATGGTATTTCGAGCCTATAATTGCCTATCCAGAATAGCATCACAACTACATCGTTGAGCGGGAATATGACATCTTATTTCAAACGCTTTTATATATCTTCCCCTATAAACCAAACAAGGTGTTCTAGGTATATTCCTATTCTAGTCGCAAACCCACCCTTTACGTTACAAAAGAGAGTTCTTGATCCCTATATTCTTCGTTCTATCCCAATGATTCTTCTTCCGAATTCACAAAGAGATTATTGATTTATTTTAATGGTAGCTAAGCATTAAAATAGTAAGTATAAGAATATAAGAACAACTAATATGATAATCTTTACAAATCGAATCAAGAGTCTACTACAATAATCATGAAGCTACCACAATCCTAGAACGAGAAGTTTAACTTCACATAGATATGGAGCAATTACAACAGCTCATCCAAAGTAAAATGTAAAAATAAATAATAAAGGAGAAGAAAAGATGAAATCAATATTCTCGCCTCCGCGGCGGCTCCTAGCTCTTCGTAGGTCAAAAGTTGTGTACAAAATATTCTCATGGCCTATTTATAGATGTAGGAAAAAACCACAAATAAAATAACTGAGTCCAAAATGAATTGAGAAACCAAAACCCAATTGAATACGGACAACCGAGGTGCACCGCCTTCAATTTATTTTCCAGTGAATTGTAAGCTGCATCTTTGCTTTAATTTTGCATATATTTCTTCATCCTTTGACACGTGTCCAAGTCTATGTGAAATGCAATTTCAATTGCAGATTGAAGGCTGCACCTTTGTATATATTATTATATTAAAGTTAATCCATTAAACTGGCTGCTTGATTTTCTTATATAATTTCTCGTTTTTAATTCGTTCCTTCTTCAAATTTCTTTCTCTTTACACCATTTTAATCTTACAAATAAAAATACCCAACATAAGAATAATTCATAAAATTAATGCTCAAAAATGATAATTAAAAGACTAAATATGAGGCAAATGATGATTAAATATATGTACTTTTGGCCTCACATCAGCAGGGTCGAGTGATAACATATACATCGAGGCAGCTGAAGATTCACAAGTGCAACTACCCCACTCATGACTTGGAGTTGGCGGTGGTAGTGTTCGCGCTCAAGATCTAGAGGCACTACTTATATGGAGTTTATTATGAGATATTCACCGATCATTGTAGTCTTCAGTACATTACGAGTCAACTAGAGCTGAACTCGAGGCAGAGGAGATGGGTTGAGCTACTGAAGGATTATGATTTCACCATTCTATATCATCTGGGAAAGGCAAATATGGTAGAGGATTCCTTGAGTCGGAAGGCGGTGAGTATGGGCAGCCTAGCTTCACTTTCAGTTTTTGAGCGATCGTTGGCCTTGGACATTCAGTCCTTGGCTAACTGTTTGGTTGGGCTTGACTTGTCGAATCCTAGCATAGTTCTTGCAAGTATTGAGGTTTGTTCTACTCTAGTTGATCAGATTCAGAGCCGACAATTTGAGAATAAGTGTTTGTGTGACCTTCGTGATCAGGTAGTTTGTTGTGAGGCCAGCCAGGCTATATTGGGTTCTGATGGTATTTTAAGGTTCGATAGTCATCTTTGTGTTCTGAGAGTTACAGACTTGATTCAGTTGATACTTCGTGAGGCACATTGTTCTAGATACTCCATTCATCCTGGTGCGGAGAAGATGTATAGAGACTTGAGATAACTTTTTTGATGGAGTGGCATGAAGCAGGATGTAGCAGAGTTTGTATCTCGGTGCTTGAACTGTCAGCAGGTGAAGGTCGAGCACATGAGACCTGGTAGTTTGATACAACAACTTCCCCTTCTGAAGTGGAAGTGGGAAGGGATTACTATGGACTTCATTGTTGGTTTACCTCGTACTTCTCGGGGGTTTGACTCTATTTGGGTGATTATTGATAGGCTGACTATGTCAGGGCACTTCTTTCTGGTTCAGACTGCTTTCAGTGCAGAGAGGTTGGCTCAGCTTTACTTTCGTGAGATAATTTAGTTGCACGGGGTCCCAGCTTCTATCATTTCAGACCATGGAAATCAATTCACATCTCAGTTCTGGAGAGCTGTTCAGAGAGATTTGGGTACAGAGGTTCAGCTTAGTACTGCATTCCACCCTCAGACAAATGGCTAGTCCGAGAGGACTATTCAGGTCCTGGAGGACATGCTTTGGGCCTTTGTTCTTGACTTTGGAGGTTAATGGGATCAGTTTGTGCCTTTGGCTGAGTTTGCTTATAATAATAGCTTCTATTCGAGCATTGGCATGTCACTGTTCGAGGCTTTGTATGGTAGGCATTACAGATCACCGATTGGTTAGTTTGATGGTTTAAAGTCTAGACCGCAGAGTACAGATTTGCTTTGAGATTCCTTAGACCGAGTCTATGTGATTTAAGATAGACTTAGAGCAACTCAGAGTAGGCAAAAGAGCTACGCTAATCATAGACTTTGCGCCTTGGAGTTCAGTGTTGGCGACCTGGTTTTCCTCCGTATATCGCCCATAAAGGGCATGATGAGATTTGGTTAGCGTGGTAAGCTTAGCCCCAGGTTCATTGGGCTATTTGAGATTCTTCAGAGGGATGGTAGTGTCTGCTTTACCAGATGAGTCTCATGTGTTGCATTGGGATTCAATTCAGTTAGATGAGAGTTTGTCCTTTATTAAGGAGCCGTTAACCATCTTGTCCAGGGATGTCAGGAGATTGAGATCTAGAGAGATTCTGGTGGTGAAAGTTTAGTAGAGGCATCATCCGATCGAGGAGGCTACTTGAGAGACCGAGAGTGAGTTGCATGCTTAGTACCCGCAGTTGTTCGAGCCTTTAGGTACTTCATTACTCTTGACTTTCAAGGACGAAAGTTCTTTTAGTAGTAGATGATATAATAACCCTTCTGGTCATTTTCGCATTCGTACTTTCTTTGTACTGTTAGAGCATGCCTGTAGTGGCCCCAAGTCATTTATCATTTGCTAGGACCGGTAGTTCGGTGCCCTGGCCATTCATTTGGTCGTTATGACTGTTTCCCTATTTTAGAGCTTTAACTTAGGAATTCGTTGACTTTAGTCAACATTCTTAGCTAATGTGCTCGAAATTGAATTCTGATAGTTCCGTTAGCTCCAAAGCATTGAGTTTGGTCTGGTTAGAACTTTAGTCAAGGCCTGAGAACTTCCGGTGTGGGTGTTGTGTTGTTTTCTCTGTTTTTATGATATTTGGAGTTGAAAGTGTAACTTTGGTCAGCTTTCAATGATCGGAGCATCAGATTCAAAATCCGACGATTCCATAAGCTCCGGAATGTTGAGTTTGGGTTAGGCAGATGGTTGGTTCGGATCTCGGGTGAGCCAGACTCATTTTGAGTATTTGGTTGCTTGTTGGTTAGTGTTGACTTGGGTCAACATTTATCTGAAACGACCTCGTATGGAAGTTTTGTCAATTTTATTAAGTCCAAAACGTCGTTTCCACTCCATTAGCATTATTGGTTTTTGAATATCGGTTTTCGATTGTGACTGGAATGCCCCGTAGAGTTTTAAAAATTTGCAGATTTTTGTTGCAGTTCAGGCCTTCAGTGCAATCGCGCCTTGGCCAGTGCGATCACGCCTCAGCACCTGCCAGCCCTTGAGCGCGATGGCGCTATGATGGCACCGTTGGTACTGGCCATTTTCCAGCAATATATAATTTTGATCTTTCATTTTTCCAGCCATTCCTCTTCACTTCTCCCAACTCCAAACATAAAAACACTCTACCAAATGGCTCTAAGCAGTTCCTAACCTTGGGAATTCATTGCATTAAAGAGAATTCTTGCTCCCTTGATTAATTTGGTAAGTCTTCTTCCCCAACTTTCCCTTCTCCTCCATTGTTGAAGCTTCCATGGCCACAATTCAAAAAGCTTGATTTTCTTGAAGAATCTGTCTCCTTGGAGTTGCATGTCCCGTAAATTCCTTGATTTCGTTTCCTTGTTGTGATGCTCTCGTTGTGGTAAGTTTTCTTTGCTAAATTTCCAATTTTTTCTCAAGTTTTCATCTTTAATCCCTCTCTTGAGCGGACTGTTTTGGAGCCTTTCCCTTGGCAAAAATTGCTCAATTTTGTGGCATGTCTTCTTGGCATCATTGTGGTCATTGTGCTTCTTTCCGTTATTTATTTTGTGTTGTGGGCCCCGCAGGCCCGCTTTTGACTTGAATTTTATCCCGGCTATTATTATAGAGATATGGGTGTCATTAGACTCGTTTTGATGTATTATTTATGTTTTTGATAGTTTGACTATCGTTCGGGGTTTCTCAGAGCAATTCGAGCTTGGATATCGTCATCCCAGCAGCTTGTCATCGGATGACAGGTAGGTTATGGTTTAACTTTCCTAGACTTTGCATATGTAGGATAAAATTGTACTAATGGACATCCTTGGGTTGGGTTTACTAGTTTGGTACCACAGACCTTGACCGCTTTATTCATGTCCGCTTCGTTTTCTTTCTCCGATAGATATAGTATTTGTTATAGATGATAATATCACCCTTGTGGTCCTGTGTGGCCTTATGTTATCTCTGGAACATAGATGGTGGGATATTGGGAATGTCCGTGAGTCCCGTACATCGTTATTATTGTTATAGAGCTGACTATCTGTGTTGTAGAATGATTGGAGCCTGTGCAGGGCCGATAGGTTGATTGTGAGCCGTTGGGCTACTATTTGTGATTGAACATGCCATTACCATGCATATAAAAGGGTTTCTTCATGATTTTACTACGGTTTTGGCTTCGGGCCTACTATTGATGATTTCTAAATCTTGCATGACTAGTGGGGCCCATTTTTGGTAAAATCGATTATGAAATGGTTTGGTACTACCTAAATGGATCTTCTTAGGGTAAAAAAAGTTAAAAGAGAGAGTTGTCACAACTTTCCTACTATATATTAGACCTGGTTGAACCGAGGTGCTAGACTGACTCTGTTATTGGTGAGAAATGATATTAGACTCGGTAAGGCTAAGCATCAGACTTGATTTACTACTATTTTAGACCCGGGTATGGCCGGGCACCCTTGAGAGGAGTTTTTGAGACTTATTTCATTGATTTATACATGGATAGCAGGCATGCATTTCGAGCATTTGACTACTAGTTTGGATCTGGTGGCATTCCGTACTGATATTTCAAGGTATGAGTGTAGTAGCGAGTAGACCTCCATGGACCCTGTCATTCCGAACCAAGTGCTATGGGCAAAAGGGTGACCAGAGGGAGGAGTGTACGGCGGAGTAGAGGTACTTGGGAGAATTCTTTCCATGGATCCCACCTTTATTGGACCTTTGGGGCATCGTAGGGGGTAACATACGACACTGCTATTACACTTAGTTTGCATATCATATCATATCATTCATTTGTGTAAGGTGCGACCCTTGTTTACTGTTTGTTGAGTGTACGCTCTAGTAGTATGGGCTGCCAGAGGGTTTATCTTCACTTTCTTGTGTTCCTTGGGTGTATGGGCCCCCGTGGGATTGTAGTTAGACTTATTGTTACTATTTTGCGGTATTGGTTCCCTTTATGGTTCCTTATGAGATTGGAGATTGTTAAGGTTGTACTTGGGCTTCCAGTTGTTAAATTCTTGACTTGAGATTAGTATGCGTATTTGGTTTATTGCATCTTGTATTCGAGCATGATTATTGTGATTTATCTTCTCCTTCTCTATTCATTTGAGGTTACCGATATACCGCCTACTTTCTGAATCCCTCTTCATATACTTGTTATTGTGAGGATCCCAGGTGCGTTGTTTTTTCCTTTCACCTGTGATGTGCATTCTATTAGCTAGCCATGTTTGTTTTCTTGCTTGTGTTCCTTCCGTGCTAGCTTTCGTGTACTTATTCAATGTTCTTTGTGACTATTTGCGTCTACTCTGCTTATTACTGCTCTTTTATCTTATATGTGCTCAGTCGGCCTATGATACCTACTGGGTACCGGTTGCTTTGCAATTGGTGCTCATACTACACTCTGCATCTTCTAGTGCAGATCCTAGTGTGGGCCATCACCGTTAGCTCATTGGAGGCTCGTACGAGAAGCTGTTTTGGGATATTTCAGACTCAGGGTGAGCTCTTGGAAAATGGAGCTTAGCTTTAGTTTATCTTTTGTATTATGTACTCTGTTACTTCTCGGAGACATTTGTGTATGTATTATTTTGGATCCTTTACACTTTTGATGTAGTTCCGGCTTTAAACTATGATACCAGGTTTTGGGTATGGTTTAGCTTCCGCATATATGTTATATATATATATTCATGTTGTTCACTTTCTTTACTTATTGCCCTTGCTTCCGCTATTTAAACTATTCTTCCACTTAATTGTTAAATAGTAGCCCATTACTAACCATTCTGGGCTATGGGAAGTGGTTCGCCTACTGGGGGGTTGTAGGTGCCATCATGACCGAGAAATCGTGTCTTGACAACTGTGATGTTTATTTTTTTAGTTTTATTTCTTTTTGCTTTCCATAATTGGTTAGTTTCCTTCCATGCTTAGATACCATATAATTTGCTTTCCAAAATTAATTAATTATCTGTCATATTTATATGATTTATTTTCTAAGTAATTTAACTTCTTTTTATGGCCACTCTTCTCATTATTTTTTTAAAATTTATTTGTTCCCTTTTTTCTTTATTTGCATAATTTTTAGACGAACTAGTTTGTTTATTTGTCCTTTTTTTACCTCATTTCTTGCTTAGTATTTTTTTTTTTATAAATTGTGTATTTTGTTACCGCTTTTGTTATGTGCTATATGTTTACCATCTATATTTCAATTTTCATTCTGCTCACATCTTCTTCCACTTGGAATTCCTCTTCTCATTCTTAGAATGGTTGCGTGGTTATACAGACGTTCATTCTAAAATACCCTTAAGGGAAATGTCTCATGGATCAGTCGATCAGTGGTGCATCGACGGTCATGAGCTTTTCCCCTCTCAAGTTGTCCGCTTGAGGGGACCTTATCATAAAATCACTCTTTCTGTTAGATCGAGACTGTGTGTACCTTTACCAAGGAATACACTCCATACTGAACCTAAGATATCTTAATACCCTCGGCATGTTAAGACCCCTAGTCCAATCTTGTCCCAAGTCCAAAGGGGTTCATGATCACAAAAGGACCCATAATTTTACGTGCTAGGTGTTAAACTTTTATGTATATGTTATCATTTTGTCTACCTAATTATTTGTTTCTTGTCTTAGCTATTTCTTACTCTTAGAATGTTAAGCTTTAGATGACGTCGAAATCATTTGTTTGCACTTAATGAAAATAATTCCCTGTACTGTACCTTTTTCCTTTAGGCCCAATCATACAATCTTAGGGCCTAGTCAAATTCTCCTTTATTACAATGTCATCTTCCTTTGTCATACAAATCATAAATCATCTCTCGAATCGATCTATTTCTCGATAAGTTATTCTAGATTTCTTTCTAATATTTTAGGGTAGTTCGTTATTTTTAGGATATCCTTCACTCATCGCTTTCTACATTGACATGCTATTTCATCCACCAAAATTTCATTCATTTGGTCTAGGTTCCACCATAAATTTGACTCCTAACCATTAGCATTCGATGTTTGTGTCATCCTACGACTTTCACAACTTTGAAGTCATATAGAGCCCTCATAACTTCCATTCAATTCTGAATATGCATAACCCCATACTTAGATAAGTAGAATGTTCCCCTCTTAATTCTATCACTACAAGATGTTTTTTCCCTCTTGTGCGTTCCCCTTTACTAATTGTAAGCCTTCTTCTAAGGTTGACTAAAGTTGAATATTAGAGTTATCAGATGGCTAGTCAAGCAATGTTTATCAACCTTGTCAATAGTGAATTTGAGGATATGAATTTGGGATCACACAGAAGTAATGTCGCTACATCTGAAGTGAGCATGAAAGGTGTGGAAAGGAGAATTAATAGGATTATATAATTGATATTCAATCTTCGAGACTCAACAGATATTCCACTAGATTTTCAAGAGCCAATGTCACAAGGGCACTCTGTTGCTCCCATTTACACTGTAGAGCCTCCTATATTGGCAACTTCACCTACACGTGTACATGATGTGCAAGGCTCTTCTAGTCTACATTCACTTCCACTACAAAAAGCACTCAATGGATTGACAGAAATGGGTATGAAAAAAGATAAAGGAGAAAAAGTTTTTGACTATCAAGCAAGGTCTACACAAGAACCAGAGATGAGTAAGTGGGTCAAGTGAGGCAAAGAAAGCAAGGATAAAAAAAACTTAGATTTTTCATTGTATGATGGTTTGGAGATCCTCACTCCCACTTGAAAGCATACCTTGATGAGCTTGCCACTATTGAGAAAGGTAATAATCTTAAGGTGAAGCTTTTTTTTAGGTCATTGACAGTTCGAACTTTGATTTGGTACGAGGAAAAGGACGCGAGCAAATGGATATATTGGGGAAATTTAGCTGTAGACTTTGTTGAGCAATTTGATAAGAAGCTAAAGAGAAAATTTGCAGAAGAGATTGTAATGCATGACAAAGTTGGTCTGATTGAGATACAATCTAAGGATAAGGGAAATACAGTCATCGATGAGAAAACAAGACCTCTAATGCCCGAAACAAGAAAATTTCAAGTCATGATTCTCTTGGATGAGCCGCCTTTGCTCACTTTTGAGATGTTAAGGTCGAAAGGAATCCTGCAACCTAAGATTATTAATTCGTATTGCCCTTCAAGTCCTTTCTTTGACCCAAGTAAGCATTGTGCCTTTCATTCTGGTATTCCAGGCCACGACATAGATGATTGCTGCCAATTGAAGAGAGAAATATAAAATTTGATAAGCAACATAAAGATAGTGAAAAAGCCCCAACCTCAGCTGATATGGTATCTCTTTAGAAATCATCCCAATACCAAATTACACCCAAGCATGTTACCCTCAATGCACCACAATACCTCATCCTTGAACTATTTGGTATCCACCTCCACCCATTGCTCCAACATCAAATTACATTCCAGTGTCTTATCCACAATTTGTCACCAAAACTTATCTGTATAGCCAGACCACTATACCAAGAGGTCAGGTAAAACAAAGAAATCAAGAGGTGAATGTAGCATCTCAAATAGGGTTGAAACTTTGAATAGAGACTCAGTGAAGTTAGCAACAAGATATTTGTAAAAGAGGCGTGACTGATAGAGACAACATATCATAATTTTCAAGACTACCATTTTCATATGCTTTTCTCTGTCTAGTTTTTTATTTTCAATTTCCTTTGTAATGTGAACTACGGTTGACCTGATTCCCCTATAAGAGGGATACATAGGTGCTTATTTAATAAGTTGGGTCTCATCATAATAATTCCCCCCCCCCTATATTATGTATTTGATCTTTCAAGGATGGGACTGATTGGATTGGCAAAGTGATGTCGAGAAAGCTCTAGTGTTCAACAATCGTCACCCTTGTTCATCCTATAAATCCCTTATCTTTCAATTTTTCATCCTAGTACATGCTGATCATTTGAAATTATAAGTTTTGTTACTACCATATGTTTAGTTCATTAGAAGCTCAACTCCCCGCGTTTAGATCACTCTTTAATTCCAAATTCTTATCTATTTTGAGTGTCTTTAATTTGATATTATCATTATTAATGTTTCAAGCTTATGTGTGATACATGATAATTTTGTTTGTGTTTAACTTATTTATTCTGCTTAAAGGTTGTCTAGTATTTGAACATCAACTCGATTAAGAATCTGCAATATGACAAATATGATCAATATTTGAAAGAAAGCTAGTCTTCTTCCTTCTCGCTCTATACAAAATACTTTTTAGACTATATCTCCTCTCTCTGTCCTCACTCATACACTCCCTCAACAATTATCTTCAACATATATATATCATGGTACTTTGCCAAGCATGATAATATCTGACGAAAATGAGAACAACAAACTAGATGCACTATAAAAAAGAATTCATGACTTAGAGGAGAAGGTGGATGAAAAATTATGCTCTGAAAATATTTATGATCAGAGGTATAAGAAATTGAGTCTACATCCAAGAGTTGAATTTCCTCTAGGATAAAAAGTTCCAAGATTCAATATGTTTGATGGGCATGGAGATCCAATCACACATCTTAATGATTATTGTAGCAGATTGGTTGGCATAGGACATAATGAAGGTATCCTTATGATATTATTTATTCAGAGTTTGTCGGGAATAACACTCACATGGTATGCCAAATAAGACTTTGACAAATGGTATTCATAGGAAGATAGATATGGCTCGAGACTTTGTGGAACAACAATGCTGGATTTGCTCGAATTAAGAAAACTGAATCACGAATCTTTTGAGGAATATGTAACATGGTAGAGATTAGAAGCTTCTAAAGTATGTACTTCAATACCTGAAGAAGATTTGATACAAACTTTCATCAGATCACTCGATGGTGTATATTATAAATCATTGTTCTTTGCGAGTATCCAAATATTTGATAGTATGATTCAAATTGGAAAAGAATTAGAATATGGCCTTCAGACAGAGAGAATCATTGATGTTTTTTGCAATACAAACTGCCTTTCAGACATCGAAGAATTCACAGACACAATACCACCAGGATACTGCAAAAATCCATGCTGTTTTCGATTCCTATAATGCATGTCCCAGACTTAATAACTCAAAAGTTTTCAACCACAAGTATGTCATATCACATCCAGCTCTCAACCTCAGACTTATCCAACACAATTGAGTTTTTATCAACCAAAGCGAATGAGGCCGCGTACCTGTACTCCTTTGACTGAAACTGTAACACCATAGAACTCCCAATCCTAGACCCAGCTTATAAAAACCAGAAAAATAATTTTTTCCAAGTATCAACCAATCCACGAGCCAAATCCATAAGTCATGGAATAGTCCATGAGCAGTGGACTAAGCCCATTGAATCAGATCATAGACCAAATGATTTGGTTAGAGAACCATGACAAGTGTCTATGGATTGTAGATTGATCCACGACCCGTGGATTGGGTCCATGGAACTCAGACCTGAGGCCTACCATTTCCTTGAGAACCACGAACTGGTTCTATAGACCGTGGAATGATCCATGAGTCGTGAACCCAGTTCATGGAAACCAGACCTGAGGCTCGACGAAAAGGCCAGAAACCATGATAGAGTTTCTACGGGCTGTAGAAGCATCTACGGACCATGGAACCTATCCATGGAACCTGAGTTGCCAATTTCAGACGTTTTTCTTTTAAAATTTCCAGGGGCATCCTCGACTTTTCCTATCTCTTTTAAGTCCTAATCCACATCATTTTTCTTAATCTAAGCCTAATTAATTAGTCAAAAACTATCTAAAACTCCCATTCTCCTAGAAATCATCCGACACTTAGAGAAATAGAGAAAAGAAGCATCAGTTTCCTCTCAAGAACAAGCAGAAGGTCTTCTTCAAGTTCAGTCCCAAGATCCAAAGGTTCATCCGTAGAATCTTCTTCCAGGTATGGGGGATTTCATCAATGGGTTCCTTTCACCCATTGAGTCCCTAGATTCAGTCTAGTTCCTCAAGTTCTCAATTAGTTTTTTCAGACCTAGGGTTCCTAAACTTTATGAAATCCTTGCAATTCAGATTCTATTGCTCGTATGATATTTATTAAATGTTTTCTTGGGAATCTAGGATATTCATATGTATAGAGCTCCGTAACCCTAGCTTATGTTAATTCAAGCACTCATAATTTATACTTACTAGATAGATGATTCAGACAGTTATGCTTTAGAATTAGAATACTATCAGTTTCAGTATTGTTATATTGCATTCTCAAATGATTATCAGTATTTGAGCTATCCAGCATTTCAGATTTTTCATTCATTGCTTATGTATTCAGTTGGGAGTAGACTTAGCACCAAGCGGGTGAAGGGATGAAGGCTCACACACCAGTTTATGCTGCGACCTTTGGTATCAGTCCCTAAGTCCCACAACTATGGCACCACCATAGGTTCTAAAGGGGTCACCCTTCAGATTAGGCTTGACACCTTTATCCCTTGTGGACATCAGTTTAGTGGATCCACATCAGATTTGTTTGTACCCTTGGCAAGGTATGAACACCCTTCCATCTAGGGTTACAGGTTGGCCCCATAGTTAGCTCAACTTGGAGTATGTCAGTTAATAGTAGCTTTCACAGTCAGACTCATATTGCATTGACCTTGTCCTCAATATCCATTTCAGTTATTCAGTTCAGTTCATCATGTTATAGTATCATGTTAGCTACTTGGTCACTGTATTTAGCTTATCCTTCAGTTCATGCTTTAGTGTGTATTTCCATGTTCAGTCTTTATATTGTACAACTTTGCATATATCTTGCATGCTCAGTACATACGAAGTACTGATGCATACTTTTGTGCTACATCTTGTCATGATGTAGGTTCAGGTGTTCAACATTTAGACCTCGCTTAGTGTGACTTTCTAATCCTCGCTCAGCAGCTCAGTGGTGAGTCCTCATCATTCTATGATGATAGTTATGCTTACTTCATTTAGTTTGATATTTCAGTTTTAGACTATTAGAGTTAGCTGGGGGCTTGTATTAGCATCTCACATCAGTTAGAGGCTAAAATTAGCTATTGGGTTGTCAGTTTTATTTTCAGACTTACTATACCCTCATTTTCATTATATATATTCAGACATGTTTGGATTTTTTTTTCAACTTACATATTGAGATCAGTTCAATTTTCCACACAGTTCATATATTACCAAAATTTATGTAGATATGCCAGGCCATGGGTTAGCTTGGGGTCACTTGTGACACTAAGCACTGTGTTACATCAAGGAGGTAGCCTCAGGGCATGACAAACTTGGTATCAAAGCATCATGTTCAAGTGTCCTAGGGTGTCTAATAGCCGTGTCAATTAGAATCTTTTTCATGGGTGTGAAGCGCGCCACACTTATGAGGGAGAAGCTATGAGACATCAGTAGGAAAAGTTTCACTTCATTATTTTCCATCTCGTGCTATAAAGTATGAACTCTATTTTATCTCCTAACTCATGCTCTACACATTTCAAAAAATGCCTCCTAGAAGAGCCAACGCAAGGAACCAACAGATACCAGCAGTTCCAGTAGACCCTCTGAATGAGCAAGTCACTCATGCCAAATTCAGGGTTGCTTTTCAGGTGCTTACTCAGGCCATGATTGCTCAGGTCAACCAACATGCTATGGTGCCAGCTCCACCTCAGACTAACTCTACCAGAGATAGAATCCGAGACTTCACTCGAATGAACCCTACAGAGTTTCATGGGTCCAAGTCCAAAGAGGATCCACAGGAATTTCTTGATGACATTCAAAAGGTGACAGACACTATAGGTGTCACTCCGGTCGAGAGTGTAGACTTAGTCGCTTACCAGCTGAAAGGAGTGGCTTATATTTGGTATCAACAGTGGAAGGAGTCTCGTTGTGCTAATGCAGGTCCAGTGGATTGGAACCACTTCAAGACTACATTTTTGGATAGGTTTTCCCACTTGAACTCAGGGAATCCAAGGTCCAAGAGTTCATCAACTTGAAGCAGAATGATATGAGTGTGAAGGAGTATGCACTCAAGTTTACTTAGTTGTCTAAGTATGCTTCGGCAATGGTAGCTGACTCTAGGGCCCGTATGAGTAAGTTCCTATCTGGTGTGTCCAATTAATATGTTCAAGGAGTGCAAGACTACTATGCTGGTTAAAGAGATGGATATTTCCAGGTTGGTGACTTATGTCCAGTAGATCAAAGAGGAGAAGATCAAGGAAAGGGGAGGAGACAACAAAAGAGCTAGAATAATGAATTTGACTACTCTCAGCAGAGGTCAGATGGTGGTTACCGCTCTTAGTTCCATCAGAAATCTTGATCTCCATCCCCATCCTCTTCTAGTGCTCCAATGCCTAAGTGAAGGCAGGATAGGCAAGATAGGGTGCCAGGCTCTAAGTCCAAGTGTACAGTCACTAGCGGGCTCACTCATCCAGTTTGCAAGAAGTGTGGTAGGAACCACCAAGGTGAGTGTATGGCGGGCAGTGGTAATTGTTTCAGGTGTGGTAAGCTAGGCCACATAATGAAAGAGTGCCCAATAACTTCTCAAAAAGGCAGGGATACTCGTCCATAGAATCAGGCTAACTCTATGACAGCTCCAGCAGGTCACCCGACTCAATAGGGTGCCTCCTCTAGTGTAGATGGTAGTCAATGGCAGAACAGATTGTGTGCCCTTCAGAATTGATAGGACCAGGAGGATTCTCCCGATGTGGTCACGGATACGTTACAAGTCTTCCATTTGGATGTCTATGCATTGTTAGACCCAAGGGCTACCCTTTCTTTTGTAACTCCTTATATAGCACTAAATTTCAGTGTCAGTCCATAAATCCTCCCAGAACCTTTCTCAGTCTCTACTCCAGTGGTGATCCTATTATAGCTAGACGGGTATACATAAATTGCCCTATCTCAGTTTCCCAGAAAGTCACCTCAGCCGATCTTGTAGAGTTAGAAATGGCTGACTTCGATATTATTCTAGGCATGGATTAGTTACATTCATATTATGCCTTAGTTGATTTTAGAACTAGGATCGTTCGGTTCCAATTTCCAAATGAGCCAGTTTTAGAGTGGAAGGGTAATACCTCAGTGCCTGTAGTCGATTCATCTCCTACCTTAAGGACAAAAAAATGAATTCCAAAGGGTATATCTACCATCTTGTTCAGGTTAAGGATTCAAACTATGAGACCCCAACTCTTGAGTCAGTCCCAGTGGCGAATGAATTCTCAAAAGTATTTCTAGAAGATCTTCTAAGAGTTCCTCCCGAAAGGGAAATTGACTTCGGAATAGATCTCTTTCCAAATACCCAGCCTATTTCGATTCCTCCTTACAGAATGGATCAAACTGAGCATAAGGAATTGAAGGAACAATTGAAAAACCTTCTAGATAAGGGCTTCATCAGACCCAGTATCTCTCCATGGGATGCTCTAGTGCTTTTCATGTGTAAGAAAGATGATTATCTCAGGATGTGCATCGACTATCATCAGTTGAAAAAGTCAAAATCAAGAATAAGTATCCCATCCCCAGGATTGATGACTTGTTCGACCAGCTTCAGGGTTCTAGTTGCTTTTCTAAGATAGACCTCAGATCCAGTTATCATCAGCTCAGAGCCAGAAACTATGACATTCCACAGACAGCCTTCAAAACTCGATATGGTCTCTATGAATTTATAGTTATATATTTTGGGCTAACGAATGCTCCTACAGCTTTCATGGATTTGATGAATAGAGTGTTCAAGCAGTATATAGACTTGTTCTTCATTGTCTTCATCGATGATATACTCATATATTATCGGAGTGAGGAAGACCATGCAGACCATTTGAGAGTGGTGTTGCAAACTCTCAAGGATCGCCAGTTATTTGCCAAGTTCAATAAGTGTGAATTCTGGTTGAAGTCAGTTTCTTTTCTTGGTCATGTGGTGTCTAGTGAGGAAATCCAAGTTGATTCTCAAAAGACTGAGGCAGTGAAGAACTAGCCCGGACCCACCTCTCTGACAGACATCAAAAGATTTTTGGGTTTGGCCAATTACTACCGGAGGTTTGTTGAAGGATTTTCATCCATAGCTGCCCCATTGACCAACTTGACTCAGAAGAAGGTCAAGTTTCAGTGGTAAGAGGAGTGTGAGAAGAGTTTTTCTAGAGTTCAAAACTAAGTTGACTATAACTCCCGTTTAAACTCTACCAGAGGGTTCAGATGGCTTCGTGGTTTATTATGATGCATCCAGGGTTGGCTTGGGTTGCGTCTTAATGCATCATGGTAAGGTAACAACTTATGCCTCCAGGAAACTTAAGATTCATGAGAAGAACTACCCTCATGACCTTAAGCTTGCAGCAGTTGTGTTCACCCTAAATATTTGGAGACATTATTTGTATGGTGTCCATGTAGAAGTGTTCACAGATCATAAGAGCCTCCAATATATGTTCACCCAGAAAGAGTTAAATCTTCATTAGAGAAGGTCGCTCGAGTTCTTCAAAGACTATGATATGAATGTGCTCTACCATCTGGGTAAGGCCAATGTAGTGGTTGATGCCCTCAGTAGACTGTCCATGGGTAGTGTGTCACATGTTGAGGAAGAGATGAAGGAATTAGCCAGGGATGTTCATAGGCTTGCTCGCTTAGGAGTTTGCCTCATGGACATGCCAGAGGGTGGTGTGATAGTCCAAAATGGGTCAAAATCTTCATTAGTAGCAGAGGTAAAAAAGAAACAAGATAGTGATCCCATATTACTCCAGTTAAAAGGTGCAGTTCTTCAGCAGAGGATAGAGGTCTTCTCCCAAGGGGGAGATGGTATGCTTTGCTTCCAGGGTCGTTTATGTGTACCAAATATAAGTGAGTTGAGGCAGCAGATCCTTACAAAAGCCCATAATTCTAGATATTCTATTTATCCTGATTCCACAAGGATGTATCATGATCTATGGGAACTCTATTGGTGGAATGACATAAAGAGGGACATCACAGATTTTATGGCTAAATGTCCCAACTGCCAGCAGGTGAAAGTAGAACATCAGAAACCAGGAGGTCTTGCTCAGGATATTAACATTCCTACTTGGAAGTGGGAGGTGATCAACATAGATTTCATTAGGGGATTACCTCATACTCGTAGACAGCATGACTCCATTTGGGTGTTAGTGGATACGGTTACTAAGTCAGCTCACTTTTTGGCTATCAACACTACAGATTCTGTGGAGGACTATGCCAGACTGTACATCAATGAGATAGTCAGGTTGCATGGGGTTCCCTTGTCGATCATCTCAGATATGGGTCCTCAACTTACATCTCATTTCTGGAGATCATTTCAAAAAGGTCTTGGTACTTAGGTGAATCTCAGCACAACATTTTATCTGCAGATAGATGGTCAGGCAAAGCATACCATCCAGATCTTAGAGGACATGCTAAGAGCTTGTGTGATCAATTTTAATGGTAGTTGGGATTATCATCTACCTCTCATAGAGTTCACCTATAATAACAGTTTTCATTTTAGTATTCAGATGTCCCCATATGAGGCACTCTATAGGCGTAGATGCAGGTCACCGATTGGTTGGTTTGAAGTAGATAAAGCAACTTTGATTGGGCCAGATTCGGTTCATGAGGCTATAGAGAAAGTTCAGCTTATTAGAGAAAGACTAAGGACAACATAGAGTCGTCAGAAGTCCTATACATATGTGAGGAGAAGGGACTTAGAATTTGAGATCAATGATTGGGTTTTCCTGAAAGTATCACCTATGAAGGGTGTGATGAGATTTGTCAAGAAAGGGAAGCTCAGTCCCCGATATGTAGGCCCTTACAGAATTCTGAAAAGGGTGGGTAATGTGGCTTATGAGCTAGAGTTTCTAGCAGAACTAGCAGCGATTCATCCAGTCTTTCATATTTTGTTGTTGAAGAAGTGTGTTGGTGATTCGGCATCGATTGTGCTTTTAGAGAGTGTGGTTGTGAAGGATAGTCTCACCTATGAGAAAGTTCGAGTTGAGATTCTTGACCATCAGGTTTGTACGTTGAGAAATAAGGAAGTTGCTTCAATAAAAGTTTTGTGGAGGAATCAGTCAGTCGAGGGAGCTACTTAGGAAAGTAGAAGCAGCCATGACGGTCAAATACCCTCACCTCTTCCTTTACGATTCAACTTCAGCTTGAGGTAGCAGTTCCTCTCCAGTTTCTCAGTTTACTCACGTGTAATTCAGTCTTTGTATCATGTTCCCTCAGTTATTCCTACATTTCAGCATGTTTTCATGTCCCTAGGACCCAACTCAGTTAGATATCAACTACTAGTAATCAGTTGGTAGGGATCGCAACTCTTTCCCTCCAAACTCAGTTTGTTTAGTCTTTATTCGAGGATGAATGATCCCAAGGGGGAGATATTGTAACACCCCAGAAGTCCCAAGCCTAGACCCAGCTTAGAAATACCAAACATATAATTTTTTCCAAGTGTCAGCCAATCCGCGAGTCATAGAATAGTCCACGAGCTATGGATTGAGCCCGTGGAATCAGATCAAAGACCAGATGATTTGGTCCGAGAACCATCACCAGTGACTATGGATTATGGATTGATCCACGACCCTTGGATTGGGTCCATGAAACTCAGACCTGAGGCCTACCATTTCTTTGAGAACCATGAACTGGTTCTACGGACCATTGAATGATCCACGAGTCTTGCACCCAGCTCATAGAAATCAGACCTGAGGCTTGAAAAAAGGCCAGAAACCACAGCAGGGTTTCTACAGGCCATAGAAGC
This sequence comes from Jaltomata sinuosa, assembly GCA_003996215.1. Classification (NCBI taxonomy): domain Eukaryota; kingdom Viridiplantae; phylum Streptophyta; class Magnoliopsida; order Solanales; family Solanaceae; genus Jaltomata; species Jaltomata sinuosa. Next base: position 125,908 of record QJPP01003555.1, read on the forward strand.
ATCTATGGACTGTAGAACCTGTCCATGGAACCTGAGTCGCGAATTTCAACAGTTTTTCTTTTAAAATTTCCAAAGGCATCCCAAACTTTTCCTATCTCTTTTAAGGCCTAAGACACGTCATTTTGTTTAGTCTAAGCCTAATTAATTAGTCAAGAACTACTAAACCTCTCATTCTCCTAGAAATCATCTGACACTTAGATAAATAGAGAAAAGAAGCATCAGTTTCCTCTCAAGAACAAGCAGAAGGTCTTCTTAAAGTTCAGTCCCAAGATCCAAAGGTTCATCCGTAGAATCTTCTTTCAGGTATGGGGGATATCATCAATGGGTTCCTTTCACCCATTAAGTCCCTAGATTTAGTCTAGTTCCTCAAGTTCTCAATTAGTTTTTTCAGACCTAGGGTTCCTAAACTTTATGAAATCCTTGCAATTCAGATTCTATTGCTCGTGTGATATTTATTACATGTTTTCTTGGGAACCTAGGATATTCATATGTACAGAGCTCAGTAACCCTAGAATGTGTTAATTCCAGCACTCATAATTTATACTTGCTAGTTAGATGATTCAGACAGTTATGCTTCAGAATTAGAATGTTATCAGTTTCAGTATTATTATATTACATTCTCAGATGATTATCTGTATTTGAGCTATCCAACATTTCAGATTTTGCATTCATTGCTTATGTATTTAGTTGGGAGTAGACTTAGCACCGAGCAGACGAAGGGATAAAGGCTCACTCGCCAGTTTAGGCTGAGACCTTTGGTAGCAGTCCCTGAGTCCCAGAACTACAGCGCCACCATAGGTTCTAAAAAGGTCACCTGTCTGATTTGGCATGACACCCTTGTCCCTTGTGGACATTAGTTTAGTGGATCGACATCACATTTATTTGTACCCTTTGTAAGGTATTAACACCCTTCCATCCAGGGTTACATGTTGGCCCCACAATTAGCTCAGATTAGGGCATGTCGGTTAATAGTAGCTCCCACAATCGGACTCATATTGCATTGACCTTGGCCTCAATATCCATTTTAGTTATTGAGTTCAGTTCAACATGTTATAGTACTCATGTTAGCTACATGGTCACTGCATTCAGCTTATCCTTCAGTTCATGCTTCAGTGTGTATTTCCATGTTCAGTCTTTATGTTGTACAAATTTTCATATATCCCGCATGCTCAGTACGTTCGGACTACTGATGCATACTTTTGTGCTACATCTTGTCATGATGTAGGTTCAGGCATTCAGCATCTAGACCGCGCTTAGCACGACTATCCATTCCTTTCTCAGCAGCTCAGTGGTGAGTCCTCATCATTCGAGGATAATAGTTATGCTTACTTCATTCAATTTTATATTTTAGTTTCATACTATTAGAGTTAGCTGGGGACTTGTCCCAGTTACTCACATCAGTTAGAGGCTTTCAGACATAGAACTAGAATAAGCTATTGGGTTGTCAGTTTTATTTTCAGACTTACTATACCCTCATTTTCATTATATATATTTAGACATATTTGGATTTCTTTTTTTTCAACTTACATATTGAGATCAGTTCAGTTTTCCACACAGTTCGTATATTACAAGAATTTGTCTAGATATGTAAGGCCATGGGTTAGCTTGGGGTTACTTGTGACACTAAGAACTGTGTTACATTAAGGGGGTAGCCTCGGGGTGTGATAGAAACCCTGACAAGCATATTTGAAAGATTGAGGGCACCTTGCAACCAAGAAAGGAGTGGATTCCTAAGTACCAATCTTCTTGTTTTAACCCATTCAAGAACTGCGCTTATCACTCAAATATCCAAGGTCATGATACTGAAGAATGTCAGGCGTTAAGATACAAAATTTAGAATCTGATTGAAAAGGGAGAGATAAAAGTGCAGCAAGGACCACAAGTAATTTCGACACTACTATGAATAGAATCGTTGTTCAAGGTGATCTGACAAAAGTAATTCCAAGACCTGTGAGAAAGAAGAGCAAAATGCATTAAAGTAATTGGTAAATACAAGATCATCACAAGAAAAATACCATTGCCCTTTACGCATTCGCATTCTAGCCAAGAAATTTCTCTACTTTTATTCACCTTTCTTTGTACTCTGAACTATGATTAACCTGATTTCCATTTGGATACGTAGACAACTCATTATTGGGTTTGGTCTTAATCTTACAAAAAAATTTCTTATCCCTCCATATCCAAATTAAGATGCTTTTGACTAGGCTCTCTACCCTAATAAATCTATGTTATTTGTGCCCATTGCATAACTAATTATGTCAAGATGCAGATTCAAAATTGAGACTTCGATGTTCAAACATACGGAAATCTTTTTTTAAACTAATAATTTTCTTTGAGTAATGATAACGCTCAAACGTACTCTCCTAGAAAGAGGTATCGGTGATCGTTAAGCAAAACACATTTATACTACTGACGGGAGTTGGGGTTGATCCCACAGAGAATAACATAATCGCGATTGAGCTAATAAAGAATAAAAGAAACTTATTGAAGTTCAATGAGCAAAAAGGGAAAAAGATAACAATAGGGGGGTTTTAAACTAAAAACTAAAGGATAAAAGAGAATCAAATAAAAGATAGATTGATCAATGTCTTTCACCTTGCTTTCGCCAAGCAAGGACAACAAGGGAGAATTGGATATGGGAATTCATTTCACAAAATCTGCACCCAATTAACACATAGGTAGTCTTAGTTAAAGGTATGCCTAACCGTCTCTCAATAAATCAAGCATATATCTCGTATGTTCTCGTGAATCACAACGAGTGAGCAATAACCAACCAATTCAACTTGGGTGAGTTGGCTATCTCTAGCTCCAACTCATAGATGGGGGTTTCCAGCGATTGAGCTATTCCTAGCCCCAATCTAGAGTGAAATCCTGAATCCCCACTATTGAAACTTCCCAAATTAAGGAACTCCTCTTTAAAGCAAGAACCCAATTAGAATAATAAGTCAATGTTTACAACCATTAACTATAAATTCAAGCATGGAGGATTCAATAGACCCACCTAATTAAGCAAGAGCAAATACAAAACATGAATTCAATACCCAAACAAGTATTATCTCTAATACAAAACCCAAATATCAATTCAACAATTACACCTACAAATTAGCAATTAAGAATAAGAGTTGAAGAATGAAAACTAAAGATTTTACAATAAAGAGCATCCAAATCTTCACTCTTATGGTGTTGGTTGATGAACTTTCTCTCCAAGCTTGTCAAGTGTTATGAAATTTTCCAAAGATATCTTCTAAGATGGCTGGGAAGTGTTTTATGTGGATTGGGGTTTCCAAAAGTGGGAATTTCCAAATCGGTCCTGCAGTTGATGACTTCTTCATTGAGATCGCGTGACCTATCCTCACGGTCGCAAGGCTTTCTCTTTTCCTTCCACGCGGTCATGTGGCTTCACTCTCATGGTCACATCACCTTGATTCCCTGTGCATCACGGTCGCGTGCCTTGTAGCCCTCAGTCGCGATAGCCAACTTGATGCCAGTGATCAACAACTCCTTTTAGCTCCATTTGACTTGTTTTCACTCGAATCTTTCTCGAACACTTCCAAAACACAAAAACCTGTAAATAGAAGTAATCCGTGTCAATTGCACTATTTATCCACTTTAAACTAGAAAAAGCATAAGATTCAGAGCTAAATAAGTTGGTAGAATACCAACTTATTAAACCCCTAAACTTGAACTATTGCTTGTCCTCAAGTAACTAAAAATTCTAACTCAAGAGGCACACAACAGAAGTGCAAAGACAATACCAAAAGCCAAGGAAAACCCATTTCAAGCACCAAATATGACTTCAGTTGGTACTAATGGTTAATCAATCACATGATAATTTAGTCTAAGCATTCTCTTCTTTTCAAAACACCATTCATGGGTGCAATGGAACAATAAGAACAACCAAGTGACAACAACCAATCCTAAAGATGTGACTCAAACCACTAGCTTACCAAAACATGCCTAATTGACTCATCTTCGGAGTTTATCAATGTCACCAACTATCCTAATTCACATGCTCTCACAAGACCAAAAGTCCCAAAAACACATTATGTACAAAGACAATCACAAGGAAAAATACACAAACACTCACACTCACAAGGAATTTAAAGTACCAACAAGTATCAATAATAGACTTGCCCTTAGTTTCATTCGCCGCTAGCTCAAAAACAATCGGTTGGATATCTCAAAGGGCTTTTCTAAGCTTGTAAATTAGGTTTGGGGATGGGTAGGATACGCATTTGGATTCAAGTGACTACATCCTCCTCGAACTCTACACAACTTTTTCAATTCAAAATCAATGCCATTTCTTTCATTTTCATTCAACACGAGGCACCATTTCACTTCTTTGTATTTGAAGCCCCGATTTTTATCATTTTCTTCACCTTGGAGGATTTTCTTTCTTTCCTTTCCTCTTTTCTTTTCTTTTCAAAATCTTCCTTCTTTTTGGCAATTCTTTTTACGCAACAAACCAAGATAAGCTCAATTAACACTCCTCTAAGGTACCTTTTATCAATCCCCAAACTTAGGCTTTTAGCCTCGATTTCACACTTGTGGAGTTCAAGGAGTGATGGGTTCAAGAGAGGAATTCATTTTCAAAATGGTTCAAGTCTTGTACCGAGGTTACCAAAGAAGAGGTATTAGGCTCAAGAGGGGTGACTAATGATTCAATTTAAGTGCAATGGTGGCTTTTAAGGCTAAGTAGGCTTCAATAATCACAAAGAAGGCCTAAGATCATTTCTCCAACCAAGAGTAATCAAGACTAGTTCTAGTTGACACAAGCAAGTACAAGAATTATTCACTAAATATCATCACATATGGCATGTGAATTATTCAAGATGGGTCAATTTCACTTCCTAAACAAGAACAAAAAGGAGCCCCATTCTACGTTATCATCGCTAATGAGTTAAGAGTCAAAAACAATCAAAAGGGTTGTCACAAACATCATTCTTTGCCATGCACTTTTCACAAAAAAAAATTCGGAAGGGTATGCCTATTTCACTTAGCATGCAACACTAACTTCATTAGTACCAAACAAGTCAATTGCAACCAAAAAATCAAAAGATGACAATTTGCCCTTAAGAATGACATCACTCAATCTATCATTGGGCCAATTCATCTACTATGGATACTTAAAGTTTATCAACACAACCATCCCAATACACAAGAACATGCGATTCACACATTTTAAAGTGCGGGTCGCACATTCAATGCACAGGCCAGGTAGTGGCATGTGTGAAGCTCGTGCGGTTCACACATCAATATGTGCAATATAATGTTCCCAGCTCATACAAGTTCTATCTAGCCGAACGGGTACTCAGACCTCCCCTGGCTCCAAAACATCCAACACCAAAAGAAAACAAAAAAGCTACAAGTAAAGAAACTAACAATCTAAACCATAAATTCCATCCATAGTAACACCAAAACCCGACAAGGGCACAATAATATAAAACAAGCTTGACAAGGGTGCACCAATATCCAACATCAAAATAAACAAGCCCCGCAAGGGCATAATAATATCCAAACAAGTAAAACAAGCTCGACAAGTGCAAAATAATATCCAAAATAAAAACATGCTAGATAAAGTATGCCAGCCACCCCCAACTAACACAGTGCAGTGCCCTCATTACATCAAAATAAGATAAGAGTTTAAGGGGGCTCCCTGAAGGGTGTATCACTCAGAACCAGAGATGCTAGGCCTAGAAAGGACCCAATCTGCCTTATCAGTATCATCCTTAGCCTCAGCCACACATAGCATCCTCAGAGTGCTCATCATTTTCGTGAGAAAATTACTTTGCTTGCTATCAAGGTTCCTCTGCTTTTTCTAGTGTCTCTCCACTTTAGCCAACCTTTCCTTGATGTTCTGCTACTGGATCGCTACACTAGCTAGTGTAGGGCCACTAGGAGTAGTGGAGGATGATGGTCCAGACAAAGTTGCTATTTTTGGGACTGCCAAAACTGGTCATCGCGATCGCAGGAATTTTCATCGCGATCGCGAATACCAATATATTTTTTTACAAAATTAAGTCATCGCAATCGCGAAATAGGACATCGCGATTGTGAAGCTCAGGGAAGATATTCCTCATGATCGCGAGATTTGGCAATGCGATCGCGAGGGTCATCTTCTTGCTCAAAAATGTTTCATTCAGACATTTTGTCAAAAAGGTGCTTTGCATCCCTTTTATGATAATGCTCAAACGTACTCTCCTAGAAGGAGATATCAACGATCATTAAGTAAAACACATTTATATTCCCAATAGGAGTCGAGGTCGATTCCACAGAGAATAAAGTAATCACGATTAAGCTAATAGAGAATAAAAGCAACTTATTAAAGTTCAATGAGCAAAAAGGAAAAAGAAAACAATAGTGGGTTTTAAACTAAAACTAAAAGATAAAAGAGAATCAAATAAAATATAAATTGATCAATGGCTTTCACCTTGCTTTCGCCAAGCAAGGACAATATGGCAGAATTGGGAATGGGAATTCAATTTACAAGACTTGCACCCAATTAACACATAGGTAGTCCTGGTTAAAGGTATGCCTAACCGTCTCTCAACAAATCAAGCATATATCTCATGTGTTATCTTGAATCACCACGAGTAAGCAATAACTAACCAATTCAACTTTGGTGAGCTGGCTATCTCTAACTCCAACTCTTAGATGGGGGTTTTTGACAAATTGAGCTATTCCTTGCCTCAATCTAGAGTGGAATCCCAAATCTCCACTATTGAATCTTCCCAAATTAAGGAACTACTCTCTCAAGAAAGAATCCAATTAGAATGCTAAGTCAATATTTGCAACCATTAACTATAAATTCAAGCATGGAGGATTCAATTGACCCACATAATTAAGCAAGAGCAAATACAAAACATGAATTCAATACCCAAACAAGTATTATCTCTAATACAAAACTCAAATCTCAATTCAACAATTACACCTACAAATTAGCAATTAAGAACAAGAGTTGAAGAATGGATACTAAAGATTTTACAATAAAGAGCATCCAAATCTTCACTCCTATGGTGTTGGTTGATGAACTTTCTCTCCAAGCTTGTCAAGAGTTGTGAAATTTGCCAAATATGTCTTCTAAGATGGCTGAGAAGTGTTTTATGTGGATTGGGGTTTCCAACTTTGTCCTGCAGCTGACGACTTCTTCATCGTGATTGCGTGACCTATCCTTGCAGTCGCGAGGATTTATCTTTTCCTTCCACGTGGTTGCATGGCTTCACTCTCACGGTCGCATGGCCTTGATTCCCTGTGCATCACGGTTGCATGCCTTGTAGCCTGCGGTCATGATAGCCAACTTGATGCCAGTGATCAGGAACTCCTTTTAGCTTCATTTGACTTATTTTCACTCAAATCTTTCTTGAACACTTCTAAAATGCAGAAACCTATAAAATAGATGTAATCCGTTTGAATTGCACTATTTATCCACTTTAAACTAGCAAAAGCATACGATTAAAAGCTAATTAACTAGGTAGAATACCAACTTATCAAGTAACAACCAAATGCAAGACTCCATGAAGTCCATGAGAGTTCTCAAAATTCTACAGGTAGGCAATCTTTTAAATTTACATGAACGTGCAAAAAATATTTTGTATTTTAAACTGGGGGATAAATTTTTAAGGAGCCCTCAAAATTATTGTTTGAATAGACTAATAGCTCGAATCTAGGAGAACAAAGCAATGATAAGGTACAACTCCATTTTTTCTTTAAAACTTACAATCTTTGTTCGAGTGCAGGGATATCAAGTAATCAGGAACAATTATCATCAAAAGATGTTTCGCTCTTTCGAATTTTGTTAAGGCTAGGTTAGTCTATTTTTGAGCTACTTCTATAAAATCATGTTACTATTGATTTCTCAACGAGCTTAAAATCATTCTACTATGGGCTTCTCGATGAGCTTAAAATTGTGCCACTATTAGCTTTTTGATGAGCTTAAAATCATGCTACTATTAGCTTCTTGATGAGCTTAAAATCAAGCTACTATTGGCTTCTTGATGAGCTTAAAATCATGCTACTATTGGCCTCTCTATGATCTTAAAATCATGCTACTATTGGCCTCTCTATGAGCTTAAAATCATGTTATTACTGGCTTCTCAACGAGCTTAAAATTGTGCTGCTATTAGCTTCTCGACGAGCTTTAAATTGTTCTACTATTGGCTTCTCAACGAGCTTTAAATTGTGCTACTATTGGCTTCTTGATGAGCTTAAAATCATGCTATTATTGGCTTTTTGATGTGCTTAAAATTGTGCTACTATTAGCTTCTCGATGAGCTTAAAATTATGCTACTATTAGCTTCTCGATGAGCTTAAAATCATGCTACTATTGGCTTCTCGATGAGCTTAAAATTGTGCTACTATTAGCTTCTCAATGAGCTTAAAATTATGCTACTATTAGCTTCTCGACGAGCTTAAAATCATGCTACTATTGGCTTCTTGAGGAGCTTTAATTATGCTACTATTAGCTTCTCAACGAGCTTAAAATCATGCTACTATTGGATTCTTGACGAGCTTAAAATTGTGCTATTATTGGCTTCTTGATTGTAATGACCCTCCAAGTCATTTTTTGTTTTTTATCCTTTTTTTGTATTTTGAGCTTTCCCTCAATGGCTAAAGGTCATTTATGACTTGTCGGGACTAATGGTTCGGTGCCTGGGCCATTCATTAGGTCGTTATGACCATTTCCCTATTTTAAAACTTGAACTTAGAAAATCTTTGACTTCGGTCAACTTTCTTGGTAAACATGCTTAGAATCAAATTTCAACAATTCAGTTGGCTCTGAAATGGGGATTTGGATCTAGTGGGACTATTGGTCTGGATTTGAGTGCTTTCGGTTTGATTTTGTGCTTCTTTCTGTGTTTTAAAGCTAGTTTGGCTGGTAAGGTTGAGTTTGGTCAACATTTGGAGAAGACAGCCTCGAATGGAAAATATGTTAGCGCTATCAGCTCCAGAATGTCGACATCTGTTAGCGCTATCAGCTCCAGAATGTCGACTTTGGGCTAGAGGGACCTTTGGTTTGGGTCTCGGGGCTTTAAGACTTGTTTTTGGGTTTTGAGTTTCGAGTTGGTTTTGGGCGTGGGGCCTACTTTTCATTAAAACGATCTTCATTGGGAGTTTCGTCAATTCCTTTGAGTCCGGAATGCTGTTTCTAGTAGAGTGCATGGTTGGTTTGTGTTTACTGGATTTTGGATGAATTTCGAGGGTCCTTCGGATGAAATTTTGGCCTTTGTGAATAGCTAGTTGCTACTATAAAAATTGCAGACCAGTTGTTCATCGTGATTGCGAGGTGGCCATCGCGTTCACGACGGTCTAGCTTTTTGACCATTGCGATAGCCTGGGTCGCCTTTCGCGACAGCAATAAAGACATCTGGGGCCCGACCCAGTTTTTTCTTCACGAACGCAGGGCTGGACCGTAGCGTTCGTGATGGTCTGGCCAGCGTTTTCTCGCAAACGCATGGGGTCCATTGCGATCATGAAGGACCCATGGAGCCTATTGAAACTCCAACTTTGTTTTCTCCTTCACAATTTTGAACAACTCCATTGATAAACTCCCAAGCTCCATTTTCCAGCTTCTTTACATCAGTGTTCTTCATCCGGTAAGTCCCCTCGTCACCCCTCTCCCCCTTTCATGTTTATTCCCGTAATTCTCCCGTAAAAACTCCATTGTTGTAATTCTTAAGTTTGGGTGGTCCTTCTAAAAATCTGTTCTAATGGGACTGCATGTTTGTGAGTCCATGCAACTCACTTCCATGGCGTGTTTCTCTTGTTCGGGGTAAGCTTCTGCCTTTTAAATTTCGAGCTTTCCCCTTTTCTGACTCCTTGAGTTAGTAGCACTTCGGGGCTATTTTGGGCCCTGAATCGAGCTCCGTTCGCGCCCAAACTTTGGGTACAAGTTTCTTGACCCACCGCGAGCATAATTGTGAATTTTATTTTTTGTTTTGTTGCACGGGCCCCAAGGGTAATTTTTCCAACCCATTTTTTGGCATGATTTTCCGTATCGCAGCATGGGTGTTGTTCTTCTTGTCTTGACACCTAGATTATGTTCTTGATAGTGTGGCATCTTTCTGAGGCTGTTCGGAATAAGAAGGCACATGAGTGATAGTTTGTGCTTGCAGTTTGGCCCCGAGGTAGGTTACAGTCTACTTTCTAGACTGAGTGTAGTTAGATTTTATATATTTATTTGATACTGGAACATTAGGTTGGATTTTAGATAGATTTAGGCTTAAATCCTATTAATCACTTTAATTGGCCATTTTGGGTTTTAGTTTAGAATTGTTATATTATCCTTAGCCTAGGAGCTTGTAGTATCTTTATGGCTAGTATAGGATGCTTAGTATGCTTTTAGGAGGTCTTAGAGGTAGAGTAGAGATTCTCGGTGCTTTTTGCTTTATTTTTGGTACCCTTTTTGCTTTATTCTACCGTTATGTGTAACTGTGGCCCCGAGGCCATAGCTTGGATTTGAATGGAGTTCCAGGTCAGTTCTCTTGATTGGGAGGGTACCTTGCCCTATTCTGCCTTGTTGTGCATGTTTTCACCGAATATGGAAATTTATATGCTCATATTGTATTGTCATGCTTATCGGTATAGAAAAGAAGGATTTTAAGGCCTTTTAGTCCTACATTTGGCAACTATTGGGTTTTCATGATCATTAGGCTTTTAAAAGGATTTCTTTGGAATTGTTACTGATTTTGGGAGAAAAGGGAAAAATACATCTTTTTGTGCATACGTTGATGAGTCCGAGGTTAAATTTGGGTGCCCGATATGTTATCTCAAGTTTTACTTTTATGGATATGTCGATGAGTCCGAGGTCATTTTCGGGCACCTTGATGCTCTATTTCAGTTTTTTTTTTCATCCTCCACTCATTTGATAAGCCCGATGTTCCATCTCGAATGCTCGAGTACTAGATACCGGGTTTGACTTGTATACATTCATACATTACATCATTGTTGCATCACATTGCATTGGCTTTGGGTGCATTTGGATTGTTGGCTGATTTGAGTAGATCTTGTTATTACTCCACCTTTTATAGTGTTGGTTGTTTTGATTTTCAGGTTTATAACTAGATTTAAGTGGATCCCTATATTTTAACTGCTTTCCTGTATCTTTTTATTTATATATTATCTTTCTGTGCTCGGTCATCCTATGATGCCTATTGAGTACCCGTAGTCTTGGTACTCATACTACACTATGAATCTTTTTCTGATGCAGCACCTAGTACGAGCCACCCTCACTGATCTTCTTGTCGTTCGAGGCTTGTTACAGTTCAGGTCGCGGTGAGCTCCTGGTGTTTTTGGAGACTTTACATGCTTTCCATCTTTGACATCCTGTCTGTATTTTGTATTTTTGATAGACAGAGTCTGTTGTACAACTACTCCTTATTTTAGTCACTCTTGTGCTAGTGATACCATGTCCGGGTTGGTTCTCGTGTATGTTTTGTCTATTCGGTCACTTTAGGGCCATCTTTTATATATTTTGTACGTTGGTATGTATATATGCTATTGGCACTGTCTTTTCATTATATCTTGTGCTTTTTCTTAGTTTAATTATTATTATTGTCTTCCGCAATCGTTGGGTTTTGGCTTGTCTATTAGGGGGTTATGTAGATGCCATCATCGCCCAATTTCGGGTCGTGACATAGTGGTATCAATGCACTAGGTTTACCGATCTCGCTAGTACAAGAGCAAAGTGTCTAGGTTTACCGGTCTCGCCAGTACAAGAGAAAAATGTCTAGTAAAGTCTCATGGATCGGTACAATGACATCCATATCCAATCTACGAGAGGCTATAGGACATTCCTAGGAAATATGTTATCTTTTTTGATTCCTTGTCGTGCGTTCTTGACTTGATCAACTTCTAAGTGCCTTTGTTTCACTCTTTCTTAGATGGTTCTAGATGAGATCTACATCGGGTGAGGATGAGGCCCCTGCACCTGCAGTTAGAGCCCCTGCTAGGGGACGGGGTAGAGGTCAACACAGAGGTCGAGGTAGGGCACGAGCTGTGGTGCCAGCTTGGGCCTAGGCTAGACTACTGTCACCACAGCCTGAGGTTAGAATGGATGAGGTTCAGTATGAGTCAGTGCATGCAGGGCCAGCCCAGTATCCGGCAGGTTTTGTGGCTACTCCAGTATTGCAGGACATCTTGGTTCAATTTTTAGGGTTCCTTGAGGGTATGACTCCACCAGTAGCTTCGCTGATCACTCTGATTAGTTCTCAAGTTTGAGGTGAGGCTCAGACTTTAGCTTAGGCGGTATCACAGGGTTTAGCAGCATAGCATGCTGATGTGGCTCCCAGATTAGAGGTATTATCGGTCTCTGCAGTTGCTCGCCCTCTTCCAGTCGTGCCAGTTATGTTTTTTGAAGAGCAGAAGATACTTGGTAGGTTCTTAAAATTGGGTCCTCCGACATTTTCATGTGTTTCTAGGGAGGATGCGCATGAGTTTATGACTAGCTGCCAGGAGAGGTTACATAATTTGGGGTTCGTTGAGTCACATGGGGCAGATTACACTGCGTTTCAGTTGGATGGTCCAGCAAAGCAGTGATGGAGGTCATATGTTACTTGCACACTAGCCGGGTCACCTCTGCTTACTTGAGATCTGTTCTCCACAGCTTTTCTGGAGAAGTATGTACTGCATAGCATAAGGGAGCGTCTGATGGATCAGTTTGCTGGGTTAGAGCAGGGCTCCATGACTGTGTCTGAGTATGAGGTTTGGCTCCATTAGTTGTCCAGACACGCCACTATGATTCTGCCCACCGCGCATGAGAATGTACACTATTTTATTCGAGGTTTGACCTTGCACCTTCGCTTGGGCACAGAGGGTATGGTAGCATCGAGTTAGTCTTTTCTAGAGGTAGTTGATCATGCCCGTACTATTGAGGGTGTACTTCACGAGGCCTCGCTATCAGGGCAATTTAAGCGGTTCACATGCCTATGGTAGAGGCTACTATGGTAGAGGTCAGCACCAACAACACTTCCACCCGAGCCGGCCTGTTCAGGCAGCCTTATAGACTGCTGAGGGTCAGACTAGCTAGATTATCGTTCTTGCTCCACGAGGTGGTCACTCAGGGTCCACAAGTCATGGTGGTCATTCTGATTCAGCCGGGTCTTCACAGTGTGGTACATATGGTTGGGTTGTTACGAGCGTGTCGAGATAGGCCACTTTGCTACAGATTATCCGTCAGTACCGCACCAGAGGTGACAAGTTCAGTTGGTTCAGGCCCCCAGGGCTCCAGCACCACCAGCTAGAGGCAGTTCACAGGGTAGTAGAGGTGGTCCCCAGGGTACTAGAGGTGGTCCTCAGTCTAGTAGGTCAGGTGGTCATGGCAGTCGGAGCCATATGTATGCAGTTCTGGGCTAGATAGAGGCGGAGGCTTCAGATGTTATGATCACAGGTACGATATCTGTTTGCCATCAGTCTGCTTCTGCTTTGTTTGATCCGGGGTCTACATTCTCATATGTATTTGCTTATTATGATACTATTCTAGAGTCTGCTTGTGAGTCTTTGCCTTCACCTTTACGTGTATCTACCCCAGTAGGTGATTCTTTAGTAGTGTATTAGGTGTATCGGGCTTGTGTGGTGACTATCTTGGGGTATGACACATGGGTAGACTTGGTTGTTCTTGATATGGTTGATTTTGATGTGATCTTGGGCATGGATTGACTGTCTCCTTATCAAGCGGTCTTGGATTTTTTTGCCACGACTGTTACTCTTTGGATGCCTGGTATCCCTCCTATCATATGGAAAGGAGACGATAGCCACATGCCAAGGGGAGTTATATCTTTTCTGAGTGATCAACGGTTGGTTAGGAAGGGGTGCTTAGCTTATCTTGCCTACGTTCGTGATATTAGTGCCACCACACCTACTTTTGAGTCTGTTCCTATGTTTTGCGAGTATTCAGATGTGTTTCCCTCTGATCTTCTGAGTCTTCCACCTGATCTTGATATTGATTTTGGTATCGATTTTGAGCCGAGCACCAAGCCCATTTCCATTCCACCATATCGGATGACACCTGCTAAGTTGAGGGAGCTTAAGGACCATCTCCAAGATCTGTTGAGTAGAGGGTTCATCAGGCCTAGTGTGTCTGTGTGGGGTGCTCCGATTCTGTTTGTGAAGAAGAAGGATGGTTCTATGTGTATGTGTATTGACTACAGATAGTTGAATAAGGTGACAGTTAAGAATAGATATCCAATGCCACATATTAATGATTTGTTTGACCAGCTACAGGGTCTAACAGTGTTCTCTAAGATAGATTTGAGGTCCGGCGATCACCAGTTGAGGATTAGGGCTGAGGAAATCCTAAAGACTGCATTTAGAAATTGATACATCCATTATGAGTTCCCAGTCATGTCTTTTGGGTTGACTAAAGGCCCAACAACATTTATAGAGTTGATGAACCGTGTATTCAGTGCCTACCTGGACTCGTTTGTGATTGTGTTCATCGACGACATTCTGATTTATTCGAGGAGTAGAGAGAAGCATGAGCAGCATCTTAGAGTTGTACTTTAAACCTTGCAAGACTACCTGTTGTATGCCAAATTCACTAAGAGTGAGTTTTGGCTCGAGTATGTGGTATTATTGGGGCATGTGGTGTCCAAGGATGGGATTACGGTAGATCTGGCAAAGATTGCAGTAGTTCGTGATTGGGATCAGCCTACTTCTCCTACTGAGGTTCGTAGTTTCATCGGGTTGGCAGGTTATTATAGACAGTTTGTGGAGGGATTTTCTTTAATAGCAGCTTCATTGACTAGATTGACTCAGAAGGACTTTCCCTTCCAGTGGTCATATGAGTGTGAGATGAGCTTCTTGAAACTCAAGGCCTTGTTGACTTCAGCTCCGATTCTTACTCTTCCGATCGAGGATCAGGGTTTCACTGTGTATTGTGATGCGTTAGGTATCGGTTTGGGTTGCATGTTGATACAGCAGGGCTGGGTTATTGCATATGCTTCCAGAGAGTTGAAGGTTCACATGAGGAACTACCCCACACATGACTTGGAGTTAACTGTGGTAGTCTTCACATTTAAGATATGGAGACATTATCTTTATGGCGTGCATTGTGAGATCTTTACTGACCATCATAGTCTTTATTATATTTTCAGCCAGAAGGATCTAAATTTGAGGCAGCATAGGTGGTTGGAGCTACTGAAGGACTATGACATTTCTATTCTCCATCATCCCAGTAAGGGCAAACGTGGTGGCGGATTCCTTGAGCCAAAAGGCGGTGAGTATAGGTAGCTTGGTTTTTTTAGCGACTGAGGAGCGACCTTTTGCTTGGGACATCCAATCCTTGGCTAACAGGTTGGTTAGACTTGACATTTCTGAGCCGAGCAATATTCTTGCTTGTGTTGAGGCTAGATCTTCCTTTTCGGAGCATATTCGGGCATAACAGTTTGATGATGCGAGGTTGAGGATCATTCGTGACAAGGTGTTGAATGGTGAGGCTAGGAAGGCGACTTTAGATTCAGAGGGCATTCTGAGGATCGAGGGTCGTATCTGTGTTCCTAGAGTTGGTGACTTGTTCAAATTGATATTGGAGGAGGCTTACTGTTCTAGATATTCCATACATCCCGGGGCACCTAAGATGTATCGTGACTTGAGGCAGCAGTACTGGTGATGTGGGATGAAGAGGGATATTTCAGCTTTCATATCTAGGTGCTTGAACTGTCAGCAGGTGAAGTTTAAGAACCAGAGGCCCGATGGTTTGTCTCAGAGGCTACCCATTCCAGAGTGGAAATGGGAGCAGATTCCCATGGACTTTGTAGTCGGTTTTCCACGCACTTTGTGGAGACTTGATGCTATTTGGGTTATCGTGGATAGGTTGATGAAGTCTTCTCAATTTCTGCCGGTTCATACTTCCTACAATTTTGAGAGGTTGCTTCAGATCTATATTTGGGAGATTGTCCATTTGCATGGTGTGCCAGCTTCTATCATCTCCGACCAAGGTACTCAGTTCACCTCGCACTTCTGTCAGTCTATTCAAAGAGAGTTGGGTACTATGGTTGAGCTCTGCTTTTCATTCGCAGACAGACGGTCAGTCAGAATGTACTATTTAGGTTCTGGAGGATATATTGCTAGCATGTGTTATTGATTTTGGGGGTTAGTAGGACCAGTGTTTAGCCTTGGCAGAGTGTGCATATAATAATAGTTACCATTCCAGCATTCAAATGGCTCCGTTTGAGGCTTTGTATGACAGGTGGTGCAGATCTCCGGTAGGTTGGTTTGATGCTTTCTCCGGTATTCAGGAGAGACTTCGCACTGCCCAGAGTAGGCAGAAGAGTTATGCTGACCGGAGAGTTTGAGATCTAGAGTTCATGGTGGGTGATAGTGTGTTCCTTCTGGTATCGCCCATGAAGGGCATGATGAGGTTCGGGAGGAAGGGTAAGCTCAGTCCGAGGTTTATTAGGCCATTCGAGATCCTTCATCGTATTGGATAAGTTGCTTATGAGTTAGCCTTGCCTCCTGCTCTTTCTAGTGTGCATCCTGTGTTTCATATCTCTATTCTACGGCGGTATATTCTGGATGAGTCTCATGTGCTTCAGTTAGAGTCAGTTCAGTTGGATGAGTCCTTAGCCTTTGAGGAGGAGCCTGTTGCTAGTTTGGACAGGCATGTTAGAAAGTTGGGGTCCAAGGAGATTCTGTCAGTTAAGGTTCAGTGGCAGCATGGTCCTGTTGAGGAGGCTACTTGGGAAAATGAGACCGACATGCAGACCCATTATCCTCATCTTTTTAAGTCTTTGGTTACTATCCTTCTTCTAACTTTTGCGAATGAAAGTTCTTTTAGTAGTGGATGTTGTAACGACCCTCCAAGTCATTTTCTATTTTTCATCCTTTTTTAGCATTTCGAGCTTTCCCTCAGTGGCTATAAGTGATTTATGACTTGTCGGGACTAACGGTTCGGTGCCCGGGCCATTCGTTAGGTCGTTATGACCATTTCTTTGTTTTAGAACTTGAACTTAGAAAATCGTTGTCTTTGGTAAACTTTCTTGGCTTCGAAATGGGAATTTGGGTCTAGTGGGACCATTGGTCTGGATTTGAGTGCTTTCGGTTTGATTTTATGTTGCTTTCTGTGTTTTCAAGCTAGTTTGGCTGATAGGATTGACTTTGGTCAATATTTGGAGAAGACGACCTCGGATGGGAAATCCGTCAGCGCTATTAGCTCCAGAATGTCGACTTTGGGCTAGAGGGACCTTTGGTTCGGGTCCCGGGGTTTCTAGACTTATTTTTGGGTTTTGAGTTCCAAGTTGGTTTTGGGCGTAGGGCCCACTTTTCGTTAAAACAATCTTCGTTGGGAGTTTTATCAATTCTTTTAAGTCTGAAATACTATTTTGGGTAGGGTAGCATGGTTAATTTGTGTTCACGGGATTCCAGATGAATCTCGAGGGTTCATCGGATGAACTTTTGGCCTTTGCAAATTGTTGGTTACTGCTATAAAAGTTGCAGACCAGTTGTTCATCGCGATCGCGATGTGGCCATCGCGTTCGCGATGGTCTAGCTTCTTGACCATCGTAATCGCATGGGTCAGCCTTCACGACTATGATGAAGCCGGCTGGGACCCATCCCCATTTTCTCTTCCCGAATGCAGGGCTGGATCATCGCGTTCGCAATGGTCTGGCCAGCGTTTCCTCGCGAAAGCGTGAGATCCTTCACGATCGCAAAGAAGGACCCCTGGCAGTTATTTAAAACTCCAACTTTGTTTTCTCCTTCATAATTTCAAACAACTACATTGATAAGCTCCCATACTCCAGTTTCTAGCTTTTTTGCATCAGTGTTCTTCATCCGGTAAGTCCCCTCGTCGCCCCTCTCCTACTTCCATGTTTTTTCTCGTAATTCTCCCGCAAAAACTCCATTGTTGTAATTCTAAAGTTTGGGTGGTTCTTGTAGAAATCTGTTCTATTGGGGCTGCATGTTCTTGAGTCTGTGCAACTCACTTCCGTGGCGTGTTTCTCTTGTTCGGGGTAAGCTTCCACTTTTTAAATCTGAGCTTTCCCATTTTTTGACTCCTTGAGTTAGTAGAACTTCGGGGTTGTTTTGGGCCCCGAATCAAGATCCGTTCATGCCCAAACTTTGGGTACGGGTTGCTTGACCCACCGCGAGCATAATTATAAATTTTGTTTTCTATTTTGTTGCGCAGGCCCTAAGGGTCATTTTTCTAACCCGATTTCTGGCCTGATTTTCCGTATAGCAATATGGGTGTTGTTCTTCTCGTCTTTACATCTAGATTTTATTCTTGATAGCACGGTAGCTTTATGAGGTTGTTCGAAATGGGAAGGCACATGAGTGATGGTTCGTTCTTAGGTTTGCCCCGAGGTAGGTTACGATTTACTTTCTAGACTCAGTGTAGTTAGATTTTATATATTTATTTGATACTGGAACATTAGGTTGGATTTCAGATAGATTTAGGCTTAAATCCTGTTAATCACTTTAATTGGCCATTTCAGATTTTAGTTTAGAATTGTTATGTTATCCTTAGCCTAGGAGCTTGTAGTATCTTTATGGCTAGTATAGGATCCTTAGTATGCTTTAAGGAGGTTTTAGAGGTAGAGTAGAGATTTTCGGTGCTTTTCGCTTTATTTTTGATACCCTTTATACTTTATTCTACCGCTATGTGTAACTATGGGCCCGAGGCCATAACTTGGATTTGGATGGAGTTCCAAGTTAGTTCCCTTGATTGGGAGGGTACCTTGCCCTTTTCTGCCTTGTTGTGCGTGTTTTATTTGAATATGAAAATTTATATGCTCATATTGTATTGTCATGCTTATCGGTACGGGAAAAAAGAATTTTAAGGCTTTTTGGTCCTGCATTTGGCAACTATTGGATTTTCATGATTATTAGGCTTTTAGAAAGATTGCTTTGGAATTATTACTGATTTTGGGAGGAAAAAGGAAAAATACTACTTTTTATGCATATGTTGATGAGTCCGAGGTTAAATTCCTGGCTCCCGATATGCTATCTCAGGTTTTACTTTTATGCATACGTCGATGAGTCCGAGGTCATTTTTGGGCACCCCGATGCTCTATTTCAGGTTTTTTTTCTTCGTGCACTCATTTGATAAGCGTGATGTTCCATCCCGGGCGCTCGAGTACTAGATACTGGGTTTGACTTGTATACATTCATACATTACATCATTGTTGCATCGCATTGCATTGTCTTTGGGTGGGTTTGGATTGTTGACTAATTTGAGTTGATCTTGTTATTACTTCACCTTTTATAGTATTGGTTGTTTTGATTTTTGAGTTTATAACTTGATTTAAGTGGATCCTTATATTTTAACTGCTTTCCTGTATCTTATTATTTATATATTATCTTTTTACGCTCAATCGATCTATGATGCCTACTGAGTACCTATGGTCTTGGTACTCATACTACACTCTACATTTTTTTCTGATGCAACACCTAGTATGAGCCACCCTCACTGATCTTTCTGTTGTTCGATGCCAGTT
The DNA here is from genome assembly GCA_003996215.1 of Jaltomata sinuosa. Classification (NCBI taxonomy): domain Eukaryota; kingdom Viridiplantae; phylum Streptophyta; class Magnoliopsida; order Solanales; family Solanaceae; genus Jaltomata; species Jaltomata sinuosa. The sequence goes on from QJPP01003555.1 coordinate 145,338, forward strand.
GCAGTTCGGATCGTGGTGAGCTCCCGGTGCTTTTGGAGACTTTACATGCTTTTCATCTTGTACATCCTGTCTATATTTTGTATTTTGGATAGACAGAGTCTATTGAATAGCTACTCCTTACTTTAGTCGCTCTTGTACTAGTGACACTAGGTCCTGGTTGGTTCTCATGTATGTTTTGTCTATTCGGTCACTTTAGGGCCATCGTTTGTATATTTTGTACGTTGGTATGTATATATGCTATTGGCCCTGTCTTTTCTTTATATCTTCCTCTTTTCCTTCCGCAATCGTTGGGTTTCGGCTTGTCTACCGGGAGGTTATGTAGACGCCATCATGGCCCGATTTTGGGTCGTGACACTGATGATCTTAAAATCGTGCTACTATTAGCTTCTCGATGATCTTAAAATTGTGCTACTATTGACTTCTCGATGAGCTTAAAATTGTGCTACTATTAGCTCTTCGACGAGTTTAAAATCAAGCTACTATTGACCCCTTGACAAGTTTTAGAATCAAGCTATATATTTATGATATATTTCTGTATACGAACAAATCTATCTAGCATATTAAGTTTTACATGTTCATAACAACGAATGATCACACTCTTTTTGAAGTCAAAATTGGGGCAATTTTTTTTGAAGTTCCTCAAAAAATACTGAAATAACAGACGCAACATTAAAAAGATATGCTTTCTTGTTTTCTAGAGTTATTGCTTTCCACCATATTATTTTATATTTATTGTTAGAAATTTATTGGCTAATCATTTTATCTAGTTATGTTAAAAGTTGTAAGGACCAAAGGCTTGAGAGGGCAAGATGAGAGTAAAATGGAAACAATTTTCGTTCTCATTTTTCAAGATGTAACTCTCCTTATCCTTATATTGCCAACTTAACCAAAAATGCTATTCATGTTCCAGGTCGCTCATACTTCAATTTTATCAACTCGTGCTTTCCTTATAAAAATTTCATATCATTATTTCATTCACTCCTAAATCTAGAACTACACACAGCCTGATTCTCCTAAAATCAGGGATATGTAGGCGACTTGAAAACTGAAGTCTCGGCCACAATATTTTCATAATCCCCTCTTATTTCTCTGATTTTCAAGAATTATTCTTCCGTCGGACAAAATTGGCTACTAAGTCAACGTTTCTTGCCTGACAATTCATCCTTCATTCCCGAGCAAGGAAGGGGTAGCTGTTGACACCTAATTTTGACCTTCTTATACCTCACTCGGGCTGTTATTTTACTAGTATTATTATATTGGATCCAATTTTCTTAACGTATTACTATCATTTACGAAATAATTCATGTATTTTGTCGTTATTTTGATGTTTTCCAAATTTATATGCATAATTTATGAAATATAATTAATTCTAATTATTGCTACTTTATCGTGAATTTCGTCTGAAATTATGTTACATTGATTTTTACGCATAAAATACGTACACAATTTGACAAATTAATTTTATAATTATTATTATTAATATTATTTTCATTATTAGTATTCATTATTTTCATTAACATTACTATTACTTTGGTATTATCAAAATTTATTGTTTTTATTATAATCATCATTTTATTTATTATTAGTATTATTATCATTATTATCTAATTATTTTAATTTTTATTAAGTATTATTATTATTATTATTATTATTATCTTCTTCATCGTTATGGCAATTATTATTATTTCTTTTACTATTTTTGTATTATAGTTATTATTATCGTGTTTTAATTATTATCATTATCTTTATTGTTATTATTTTAATTATTACAACAACTAATATTATTTATTTAATTACATATTTAATAATTATTGAGATAATAGTTCAATTTGTAATTTTCTTCCAAATTTATTTAAAGCCTAGCCCCTTTCTATCTAATTTATTTCAATTCTAGCCTAAATTTAAACTAATCTGGCCCAATTCTAAATCCCAATTTCAATTTCAATTGCTGCAATTCAATTAACACAATTCCTACCTATGATGGATTAAATCTCAGCCGCTGATCTCATATGATCAACGACCGAGATCAATTCTCACCCTTCCTTTCCTTTTTAATTACTACTCCACCCATACCCTCAACCCTAATTCCCATTCCACTCATACCAGCCTCTACCCTTACCAAAACTCTCTCCCTCTCTTCTCCTATGCCGAGGAGCGACAGCCCACTGTCGCCGCCTCGCTTATCCAGCGACCTATCCCTCGCAACCACCATCATCCCAACTCACTTCCTCCATCACTTCCTACTGGAGAAATGCTATCGCAAAGACCCGAACAATCACCCCCACCCTCTTTTTTTCTCCTCTCCTCCTGCTGTTGCTCCGTCTCCTGCGTCCAACCACCGACGAAACCCCCATATTCCCTCTTCTTCTCCACCACAAACCCTTGATGCTGCCATGTCTACTGTTCTCTTCTCTTCGACAAACTTCAGAGGCTTCGATGAAAGGAGCATCGTGAATAGCTCGTAGTCGTTGTTACAGTTAAGAATTCATTAACCAAGAGATTTTTCAATACTGATGTTCACTGTGGTTTTTGTTAAAGTTTGGAATGCCGATGGATTATCACAAGCCCATTTCTGGTTTGAGCTCCTCCATGATTCAATTTTGTCATCTCCTTTCCCATTTATCAGATTGTTAGATATGAACTTAGCAAGTTTTGATTGAGAATATGTGCTTGAAGCTTGTGATTTTTTGTTAATTACCTCTTATAGACTATCATATATGGCAACCCCTAATTTTTACGAGCCTTTACCTTTAATCTAATTCTAGGAATCTGATTTTGGGTTTGCTCTGTTGTGTATTCGATTTCTAAACTTGCTTTTAGTTTCTGTTTCATACTTGTGTACCAGTTTGATAGTTTGATCTATCTGGCCCTTCTTCTTTGAGTTCAAATTTTGGTTGACAACTTTGAGACTTGATTCATTTTGTAACTTTTGATCCTTATTGATTAATTTCAGCATCTTAGCTCTCTAATTGATCTCGTTTCCTTAGTTGGATTTGAATCGCTGTGGTATTTGGTTATTCTTGGTGAGTTTTGATATGCATTTGGTTACTCATTAATTCCTTCATCCCTTTGATTGGTTTTGCTTCCTTCCATGGATTAGTATAGCTTAGTACTTAGTTAATTATGGTAAAGTGTTGACCTATTCGCTCCCTAATTAATTCGATTACTTGATTTTGGGAAACAACTTTGGTGTTGAAAATTTTGCTACTGGTCTATTTATGGTTAGAAAATAAAGTCAGACCCATTTTTGTATGCTAATAGATCTGGCTATTGTAATTAAGGTAAAGGATTCCCTTGATTCACTCTTTAAATTATTTCCTTCAATTACCCAAGTCCTGTATTTTTTCACTATGAAATCACCTCTTTTCCCTCATTATTTCTTGGACTTCACAGACATTTACTACTCTTATATTATTAAGAAGTCTCTTCTATGAACAAGGTTATTGATTGCTAAGTGTTGGGTCCCGAATTTCTCTTATTATTTACTATTGACTGGTATGTCTCTTAATTCATGTACATAACTTATGAGTGTGATAGAAAGCATGAATATAGGGGTTTAAAGCTAATAAATGTTGTCTACTTGATTATGTGATACTTATGAGTGTGATAGAAAGCATGAATATAGGGGTTTAAAGCTAATAAATGTTGTCTACTTGATTATGTGATACAAACTACCACTATTTGTTGATCATGTATTAGTTATATGAATGCCAAGAATTTTCTTGGTGTTGTTTTGGTGTATGTTGTATGGAACAGAGAGCCTTAAACGCATCTTACACCTTGACATGGGCAATGCCTAGGACCCTTGAGGTTATCAAGAAACTTTTCCATGTCAGGACCAATATTAGGAATCGTTAGGGGGCTCCTCGATATTTTGTATGTTTATTTTGGCAGGTTATTTGCTAGTGGATCTATTTGGGAACTGGGAAGAGTTTCCAGGGATTTAGGGAGTCTCCAAAGACTTGGATTCTATTTTATCTTATTTTTATTTCCTTTTTCATTCATTATTTGATCTGTAATATTATTGTATAAACCTTGATAATAATGAAAGATTTAAGGGGATCCTATAGGGGAGGGGCAAACTACGTGCTGCCTATTTTATCTATTTGAAAATGTAGAAAGCATGGCTATAGATATTAATTAATCTCCAACATCTATAACATGTTAACTTAATTAGAGATATTGTCAATACACTTAATTTGTAATTTTCAGCATGCTTACAGTAATCTTGCATATTAGAAATTCCGTCTATGATGTTTATGTTCACTACATGCTTGTACAAATTTTGATTCTTCCTATAGCTATCTTTAACTTCTGCCCGTTAATGTAATGAATCTTCCGTTCATTCTCATATTTTTGCCTTTCATGTACTGTTAGAGCTTGTCTGTAGTGGTCTCAAGTCATTTATGACTTGCAGAGACCGGTAGTTCGGTGCCCGGGCCATCTGTTTGGTCTTTATGGCCATTTCCTTATTTTTAGAGCTTCAACATTGGAAATCATTGACTTCAGTCAACATTCTTAGTTATTATGCTCGTAATTGAATTTTGATAGTTTTGTTGGCTTCGAAGCATGGACTTTGGTCTAAGATGACCTTTTGTCGGGATCCAGGAGTTATTCAGCTTTAAATTCACTCTCATTCTGTGTTTTCAATCCAGTTGGGCTTGTTTTGTTGACTTTGGTCAACATTTAGAGAAGACAGCCTCGGATGGAAATTCTGTTAGTGCTGTTAGCTCCGGAACATCAATTTTAGGCTAGAGGGACCATTGGTTCAGGTCTCGAGGCTTCCAGACTTGATTTTGGCCATTGAGTTTCGTTTTAGAAATAGTTGGCCTAAGGTTGATCTTTGGGCGTGGGGACCTACTTTTTGTTAAATCAACCTCTAATGGGGTTTTCATCAATTCCTTTTGATCCAGAATGCCATTTCAAGTCAAATAGCTCTATTTGTTTGTGTTCGTGGGACCCCAGATGAATCTCGAGGGTCTATTTAAAGTTTTAAGCTTAGCTGAGTTTTGTTGTACCTGTTGGGTACGCATTTGTGGGAATTTGACCCCATTTACGGCCACCACAATTGTGGTGAAATACCGCATTTGTGGTGTTTTTCTACATTTGTGGTGCTTTGGCCGCATTTGCAGAGTTTGCAATTGCAATAAAAGTACCGCAATTGCAGTATCTGCTGGCAATGTATAAAGTTAAACCTTCTCCTTCATTTCCTCATTTCCAACTTCGTTCCACCATTATCAAAAGCTCCAAAACACTAATTTCTTCACTTTTGGCCATCAATTTCTTGGGGCAAACTCACCATAGCTTCGTGAGCACTTTTTCTTCATTAATTCGGTAAGCTTTTGTTAAATTCCAACCTTTCATTCTCTTAATGCCCTCTTTGATTTCTTGAAGTGGGTGGGCTGTTTTAATATTGATTTTAATGCCCAAATCCTTCAATTTTCTGGGCATGCACTCGTATGATCATCATGATCAGTTTGTACTCTTCCGTATCTAGCCTTGGGTTACAGAGCCCACGAGCTCGTCGGTGGCATGGATTTCAACCCGACTATTATTATAGCAAGATGTGTTTCGTTGGTCTTCTTTTGACGTGTAGATTATTGTTTTGATAGTACTTTCATGATTTGGAGCTTCTTAGAGTAGTTTGAGCCTGGACGAAGTTATTCCCGCAGCTAGTCATAAGACGACAGGTAGGTTATGGTTTTCCCTATCTAGACTCTGCGTATATAGACTAAGTGCACTAATTAGTATCCTTGGGTGGGTTGTGATAAGTGGGTACCCTAGATCTTGTCTCCCTTTCTATCTATTTATTTCATACGCTATTTGTAGTATTCGTGTAGCCTTGAGATTTCACCCTTGTGGCCTCGTGTGGCCTTTGTTTATGACCCTGGACCATAGACAATGGGATAATTAGGAATGTCCATGAGTCCCGGATATTGTGACCTTATTAGGTTGGATATCCATGCTGTAGAACCTCTTGTGCCTATGCAGGGCCGATAGGAATGTGTGTGAGCCACTTTAGGCTAACTTCATTGTCTGCGAGCATATCATTCATGAAAAAGGATTTTTCAGCATATTTTACTACAATTTTTGGCTTCAGGCCAACTATCACCGGTTTTTCTAAACTTGCATGGCCCTGGGGGTCCATTTTTGGTATAAATGAATAAAATGAGATTTAGATAATTTCACACTGGTGTTTCCACTGATACTAGGCTCGACATGACCGTAGCACTAGACATGATTTTCTACAAATTTAGACCTGGACACACGCCGGGCACCCTATTTAGGGATTTGAGACTTGATTCTGATTTAGACCTGGCTATGCTCCAGGCACCCCTTTGATAGGGTTATTGAGGCATATTATTGATTTTAGACCCGGATATACTTTAGGCACCCTTGAGAAAGGTCTTTTGAGATTACTACTACGATTTTAGACCCAGTTCGATTCTGGGCAGGTACTATGAGGTTCTGAGTTTTGAGATCTACTGTTTGAGTTTGGCACAATTTATATGTGGTTGATGAGTAGACCTCCATGGACCCTGCCATTCTTGGGAAACTGGCTACGGGCTGATGCATGCGCTAGGAGGAGGGGTGTACGCCGGAGTAGAGGTATATGGGTAGAGTCCTTTCATGGGTCCTGCCTCTTCATGGGCCTTTGGGGTACCTGAGGGGGAACATACGGGTTACTTCTACATCATATCATTATCATGCATTTGGTATTCCGATTCCACCCTTGTTTGCTGTGTGTTTAGTGTACGCTCCAGTTGTATGGGCAGCCAGAGGGTTTATTTTCACTTGATTATGTTCCTCGGTTGTATGGGTGGCCATTGGGATTGTAGGTAGATTACATTACTTCTCTTATTTTGTAGAACTAGTATGGACCTTTGGTACTGATTGGATGAGTGGTTTTAGCCTGAAGAGGCACCAACTTTGGGACTAAGATTATTGAGAGGCTAGTGGGTCCCTTATTATCGAGATGCTGATTGTCTAGCTTTCTGAGCGGTTGTGGGGTATTGATTACTGTTTTTATCCTTGCTTGATTAGCATATTTAGATGCTTGTAGGTTAGTTATTCCATATTAGGCTTGACTTGTGAGTTGATTACGTTTATTTTTATCTTGGTATGTGATGTCTTAGGCATGCTTTTGTTAGTTTATGATTTCTAGTTCGATTGTTGGCTTGCTTCCCTTCTTTCCTTTTATTTTTGAAGTTACCGGTATACCGCCCATCTCTTTAAATTTTCTTTATATATACTATTGTTGCAAGGATCCTTGGTGCGTCGTTCATCCTTCTTTCACCTGTGTTTCTGTGTATGTATATCTTCTGTGCTAGCATGTTTTACTTGTACTCTTGGTTGAATTACTCTTGTGCTAGTTTCCTTATGCTTTCTCCTTATTCTCTGTGACTTTTTTCCTTGCATTCTGCTTATTATCGCATCTATATTTTATATGTGCTCAGTCAGTTGATGAGGCTTACTGGGTACCCATTGCTTAGCAATTGGTACTCATACTACACTTCTGCAATTTTTGGTGCAGATATTAGTGTGAGCTTTTGCCATTGATCGCGTTAGAGACTCGTGAAACTTTTAGAATCTTCAAGACTTGGGTAAGTTCCTCACGGTCGAGGCTTGACAAGATCTCATCTTTGTACTGTTACTCTTTGTATATTCAGAGACAATTGTACTTATCTTTTGTTACTTTTAGCACTTTATTCTATTAGAAGCTTTTGTACTGTCGATAACAAGTCTTAGGGTTAGTGTAGTTTTCTTATATCTATTATGGTTTTTGCTTTGGCTTGTCTTTATCTTATTCTGCTTTTATTTATTTTAGCTTATCATGTGTATTGGTTAGGTGGTAGCCCATTACTAACCGTTCTGGTCTACAGGAATTGATTTGCCTACTGAGGGGTTGTAGGTGCCATCATGACCTGAGAAATCGGGTCGTGACAGCTTGGTATCAGAGCCTAGGTTCACCGGTGTCATGGTACAAAAGCAAGTGTCTAAGTAGAGTCTCGCAGATTGGTATGATGACGTCCGTATCCTATCTGCGGGAGGCTGCAGGGCATTATTAGGAAAAGTTCCATTTTATTATCTCCTTATCATGCATTCCTGGCTCTATTAACTTTTAAACATCGACTGTTTCATTCCTTCTTAGATGCCTAAGATGAGTTTGACAATAGGTGATGTGGTGGCTTCTGTGCCTGTTGCTTCAGTGCTTCCATAAGTGCCAGAACTTTAGAGTGAGAGTCGATTGCATCAGATAGGGGATGTGGGGTCAGTGCAGCCTCCGATAAGATTATTGGCTACTCCAGTTCTTCGGGACACCATGGCTAGGACTCTGAGTCCTCCACTGGGTGTTTCAGTGCCTTTGTATGGAGCAGTACCTGGATCTTCGAGCAGTGTTTCAGCTAGGGTTTAGCTTCCAGTTCTTCAGTAGGGTTGTATGTCAGTGTTGGACTATGAGGCAAGGTTTCATGAGATGGTTAGACATACTTCTAGGGTTGTGCCTTTAGAGTTGGATAGGATTCAGAGCTCTGGTGGGGGTTTGATTACAGTTAGGATGACTTTTCTTCAAGTAGTTGATCATGCTTGGGCTGTTGAGGATTTATGTCGTGAGGCATATGGAGGCAGTAGTAAGAAGCATAGTTGTCAGGGCAATTTTTGAGGTTCTCAGACTCGAGGTAGGGGATTGTCTTCTAGGGATCAGTTCCATTGCTTCTTATCTAGCGGATCGGTTTTAGTTGCTCACAGGTTCCAGAGAGTGGCTGTGTAGGGCATGTTGGGAAGAGTAGAAATGGTATGGATCATATTCATTGTGGTTTGCCTTCAGAGTTTGTAGGTCGTGGTGGCCAGTCTGGTTCAGTGAGATCTTCCTGTTGGGCTTCATCTGGTAGAGGCTATTTTCGATGTGGTGAGCATGGGCACTTTGCTAGGAATTTCCCTACGATTGTGTATCTTGGCCAGCCTGGTTATTATAATTGTGGGGAGATTGGTCACCTTTATAGAGCTTGTCCCTGTCGAGAGATGATTGAGCCCTCATCTTTGACTACTCAGTCCAGTGATAGATACCGTTAGTTCGATGCCCCTCTTGGTGGGCCAGAGGTAGAGGTTCCCGATATTGTTGCTCCAAGTATGACTCTGTTTACCTTCGGTTGGTGATAGCCTTGCTCGCATTACGATTCGCCCTTTTTTTGTATTTGCTTATGTGCTTTCCTATTTTACTTGTTTAGTTTATTTACTATTTGAGTTTGTAGTTCTATTTGCGTGTTTTTTAGTAGTTTGTCTCTTTTTAATAGTAGATGGGGTGAGTTGTCCCTGAGAGGTGTTTCCCCGAGGTGGTAGCTCATGGGTTGATTTTATTAGGCTCGTTTTCTGTTTGTTGTAGCTCTGGACTTGTTTAGGTCTTCTTTGGCTAGCGGTACTAGATGGTTGTTGCCTAGGCCATTGTCTAACATTGCTAGAGGTTCCTTGTGTTGGTTTAGTGTGGTACCGGTGTTAGTTCCAGAGTTTGAGGCCCGGTCTTAAGTCGAGTGGTGTGGGTTATGCTGGTGAGTATTGGTCAGTTTTGCTTTTCTTAGGTGATTTGAATCGACCTTCCTTAGTTGTTTGGTTTAGTAAGTTAGCAGGTATGGGTTGCTTTTGTGTGTATTCCTTTTGTTTTAAGTCTGGTTGAGATACTTTCTTGCTCTTCCCAGTTCCAGCTGATATGATTGAGTTTGACTGTTGCATGGTGGTTGAGTTCTAGCTTTATCTATTTGACTAAGTGTTTATTGTGGTATTGTGGTTGAGGTTTGACTATGGAATTGTGGCATTATGAGCATGTTTTTGCCTATAGAATGTTGGTTGAGTTAGGCATTTGGCCTACCCTCGTTCCGTTGTATCAAGTGTTGCCGGTAGGAGTTGTAGGAGCTAAGATAACGACTCCAAGTTGCATTTGAGAGAGAGCTTGTTAGGTTCAGTGTTTCCTTTGGGTTTGCAAAGGAGGGTGCTGACTCTTTGCTCACGCTTTGTGTTTTAGTAAGCTAGCTGAGGGGATGATCAAGAGTTTGCTCTGGCTTGGGTGTTGGTGCATTTCTTCGACCAAATTTTGATTATCAGTGGCTTTTCCCTTCGGTTAGTTTGAGGTTTCAGTAGCAGTTATGGTTTGGGCAAACGGCATGTTCAGATCCTAGCTGACTCCAGTTCCTATGTGTTTATCGGCAGTGTATGAGTCTACGCAGAGGTTCGACAGAGGTATTGGTTGCCAACTAGTATTGGGTTTCAAAATCGTGGGCTAGCAAACTACTCTGGATGATTCGTGGTTAGTTCTTTTTGGTTGCAGCTTCTTGAGTTGGAAGGCAATGATTTTGGACAACTTAGCTCCCTTATTTCATCTATGGAATGACAGTTGGCCTTGGACACCTAGTCCTTGTCTAACCTTTGAGTTAGGCTGGACATTCTAGATTCCAGCAGTGTTCTAAATAGTACGAGGTTCTTTCTACTATGGTTGGACAAACTCAGTAGCGTAAGTTCAAGATTCAGCGGTAGTGTATTATGTGTGATCAGATTGTACGGGTTGAGACTAGCGAGGCTATTGTGGGTTCTAATGATACTTTGAGATTGGTGGTCGCCTTTGTATCGCGAGGGTTTGAAAGCTTGGTTTTTTGGTTCTTCAAGGGTTGTCTGTTATGTGAGGTTCTAGTGTTGGTTAGGCTCGGCTAGTGTGGACTAGCAGTTTGGTATATTGCATGCTTAAGAGTTGATGGTATGGTGTGCTGATGTAGTAGAACGGTTGATTTAAACCAAAGAGGTGAATTGATGGGTTATGCAAATTTCTATATCTAGATGGCGATCTTGGACTTCAGGCACCCTTTCCTTGCCTACGGGGTGTTTTGACTTGATATTCACAGCGTGGTTGACTTTTTCCTAAGTTGAAACTAGTAAGGTGATTTTAGAATTCACGTAGTGTTCGAGTGTGTTGAGCTTAGTTGGTGGTTACAGACCTCGTGGTAGGCTTACCACACTCCTTACAGGGTCTTGGTTTTGGTTTGGGTCATTTGGGAAGGTTGCCTAGGTTCATTCGATTTCTGTTGTTTCAGACTTGGCGGGGTTCAGCAAGGTTGGGTTAATTCTATAGTCAGAAGGTTTTCCGTCGGCACAGGGTGTTCATACATGCCTTTTGCAAACCTGGTGTGCAAGCTTTAGTCGAGTTTAAATGGTTAGTTCAGTCACTTGGTCCAGATGAGTTCATGTGGCGAGGCTGGTGTTAGAAAAAGATCTTCCTTTGGTTAGTGGTCAGTCGTGGTAAAACTACAACAGTTTTCGAGGATGCGCATCGGGTTAGTATGTTGGAGGTCAAAAGATAGTAAGCCATAGCTTAGTTTAGATTAAATCGGAGTAAAAATGGTGACTTCATTCGTGGTGGAGTACAAGCAGGAACTAGGGATCTATGGCGTGTCTGTTGATACTTTGAGAGTGGATCCAGTGTGCGGCTTGTGTGCAACTTCATAGCTATGGTGCAAAAGGATTCATATCAGAATAAAGGGTTTTGCAGATCAGCGGGTTCATGAGTTGGAGTTTTAGGCTAATGGCTTTTTTCAAGGTAAACTTGGTTGTAGTGTTAAGGATTTGGATTATGTGTATTGATCACCTTGGTTCTCTGGTTTAGGTATCGAGTCGGTGCTTTATGGTTGATATTCTAGAGATTTGGTTTGGTTGATAAGTTTTTAGAGTTTGGGATATTAAGGTTGGAGTCTAGCTTGGCTAGAGTGAAGTTAAGGCTTGGTTGTTTTCTTTGGCTTCGTTCTGTAGGGTGCCGTCCGTTCGAGGAGGCTACCCGGGTTGTTCGAGAGAGTAGTGCGGGCTTTGTATCCGTAATTGTTAAGCTTTTGTTTTTCCATTTCTTCTTAACTTTCGGGGACAAAAGTCCTTTTTAGTAGTGGATGATGTAATGACCCTTTCGGTCATTCTCGTATTTTTGCCTTTCTTGTACTGTTAGAGCTTGCCTATAGCGGCCCCAAGTCATTTATGACTTGATGGGACCGGTAGTTCAGTGCCTGGGCCGTCTGTTTGGTCTTTATGGGCATTTACTTATTTTTTGAGCTTCAACATTGGAAAACATTGACTTCACTCAACATTCTTAGCTATCGTACACGAAATTAAATTCTGACAGTTCCATTGGCTCCGGAATGTGAACTTTGGTCTAGGAGGACCTTTTGTCGGGATCCGAGAGCTATTCATCTTTAAATTCTCTCTTGTTCTGTATTTTTAAGCCAGTTAGGCTTGTTTGGTTGACTTTGGTCAACATTTGGAGAAGACGGCCTCGAATGGAAATTATGTCAGTGTTGTTAGCTCTAGAACATTGATTTTAGGCTAGAGGGACCATTGGTTCGGGTCTCAAGGCTTCCAGACTTGATTTCGGCCATTGAGTTTCATTTTAGAAATAGTTGGCCTAAGGTTGATCTTTGGGCGTGGGGCCCACTTTTTATTAAATCGACCTCTGATGGGATTTTCATCGATTTTGTTGTATCCAGAATGCCATTTTTAGTCAAATAGCTCTATTCGTTTGTGTCCATGGGACCCCGGATGAATACTGAGGGTCCATTCAAAGTTTCAAGCTTAGCGGAGTTTTGTTGTACCTGTTGGGTCCGCAATTGCGGGCATTTGACGGCATTTGCAGCCACCACAATTGCAGTGAAATGTCGTATTTGCGGTGTTTTTCAGCATTTGTGATGCTTTGGCCACATTTGTGGAGTCTACAATTGCGATAAAAGTATGACGACCCAAAACTGGGCCATGATGGCGTCTACATAACCCCCCGGTAGGCAAGCCAAACCCAACAATGTAGAAGACAATAAAGCAGTTAAAGTAAGGAAAAACGGAAGACATAAATGAAAAGACAGGGCCAATAGCATATATACATACCATCGTATAAAAAATACTCCCTCCATCCCATTTTATGTGGCATACATTGACTTGGCATGGTTTTTAAGAAAAAAAAGACTTTTAAAACTTGTGGTTTAAAATAATCCTTGAATATTTGTGTGGTTGTAAATCATTTCATTAAGGGTAAAAGGAGAATTTCAAAGTTAAAATTATTCTAATTATAGAAAGGTGATATTCTTTTTTAAAATTATTCTAATTATAGAAATGTGACATTCTTTTTTGGACGGACTAAAAAAGAAAGTATGCCACATAAAATGGGACGGAGGGAGTACATAAGAAGGCCCTAAAGTGACCAACAAGACAAAACAGACTCGAGAACCAACTCGGACCTGGTGTCACTAGTACAAGAGCGACTAAAGCAAGGAATAGCTATACGACAGACTCTGTCTATCCAAAATACAAAATATAGACAGAATATACAACATGGAAAGCATGTAAAGTTTCCAAGAGCACCGGGAGCTCACCACGATCCGAACTGCAACAGGCCTCGAACGACAGGAAAGTTAGTGAGGGTGGTTCGTACTAGGTGCTGCATAAGAAAAAGATGCAGAATATAGTATGAGTAACAAAACAATGGGTACTCAGTAGGTATCATAGGCCGACCGAGCGTAGATAGATAATATGTAGAATAAAATACATGAAAGTACACAAAATATAGGGATCCACCTAATTCTAGTTATAAAACAAAAAACAGAAATAATTGAACCAACAAGAGGGCAACAATAATAACATCAATACAAGCAACCGACAATCCAAGTACACTCAAGTCAATGCAATGCTATGAGAGATGACGTGATGTATGAATGCATAATATTATAAACCCGGAATACCGCATCAGGCACCCAAAATACCGCATCGGACTATGCATATATATGTATGTGTGCATATAGTAAGTAAAAGCCCGAAATAACACATCCGGGGTTCGGAATACCGCATCTGACTATAAGTGTATATATGTATAAAAATAAGACCCGGAATAACGCATCGGGTGTCCGGAATACTGCATCGGACTATGAGTATATAAATTTGAAAATAGCAAAAAAAAGGTCTGGGAATATCCCTTGGACCAGCATAAAAGTAGCACCTTTCCTTTCCTTTCTGAAAATCAGTAGTAAACCCAGTACAATTCTTCAAACATCCCAAAAACCACAGTAACTATCGTAAATCCCCAGTATTTGAACCAAAAGCCTCAAAAACCTTTCTTTTCCGTATCAATAGTATGCAATGCAGTATGAGCATGAAACATACAAAATCAGAGAAAGTAGCACACCACAAGGCACAACAGGGCAAAATACCCTCCAAACCAAGAGAATTGACCTGGAAACGTCATCCAAATCCAACCTATGGTCTTGGGCCCACAGTTATGCACAACCAACAATTAAAGCAAAAATAGCAAAAAATAATAACGGAGACCACTACGAGCATCTACTCTACGTCTAAAATATCCTAAAAGCATATCAAGGATTCTATGCTAGGTATAACCATACTACGGGCTCCTAGACTAAGGATAGCATGAATAGTTCTAATCTATGATCCGAAATGGCCAAAATAGAATAAGTCACAAGATTTAAGCCTAATACTACCTATAGTCTGACCTAACGTTTCAGTAACATATAATATATAAAACCTAACTAAACTCAGTCTAGACGGTAAACCGTAACCTACCTCAGGGCCGAACTGCAAGCACGACCCATTACTCGTGTGTCATCCCCTTCTGAATAGCCTCAAAAAGCTGCCATGCTATCAAAAACACAACCCAGGTTTCAAGGAGAGAAGAATGACACCCTATTTCTATACAAAAAATTGGGCCAAAAATTGGGTCGGAAAAATGACCCTCAGGGCCTGCGCAACGAAACAGAAAATAAAATTTATAATTATGCTCGCGGTGGGTTAAGGAACCCATACCCAAATTGGGCTCGAACGGAGCTCATTTTGGGGCCCAAAATAGTCACGAAGTGCTACTAATTCAAGGGATCAAAAATGAGAAAACTCGGAATTAAAGGCAAAAGCTTACCCCAACCAGAGAGAAATACGCCGCGGAGGTGAGTTGCACGAACTCATGAGCATGCAGCCCCAAGAGAACATATTTCTACAAGTAATGCCCAAGCTTGAGGATTAACAACATTGGAGTTTTAGCGGGAGAATTACGAGAATAAACACGTAAGGAGGAGAGGGGTGACGAGGGAACTTATCGGGTGAAGAATACTGAAGCAAGGGAGATGGAAATTTGAGCTTGGGAGTTCAGCTATGGAGTTGGTTGAAATAGTGAAGGAGAAAACGAAGTTGGATCTTTAAATAGTTTCCAGGGGTCCTTCATCGCAATCGCGACAGGACCCCCGCGTTCGGGGAGAACAGCTGGCTCGACCATCGTGATCACGATGGTGCAGCCCGCGTTCGCAAAGAGGAAAGTTGAGTCGGGTCCCAGCTGGCTTCATCGCGAATGCGACGAGCAACCTTCGCGATCGTGATGGTCAAGAAACTAGACCATCGCGAATGCGATGAAAGCTCCATGATCACGATGAAAGCTCCACGATCGCGAAGACCAAAATGGTCTGCAACCTAATGCAGCAACCATCAATAACACTAAGGCCAAACATCTTCTGGTGGATCCTCGGGATTCATCCGGAAGCCTGTGAACATAAACCAACTATGCTACCCTACCAGAAATGAAATTCCAGACTCAATGGAATCGATGAAACTCTCAACGAAGATAGTTTTAACGAAAAGTGGGCCCCATGCCATAAACTAACTCGGAACTCAAAACCCAAAAATAAGTTCGAAAGCCCCGGAACCCAAACAAAAGGTTCCCCTAGCCAAAAGTTGACATTCCAGAGCTAACGGTGCTGACGGAATTTCCATCTGAGGTTGTCTTCTCTGAATGTTGACCAAAGTCAACCCTACCAGCCAAACTGACTTGAAAACCCACAAAGCAACAAAAAACCAAACCGAAACACTCAGACCCAAACTAATGGTCCCACTAGATCAAAATTCCCATTCCAGAGCCAACGGAACTGTTGAAATTTGATTTTGAGCATGTTTATCAAGAAAGTTGACCGAAGTCAAAGATTTTCTAAGTTCAAGTTCTAAAATAGGGAAATGATCATAACGACCTAACGAACAGCTCGGGCACTAAAATTTTAGTCCCGACAGGTCATAAATGACCTGTAGCCGCTAAGGGAAAGCTCGAAACACGGAAAAAGCATGAAAAATGGGAAAATGACCGAGAGGGTCATTACAACATCCACTACTAAAAGAACTTTCGTTCGTGAAAGTTAAAGGAGGGAAAACACCAGAAGACTCAAATAAAGATGGATACTAAGGCCGAACCACTCACTCGGAAACCCAGGTAGCCTCCCAGACTAGAAGGCACCCCACAGAGCTAAACCAAAGGAAAACTACCTACCCTCAACACCTCACCAGCCAAACTAGACTCTAACCTTTAACTCTAAATCCTCCAAAGATCTCCCAACCAAACTAACCCTCAAGAATATCGATCGAAAGCACCGATATAACACTAAAACTAGAGAACCGAGTTGATCAATACACAGGATCAGCATCTTTAACATCACAACCAAGTTTACCCAGAAAAGCCACCAGCCTAAAACTCCAACTCATGAACCGCTGATCCACGAAACCCCTTATTCTAATCTGAATCCTTTGGCACCATAACTACGAAGTTGCACACACGCTTCACTCTCGAGCTACTCTCAAAGTATCAATGGACACGCCGGAGATCCCTAGTTTCCGCTTGCACTCCACCATGAATGAAGTCATCCTTTATACTCAAATTCTACCCAAGCGATGCTATAACTTACTAGCCTCGACATCCAAGATAACAACCCGTAGTGTATCCTTGAAAACTAGAGTTATTTGTCCCAACTAACCATCAACCAAAGAACAAACACTTTTGCTAACATCAAACTCGATAATTGAACCCAACTGAACCAACCATCTGAACCCGACTAAACCAACCATATGAACTCGATACCAGGGTTGGAAATGGCATGAATGAACACCCTGTGTCAATGGAGAAATTTCCAAACTCTCGAATAAAGCCGACCTCGCCGAACTATGCCAAGTCTGAATCAACTGAAAATGAACGAACCAGGGTAACCTTGCCCAAAAGACCCAAACCAAGACTAAGCCTCTGCAAAGAGGGTGGTAAGCCTACCACAAAGTCTGTAATCATCAGCCAAGCTCCAAACTCTACGAAGTACTACTGCTACTCAAAATACTCAAACATCATTCGGATTTGAAATCGTCTTACTAGTCTCACCTCAAGAAGAAGTCCACCTCGCCATGAATATCAAGCCAAAACACCCCTAAGGCAAAAGGGAAAAAGGTGCTTGGGGTTCAAGGTTGCTATCTAGCTATAGAAATTTTGCATAAACCTTCAACTCATCTCTTTGGCTTGAATCAACCGCTCCACTGCACCAGCACACAAGACCATCATCTCTGAAGCATACAACATACCAAACTTCTCACCCATACCAGCTGAGTCTAACTAACACTGGAACCCCACATAAAAGACAACCCTTGAAGAACCAACAACCCAAGATTTTAAACTCTTTGGATACAAAGGCGACCACCATCCTCAAAGTATCATTAGAACCCATAATAGCCTCGCTAGTCTCAACTCGCACAATCTGATCACACATATTACCCTACTACTATAACTTGAGTTTACGCCACTGAGTCTATCCAACCATAGTAGAAGGAACCTCATACTATCTAGAACACCGCTAAAAGCTGGAATGTCCATCCTAACTCAAAGGTTAGCCAAGGACTAGGTGTCCAAGGCCAAATGCCACTCCATAATCTGAAATAGGAGAGCCAAGTTGTCAAAACTCATTGCCTTCCAATTCAAGAAGCTGCAACTGAAGATAATTATCCATGAACCACCCAAAGTAGTCCGCTAGCCCATAACTCTGAAACCTAATTCCAGTTTACCAACTAATGTCTCTGTTGAACCCATGAGTAAACCCGTACACTGTCAAGGAATACTTAGGAACCGGAGCCCACTAGGCTCTAAATATAAATTTTATCCAATCTGTAGATGCTACTGAAACTTGGGTCCTCCAAAGAATGTAGCAAGGTAATCACAGCTGATGCAACAAGCCCCTAAAAGTAGTACTGGAAAAGCCTACCACCTCGACTCCTACTGGAAGGAATCCTGCCACTGAATTTACCCAAGTACAATGCCACTGCACTCTGTAGTCGGTCAAATTAACCTATCAACCCGCAAACCAAAGCATACCCGCAGTCCTCACCTTGGTCAACTACTAGCAACCTATACATACCGACAATGAGTCATCTCCCTCCTTTCCGAAACCCAACAACAAACTTTCCAAGGAAACACCAAACCTAACAAGCGCTCTCTCTCATATGCAACCTGGAGCTATTCCCTTAGCTCCCACACCTCCTACCAGCAACACTTGATATGATAGAATGAGGGTAGGCTGAATGCCTAACTCAACCAAAGAAAAAAAATGCTATAAACAAAAATCCAATCGCAAAGCCATAATTCCAAAGTCAAACCCCAGTCACGATGCTATAACTGACACTTAGACAGACAGTTAAAGCCAGAACCCGCCCACAATGCCATACTCAAACTTGATTATATCATCCAGAACTGGAAAGGGCAAAAAGAAACTCATCTGGATTTAGAACAGAAGGAACCATGAAAACAAACCATACATGCTAACTTACCAAACCCAACACTAAGGTAGGTCGATTTAGATCACTCGAGAAAACAAAACCAACCGATTCTCATCAGCATAACCAACACCACCTGACTTAAGATAGGAGTTCAAACTCTGGCACTACCACCGGTACCACACCATACGAACAGAACAACTCCTACCATACGATAGATAATGACCTAGGCAAAGACCACCTAAGGCCGCTAGACTAAAGAAAACACTCAGCCCAATCCTAGAACCAAGACTAAAACCAGAGATAAAGCTAACAAGACCTGCCCACGAGTCAAACCCCAGGTAGTGACCTCACAAGGTCAACACACACCATCCACGACTAAGGATTCAACTACTGAGGGCTCAGATACGAACATCCCAAAATCATAAGTACTACCATAGGAGGGAATAAGTAAATCTACAACTGATCAGAAGGCTGCTACCCAACACTACAAGAAGATAGCCTACTCTAAAGCACCTAAAGTCTCGATAAGCGTCCGTACACCCAAGGAACTCACACAAGAGCACACAATCCCTTCGGCATCCTATAATATCAGAGCGCATACTGAACAACCAGCAAACAAGAATTCAAACACAATATGGATGATATGATGGAACTAGGCATGACCGTAGTGTTGTATGCACCTCCCCAGGCACTCGCAACTCATGGTCCCTAGTCTTGATTGGCAAGATCCATGGAGGTCGAAGTGACCATATACAAAATTAAGGGATCTCAAAGCATAATTTCTCAGAGTCAATCCGGGTCTAAAATAATAAACCGCATATCTCAGACACCTACATAGGGTGCCTAAAGTGTATTTGGGACTAAATCCATAATAAAAGCATGTCTAGCGCTATGGCACAACCGAGCCTAGTAGCAGTATGAACATCGATGATAAAATCCTCATAATACTCCTTTTTACTCCAAGAGAATCCATAAAGTCAGTTCCAAATCCCTTTTATAATCATTTTATCAAAAACAGGCCCTTAAGGCCATGCAAGTCTTACAAAACATTTATAGTAGGCTCGTAGACAAAACAGTAGTAAAATAAGCAGGAAACCCCTTTGCATGAATTATATGATCGCAAACAGACAATAGCTTAATGGCTCATAATCAACCTATCAGCCCTGCACAGGCAGAATCAGCTCTACAACATACATAACCAACCTAAAATCACAACTCGATGTCTGGGACTCGCGGACATTCCCAAATATCCCACTATTTATAGTCCAAAGGCATATACAAAGGCCACGCAGGGCCATAAGTGTAATACTACAACCAACGCAAGAAATAAGATGGCAGAAGAAGCGGGCAAGGTCTGGGGTGCCAACCTAGAATACCTAGCCCAAGGATCCTAATTAATACATTTATAATCGATAAACGTGAAGTCTAAGGTAGGGGAAATCATAACCTTAAACCTAGCCAAAGCACCTCTCGAAAAACCGGGTGCTGCCCATACCCGTGATACAGATACACCCTCTATAAGGCTCGGAGTCTAAGCCATGGTGCCTTGAAGAACTGGGTAGCCATATATGACACCGGATGTTGGGCTAGGCCCAAACCCCTTTTTAGCTGAAGCGGTAAGCCCATACTCTGAAATCCCAGGGCTGAAGGAAGCACTAGAGTAACAGGCATTAAAGCCTCATCATCGCCTGCTGTCGTACTCGTTCTGCATTTCTGAGAAGGAAGGAAACAACTGAAGTTTTAGAAGTCGATAGAGTCAAGGATGCATGATAAGGAATCAAACAAGATGGAATCTTTCCTAGGAATGTCATATAGCCTCTCGCAGATAGGATACGAACGTCATCGTACCAATCCACAAGACTCTACTAGACACTTGCTCTTGTACTGGCAAGACCGGTGAACCTAGCTCTGATACCACAACCCAAAACCAGTCCATGATGGCGCCTACATAACCTCGCGGTAGGCAAGCCAAACCCAACGATGTGTAAGACAATAAAGCAGTTAAAGTAAGGAAAAGAGGAAGACATAAATGAAAAAACAAGGCCAATAGCATATATATATATACCATTGTATAAAATATAAAATATAGACAAAATATACAAGATGAAAAGCATGTAAAGTCTCCAAGAGCACCGGGAGCTCATCGCGACTCCGAACTGCAACAGGCATCGAACAACAGAAAGGTCAGTAAGGGTGGCTCGTACTAGGTGTTGCATTAGAAAAAGTTGCAGAATGTAGTATGAGTACCAAAATAATGGGTACTCAGTAGGAATCATAGGCCGACCGAGCACAGATAAATAATATATAGAATAAATTACAGGAAAGTACATAAAATACAGGGATCCACCAAATTCTAGTTATAAAATCGAAAACAAAAATAATTGAACCAACAAGAGGGCAATAATAATAACATCAATACAAGCAACCGACAATCCAAGTACACTCAAGTCAATGCAATTCTATGAGATATGATGTGATGTATGAATGCATAATAGTATAAATCCAGAATACTACATCGGGCGCCCGGAATACTGCATAGGACTATGCATATATATGTATGTGTGCATATAGGAAGTAAAAACCCAGAATAAAACATCGGGGGTCTGGAATACCGCACCAGACTATAAGTGTATATATGTATAAAAATATGGCTTAGAATAATGCATCGGGTGTCCGGAATATCGCATCGGACTATGAGTATATAAATTTGAAAATAGCGGAGAAAAGGTTCGAGAATATCCCTTGGATCGGCATAAAAGTAGCACCTTTCCTTTCCTTTCTAAAAATCAGTAGTAATCCTAGTACAACTCTTCAAACATCCCAAAAACCACAGTTACCATAGTAAATCCCCAGTATTTGAACCAAAAGCCTCGAAAACCTTTCTTTTCCGTATCAATAGTATGTAATGCAATATGAGCATGAAACATACAAAATCAGAGAAAGTAGCACACCTCAAGGCACAACGGGGAAAAATACCCTCCGAACCAAGAGAACTGACCTGGAAACGCCATTCAAATCCAAGTTATGGCCTCGAGCCCACAGTTATGCACAACCAACAATTAAAGCAGAAATAGTAGAAAATAATAACGGAGACCACTATGAGCATCTACTCTACTTCTAAAATATCCTAAAAGCATATCAAGGATTCTATGTGTCACGATCCAATTTCTCGATCATGATGGCACCTACAACCCCCGGTAGGTGAACCAATCCCCGTAGCCCAGAACAGTTAGTAATGGGCTACTATCTAACAAATAAGAGAACAAGACGAAGAGAACAGATAAAAGGACTATAAATATATACATATGCAGAAACTAAATCAAACCCCAAGACTTGGTATCATAGTATAGAGCCAAAACTACATACATGGAGTACAACAATCCAAAACAATATATACAGATGTCTCTGAGTGGTAATAGAGTACATAAAGCAAAAGATAAACTAAAGCTAAGCTTCGATCGCCAAGAGCTCACCCTCAGCCTGAAGTAGTCCCCAACAGATCTCCAAGCACGAATCACAACGATCTAACGGCGATGGCCCACGCTAGGATCTGCACCCAAAGATGCAGGGGATAGGGGTGAGCACCAAATGCGAAGCATAAGGTACCCAGTAGGTATCATAGGCCAACTGGGCACATATAAGATAAAAGCATAGTAATAGATAGAATAGAAGCAAGTAGTCACAGAAATCAACGAAAGGTACACAAGAACTAGCCCAGAGGGAAATCAACAGAACCACATATGAGGCTAGTAAGCAGAATATACACACCATAGGCACAGGCGAAAGTAAGGAATAACGCACCTGGGATCCTTGCAATGACAGTGTATACAAAATAAGTTTACGAAATGGACGGTATATCGGTAACCTCAAGTGTAAGAAGAAGAGAGAAAGAGTAATGATAGGCATGCTCAGAGACATGAATCGAACTCAACTAATCATATCAATCTCTCTAGCAGTGACCAACCTCATACTTATCCATAATAGAGAACAACTCTGTAAGTAAATAACAAAAGTCTACCTACAGTCCCCCAGCCGCCCATACAACCGAGGAATATAAACAAGTGAAAACAAACCCTCCGGCATCCCATACTACCGGAGCGTACAATCAGCAAACAACAAACAAGGGTGGAGCCTCAAACAATGAATGATATGATGCATGAAGATCTCAAGTGCCATGGTATCTCTGTATGTACCTCCTCCGGCGCCGATCCGGCCCAGCAGGTAGGTTCCATTGAAGGACACTGCCCGTATACCTCTACTCCACCGTATACCCCTCCTCCGGCACACGCAGCCCGTAGCCCCTGGCCCGGATGGCAAGGTCCATGGAGGTCCCAGATCCCATACTAAAACTCAGTATCAGAACATGTCATCCGTAAGCAAGTCCGGTATCAGGATAGAGACCTAGTCTCGAATATGCAATGCCCAGACCCTGTCCAGGACTAAAGTAGTAGGAAAATGTCTCAAAAACCCCTCCAAGGGTGCCCGGGAATAACCGGGTCTAAACAGTAAAATGTCATCTCAGGTGCTCGGTCCGACCGAGGCTAAAAATCATCTCAAGTAGCAAGAAAACTCAACTAGCACTCCGGCCGTGCCGAGTCTAGCGTTAATCGTAAAACTGGTGATTTAAATCATAATTTTATTTTCTTTTACCCAAAAATATTCACAAGTTTAAATCAAACCATTTCCAAATTATTTCCATCAAAACGGGCCCCCTGGGCCATGCAAGGTTTAGAAAATAGTGTCAGTAGGCCCGAAGCCAAAACCATAGTAAAACATGGATAAAACCTCTTTATATGCATGGAAATGGTATGATCACACACAATAGCTGCCCAGCAGCTCACAATCAACCTATCGACCCTGCACAGGCCCACAGCTACTCAGCAAGCATAACCAGCCTAGAAGGATAAATTCTATGCCCGGGACTCGCGGACATTCCCAAAATCCCACCTTCTATGTTCCAGAGTCAACAAGGCCTCACAGGACCACAAGGTAAATAAAATATATCGGCAAATACTACAACAACGGAGGAACAAAAGTAGGCGGACATGAATAAAGCGGTCAAGGTCTGTGGTACCAACCTAATAAACCAACCCAAGGATGCCCATTAATACAATTTTATCCTATATATGCGGAGTCTAGGGAAAATAAACCGTAACCTACCTGTCGTCCGACGACAAGCTCGAACCTCTCCAAAAAGAAGCTCCGAAACGAAATCAAACTTGAACTCGGGCTTGAATAACTTGACGTCGATAATTGATTTATTTCAGTGATCAAATATCACGTCAAAAGATTTTTCTACCAAATTTTCCTATTCTACGTATATGTATCCCCGTATGGAAGCCCTTGTGCTGATATATATACAAACATCACATACATAATAAATGGATCCTTAATAATTAAATAGTAACTAGTAGTGGAAGAAATATTAGTGGCATTCCTAATTACTAACCTAAGGCCACATGTACCACTACAACCATTACTATCCACCACTCACTGTAAGTATTTGCTGGCCACTCCCTCCACCTACACGTGGAGTGGAGGTGGCAACAAAATAATATTCTTATCCCGTTATTTATATATTCGGGTATTGCGTAAGTTCGTAGTATAATAAATATAATATTTTAAATATACCATAATTGATAGAAAATCATTTCCAATAAAACCTACTATATTATAATAATAATTTTCAACATAGCTAAATTTACTATCTCCGTTAAAATAATACAATGTATAAAAACCTTAAAAAATAAATACATATACCATTATATCGTAACAAAATATTTTTCATAAACCTTTAAAATATTTCGAAAAGGCAATAATAATATAATTTTTACCAAATTCAACTTTTAAATAAAATATTTTTAAATACACGCGATGTTAATAAAATTCTTAAATCTAGACTCACAATTCACCAACGCACGATTTTGATACTTCAGAATTCTCTCGGGATCCTCCCTTATGTTTTATCACTGTTTCGGAACTGAAATGGTGTTTTATAACGTGAAGTTGAGGCTTAAATCGAGTTTAACCCGACCCGGTTCGCGACCCGGTTCGCAACCCGTTTTCTGCCAGACAGTCCGTGGTAAAACAGTCATAACCTTTTACTCCGAGATCAGTTGGACGTGAGGTTTTATGCGTTGGAAACTACACTCGTAGACCTTCGATTTGGTATTTCGGGGGACTTCTAACTCTTAATATATTGAGAGAGAAGCCCTGAGACATTTGACCCAAAGTTCAGGAAATTTCTTAAAGAACTTACGATAACTTTTGCCGATTTGCTTGACTTCAAAACTTATAATGCGACCAAACAAATGGCTCCGACACCGAAATACCGGTCTTGACGAGCCTTAAGCGACTTGGGTCCGCTACAACAAGCTCTAACGGTTTCAAGGAAAACGTATACGTGAAAATAACCGAAAAGGTCATTACATCATCCACTACTAAAAAGGGCTTTCGTCCTCGAAAGTCAAGGTCAAGGGGGTACCTGAAGGCTCAAACAACTACGGATACTAGGCCCGCATATCTCTCTCGGTCTCCCAGGTAGCCTCCTCGACTGGACGGTGCCTCCACTGAACCTTAACAACCGGGATCTCTCGAGACCTCAATCTCCAGACATCTCTGACCAAAATAGTTGCCGGTTCCTCAACAAAGGCTAAACCCTCATCCAACTGAACTGAATCCCACTGCAACACATGAAACTCATCTGGGACATACCGACGCAACATCGAAACATGAAATACAGGATGTATAGATGAAAACATCAGAGGCAAGGCTAGCTAATAGGCAACGCCACTAACCCTCTGAAGAATCTCAAACGGCCCAATGTACCTCGGGCTAAGCTTGCCCCGCCTACCAAATCTCATCACGCCTTTCATGGGCGATACACGGAGAAACACCAAGTCACCGTCACTAAACTCCAAGGCACGAAGCCTACGATCAGCATAACTCTTCTGCCTGCTCTGAGCTGCCCAAAGTTTGTCCTGAATCACTCGGACTCGGTCTAAGGAATCTCAAAGCAAATCTGTGCTCTGTGGCCCAGAACTAAAACCATCAAACCAACCTACTGGTGATCTACAACGCCTGCCGTACAAAGCCTCAAAAGGTGCCATGCCGATACTCGAATAGAAGCTGTTATTATAAGCAAACTCTGCCAAGGGGACAAACTTATCCCAAGAACCTCCAAAGTCAAGAACACAGGCCCGAAGCATGTCCTCCAGAATCTAAATGGTCCTCTCGGACTGGCCATCTGTCTGAGGGTGGAAAGCAGTACTAAGATGAACCTCTGTACCCAAATCTCGCTGAATAGCCCTCCAGAACTGAGATGTGAACTGAGTGCCGCGGTCTGAAATGATAGAAGCTGGGACCCCGTACAACCGAACAATCTCACAAAGGTAGATCTGAGCTAACCTCTCTGCGCCATAAGAAGTCTGAACCGGCAAGAAATGTGCTGACTTAGTCATCCTATCAACAATCACCCATATGGAATCAAACCCACGAGAAGTACGAGGTAAACCAACAATGAAGTCCATAGTAATCCCTTCCCACTTCCACTCAGGAATGGGAAGTCGCTGCATCAAACCACCAGGTCTCATGTGCTCGGACTTAACCTGCTGACAGTTCAAGCACCGAGATACAAACTCCGCTATATCCCGCTTCATACCACTCCACCAGTAAAG